>JAESUZ010005211.1:0-508272 GCA_017311185.1 Proteles cristata cristata
GAGAGAGAGAGAGACAGCGTGAGCAGGGGGAGGGTCAGAGAGAGAGGGAGTCACAGACTGAAACAGGCTCCAGGCTCCGAGCTGGCAGTCAGCACAGAGCCCGACGCGGGGCCCGAACCCACGAACCGCGAGATCATGACCTAAGCGAAAGTCAGACGCTTAACCAACTAAGCCACCCAGGCGCCCCTATCAGCACATTTTAAATAGATGTTATTACTCTCAAAAAACAAATGTATTATGATTGCTTTAAAAACTAATACTATCTATAATTTTGTTCCAAAGAAGACTACAGATTTTAATTCCATTATAAATACTTTTGCTACCTTACACAAAACCATTCAGGTTTGAGTATCAGTGTAGAAAATACACTAAATTCAACTTCTTAGAAAGTCTGTTATTTTACAAATTTCAAATCTAAATTAATTCATCTGAGCAGCATAATTTAAAAGCATAAAAATTTTCCATAGAAACAAATTCCTCATAACTTGAGTTTGAATAGCTATCTGAATGGCTGAAGCTCCAACTATGGCATGCCCTTACCATCACTTTTGTTGAGTGTGTGGCTACGAGGAAGCCCGACAGTTGAGGAGTACTGTGCAAACAGGGCAAGCTTCACGAGCCTAAGCCAGACAGACTAGGATCACATCCTGACCAAGTCTCTCCCAGCTGGTTTCCTCACCTGGAAAATGGGGTAGCACTCTCTTTTTGGAGGGTGGTTGTGGGCATTTAATGAGGTAATAGGCGAAGAACTAAAACTAAGCACAGCATACCTAATAGCCAGGGAACTGATTTAACAAACATATGCCAGGTGATGTTCTAAATGCTTTACATATACAATGTCAATTCTCACAACAATCCTATAATATCATTTCTTTTTCACAGGTAAGGAAATTAAGGCACAGAAAGGCTACCCACCCACTCACCCGACCCCCAGGCTCCAGAGCCCATTCTCTTAACCAACACATGCTGCTGCTTTAGCGGATAAAAGGCTCAGGAAGCAATACTCCTTACAATTATTAAAGGCCATCACTCATTAACCCACATCTCCAACTGGGCAAGGACTGCACAAAATAGTGTGAAGACACAAATTATGGTAAAATATTTCATGCATATCCCTTTGGGTTGAGAGATACAATCTTGGTAAAGCTCCAAGCCAGAATCCACCATTAGAAAGCCACCCTCTTAGTAATGCCAGGAGGAGCTACTATATTTTAAACATGCTATATTTTAAACTTACACACACCCTTGAACCAACTGTTGCTGCAGTGTGAGTAACAGTATGGTATAATGGTTAAGAGCACAGGATCCAAAGCCAGACCAGGTTTCAAATCCCAGTTCCACTCCCCACAAACTAAGTGGCCCTGGACAGAAATCTCTGAACTTCATTTTCCTCATTTGCAAAAGAAGAGTATAAAAAGTCTTTAGTCTCAAAGGATTATCATATGGGTAAATACCATATTTAGTTTTAAATTTTATTTAATGACCTTATTAAAAGTTTATGCATGTGGTACCTGGTAAGTGCCCAGTAAATGTTAACTATTATGAGATACATTACTAACTTGGAAATTTTTTATATTTTGTTGATTAAAAAAAAAGTTGCAGAACAATGATGTAACATGACCTTATTTGGTCTTTAAAAAACTCCCAAAACTATAGGAGTATATACATGTAGATAAAACTAGAAAACAAGACCAACTTGTGAGTAGAAAAGAGAGGGGCAAGGGTCTTTATCCCTTTCATTTACACACACAGATATTATGGGTAATCTTTAGTTTTTTGTAAGTGAAATTTTCTGTAAGTGAATGTGTTTTTCTACAATGAGGAAAAAAAATCTATGGTTTTAAAAGGCAATTACAGTGATAAGCAGCAGTAATGGGCATGAATTGTGTCACTCTCAAACACCAAAATTAATAGTAGAATGGCATAAGTAACAAAAAATGTAAAATACTTATTTCCAGATTAATCAATTAGTCAGCAGTATCTTAATAAACGAAAGCAAGCAGCTCTGTTGGGCAAAACTCAGTTACAAATTATAGAAAAGTCCTACAGCTACTCAGATAATCAGTTACGTAAGGGAAACAGAACTTTAGCAAAGGTCAGTAGTTTGTAGTTTCAGATGGCAATGTAGCATTGTACAAAAATTTGCCATCTGTAAATAGGCTTCTTTGACTACAGATCCCATCATACAAAGGGGCAAGCAGAACATAATGGCAGCAAACTGGAGACAAACTAAATGTCCATCAAGAAGCAGTTAAAAGTCAATACAAATAGTTTAGCCAAAAGATGGGCTACTTTGGGATTATTAAGCACATCTGCATGTACAGCATAAAAAAAATTATGTATAATAAGAATAGTATGATCACTTGGGGCGCCTGGGTGGCTTAGTCGGTTAAGCGTCTGACTTTCGCTTAGGTCATGATCTTGCGGTTCATGGGTTCGAGCCCCGCGTCAGGCTCTGTGCTGACTGCCAGCTCAGAGCCTGGAGCCTGTTTCAGTCTGTGACTCCCCCTCTCTCTGACCCTCCCTGCTCACGCTGTCTCTCTCTCTCTCCTAGAAATAAATAAAACATTAAAAAAAAAAAAAAAAAGAACAGTATGATCACCATATTTAATTAAATCAAACAATATAAATACTACCTAACTTTAGGAGAGAGGTCTAGAAAAGTTACAAACTGTTACTAACACAACAATCCTGTGGGATGAAAGGGCTGGGTGTAGGGAGGGATGGACCCTACCTCCATTCACTTCTTCACTAGGACACTGTGATATAGCTGATAGCTGGAGTGTTTTAGGAGCACGGGTTATTCTGTAATATCTTTAAAGGCAGTGGATTCATGCACAATTAATGAGATAATGTATGTGGAAGTACACCCACCTCAATCCCAGATGGTAGCACCCTACCCTTAAGTGTAAATATCAACTTAGACAAATGATACACTCTTTCCAACAAGCAATTACATTTCTAGCACCTCTCCCACCTGTTCACACATACAAGTGAGCAAGGGTGACACAGTCTTCCAGTGGTGCCCTGCTTTGCTGGAGCATAACCGTGGGGCGCTGGCTCATCAGGGAAGACCATCCCATCCCCATAACTGCTGTGAAGAGTGAAGACACAGTACTGGCACACTCAGCAAAAGGGAGTGTCCCTCTGTCTCCGTTATAATCTCAACTTGGTAGGAGAAAGGAGGGAAAACAGATTGAAATTGATTTAAAACTATTAAGATTCTTTTCAAAAAAGAATGCTCTTACTCTATCGATCTTCTATGACTCAAGCAGTAAGATGTCTTTCTCTGCTTCAGGAGAGCAGTTTATGAAGTTACATAAGGAATGTACTTGGAGACAGGCCCCACCATCTGAGATTTCATTATGCACCGACTTGCACTGTTAAAGTTTTCATCTATTCGGGTCACGGCCCCCAAGTGAACTGTTAGTTTGTCTCAGGGCAGTGTCATTTAAGGAAGCTGCAGGGGATACTGAAAGAGCACTAGGCCAGGTGTCAGGGGCTAAGGTTCTCCGGGCCACTTCTGTCATTTACTGAGTAGCCCTGAGCTGGTCATCATTTCTCTGGTTTTCAGTATTCACTTCTGCAAAATAAGGAGGTTGAATTAGATGACCTTTAGAGAATTTTTAGTCTATTAACTATGTTGTTTACATTTCTCATGGGATCTTATATGGAGTTGAGTACAGCTATTCATATCAAAATTTCCTCTTTACATTATTATATCAATGTGCACACATTGTCTTCACAACCATATGTTTAGCAAATGAAATTCTACCTAATTCTAACAACATTAACTATTTTTCCTTAAGTTTATCTATTTATTTTGAGAGAGAGCGAGCACAGAAGGGGAAGACAGAGAGAATCCCAAGCAGGCTTTTCATACTGTCAGTGCCAAAAGCCTGATGTGGGGTCTGAACTCACAAACTCTGAGATTATGAACTAAGCCAAAACCAAGAGTCAGACACATAACCCAATGAGCCACCCACATATCCCTAACAACAGTAACAACTTATTATGCATAAACCATGTACTAGGAAAAATTTAAAGCATTTTAATATAATGAATCACTTAATCTCACAATAGCCCAAATAGTTACACCCTCCACCCCATTACAGATAACAAAACTGAGACCCAGAGTGTTTTCTTGCTCAAGGTCACACAACTAGAATGTGACGAAGCCAAGACTCAAACCCAAGTAGTCCAACACATTTAACTGTTACACCCTGCTGCCTTTATTGTAAGAGAGAAGGGAAAACACAGTATATGAGCTAACACACACACAGGTAACTCACCTTTCTACCAAGTCACCATGAGACTACATTACAATAAGACAGTAATTATTCCAACTGACCAACTAGGAGGTGAACTACATAACAGCAGACAAGGTGTGGGGGCACCTGGGTGGCTCAGCTGGTTGATTCTCTGACTTCAGCTCAAGTCTTGATCTCACAGTTCGTGGGTTCAGGCCCCAAGTCAGGCTCTATGCTGACAAGTTCAGAGCCTGGAGCCTGCTTTGGACTCTGTGTCTGCCTCTCTCTGCCCCTGCCCTTCCCTGGCCTATGTTCTGTCTCTCTCTCTCTCTCTCTCTCAAAAGTAAACATTAATATTTTTTCAATTAAAAAAAAAAAAGAGCAGACAAAACATTCCATGTTATAGCAATTAAAAAAAAATTTTTTTTTAATCTAGTGAATACAGATCCCAAAGTGCCAAGCTTTCCTGGAACTGCCATTCCCTTCTGTTTGTACTTCCAGGTCACCTTACATTAACTTTTTTTTTTAATATTTATTTACCTTTGTGGGGGGAGGGAGGGAGAAAGAGGGAGGAGGGAAAGGGAGGGAGGGAGAGGAGGAGAGGAAGAAAGGAGGAGAGAGAGAGAGAGAGAGAGAGAGGAAGAGCCGGGGAGAGAGAGGGAGGGACAGAGCAAGAGAGAGGGAGGGAGGGAGACACACAATCATAAACAGGCTTCAGGCTCTGAGCTATCGGCACAGAGCCCGACAACGTGGGGCTCAAACTCATGGACCCAAAGTAGGACGTTTCACCAACTGAGCCACCCAGGAGCCCCCACTTTGCATTAACTCTTAAAACACAGAGCTCGCTGTAATGAAACTTCTCTCCCACCACCTAACCTGAACTCCTGGTCAGCAGGCCTGGCATTGTACTGTTGGTACTCCGCTTTGCTATGACGTATCATATATGAGCCATGGTAGGATCCAGTAAAACGTCTGCTGAATAAATGTCAATTAAGTTCAGTGACATATTAGTGTGAGGTATGCTACTTTAGTACGATGACAGACAAGAACCCACACTTAAGCCATGCTGCATCTTAGAAGGGCTTTCAACTTGATCCTGACTGGTGCCAGCTCAGAGGAGCAGCAAGGTGATCTGGTGTATGAATCAAGAGCATGATCATTTAGAGACAGTGTACCAATTTCAAATTCTTCCGGGGTACGTGTAGGAAAGCCACAATCATAGTCTTACAAGAGGATTGTTAAGAACAAAAGAGAAGCACTGTTTTAAAATCAATCTTACATTGTAAGGTTGAAAGTCAGCTAAGAAGTCCAAATAAAAAAGTTACCATTTATCAGTACTTTGTTCCTAAAACAATTAAGGTAACAACACATATTAAAGGCAATGGAAATAACAAAACCCACCATAATTCATGGATTTTTAATGATGTAATCATGTATCTGTAATAGCTTTTTCAATGATTCAGTTCAAATTCAGTCATTGGTTATGGTTCTCAAATTGTGATCTCATGACCAGCATCACTAGCACCTAGGAACTCATTAAGAATGCAAATTCTTGGGGCGCCTGGGTGGCTCAGTTGGTTAAGAGACTGACTTTGGCTCAGGTCATGGTCTCACGGTTCGTGAGTTCGAGCCCCACATCGGGCTCTGTTGTGACAGCTCAGAGCCTGAATCCTGCTTCAGATTCTGTGTCTCCTTCTCTCTCTGCCTTCCCTACTCATGCTCTGTTTCTCGTGCTCTGTCTCTTAAAAATGAATAAATGTTTAGGAAAAAAGAAAAGAAAAAGAATGCAAATTCTCAAGTCTCACTCCAGGTCTAAAGATTCAGAAACTCTGGGAGTGAAACTCACAAAATCAGTGTTTTAAGACAAGCTCCACGGGATTCTGATGCATCAGGTCTGAGAACGTGGCTTATACTCTATAGAACGTGCTTCAGTGGAAGTTAGTATTGTATTTATGCATTTAGAATATGGAATACCAGAAAGGAATTCTTACCTACAGAATGGATTTCAAGAATAATGTCAAACAGTCCTGGAGAACCTGGCTAAGGCTTACCAAACCTTGGAGGGTAAGGAGAACCTTTGGCAGCTGAAAGTCATGTATCTTCTGCACATACTCTACAACCTAGCATGTCCCCTTATAGGTATAAATCCAAGAGAAACGTGTGCACATCTGTGACAAGAGGCATGAACATAAACAGTGACACTCTTCACATGAGCCAAGTAGCACAAAAGCATAACCCTGGGGTAACCCAAACACCCATCAGCAACAGAATGAAAAAAAAAGTGGGGCATCTATGCAAAATAGAGTCAGAAAACCCCAGCGACACACAGCATAGAGGAGTCTCAGCAATACTACGTGGATGAATTTCACATCCATTATAATAAGTGAACAAAAGTCTCAGAAGAGGGCATGTAACATAGTTGTTAACTGTGTATGTGTTTGGAAAACCCATAGATGCGGTAAAACTGCATTTTAAAAGATACCAAGGAATGATGAAGATAAGATTCAGTAAACAGTTGCCTCAGGTGAGACAGGGAGGGAAAGGGGCTGGAAGGGCCCATATGGTTATACAGACGCTATTGTCAAGGTCCTAGCTTTATGTCAGGTGGTGCCTATCATTAAAATTAAATAGATAGATCAGTTATGAGAATGTGTCCTGGACCAAAGAATATACCTAATTCTTTGTATCTGAAGTCCCTTAAGTTTTTAAAAAATATATACTGTCCCTCCAATATGTCAAACAATTCTAAATTCTACCTGGTCTGGCTATGAGGCACCAAGAGCTCTGGGTCCTCAGCCTGACAATTGCTAAGCCAGGGATTAAGCTGTTTTGAGTCACAAGATCCAAAACCAGTGACTCTTCCCCCTTAAAAGTACAAAAATGAGCAGTTTTGGCTATAGTTTCAGAGATCTATGAAGCCATTCAGATCTACAAAGGATGAATGGACAGGGAGTGAAAAACTGGAATCCTGTACTAGTTAATTACAAGAAACTGGTAGGAGAGAACAACTCCAAGTAGAGTGGCTCATCAGCTATGCCATCCTTACAATGGCTCCAGAAAGGAGTAGATAGAATACCATTTATAGATGGAGGAATCTGAGACTCACGAGAGAGTAAATTAAGTAACTTGCCCAGTTACAAACCTGGGAAGCAGGAATAAAACTCCAGCTATTTAATAATATGGAAGGTAAGAATAGAAACTAGCTATTAATGCTTCCAAAACCTCACAGATCCTGGCCTCTTCTCAACACTCAACAAGTATCCCAAGCAAATGATATAAATTCTGCGGGCCCATCTCTTCATTATAAAATAACACAGCTGATGATGGGTTTATTTACTGATGATTCCTAAGATGTCTTCTTGCATTTATATTCTAGACCTTTTGTGTAGGGATATTTCTAAAACTTGGAAACAGAATAGAGAGAATAATGTTGAAGGTGCCAAATTTTAGACAGGAAAGTACAGATAAGCAGATGACAATCTACTGGCAGAGGACTGACACACTCAAGACTGGGACCTTTACAACCTAGATTAACTCTCAGATGAAAAGCATATGCAATGGCTTGTAGCAGACTTGCATTGTAAGTAGCTACTGGCCACTCGTTAAAACTCTACATGATTGTACGCAGTGCTAGGATTCTTTTAGAGCAATATTCTTCTAGCAATCTCATCCTAGCTTGAGGTTTCCAAAACATTAACGTTCCATTTTTGGCAGCCCTGCCACAAAAATATTATAGCCAAGTAGGCAATTATAGGTCAGGGGCTGGCTGATGGACTTGGCCATGACGATGAGGATCATGAAGAACAGATAAATCCTTCAGAAGTTGGACTGACAAATACGATGACAAATATACAAAAGGAAAGCATGTATCCTCTCATGTGAAAATCTGTCTTTGGGACTAGACAAGATAACAGTGTCACTTAGGTAAAGAGAACAGAGGAATAAGGTTAATAAAATCATGTGTGGTTAAGTATGTGATAATGAGCTCAGTGTAGAACTTACTGGGTTTAGAGATGCCCTCATAAGACATTCAAATGGGGATAAACTCTACGGCCTGGAGATCAAAAGACACCAAGGCAGATTTATGAGTCCTTAACACATATGTGGTAGCCATCTTGGATTGTAAGTAGCTATTGGCCACTCATTAAAACTACAGGGAAAAAAAGGCAACAGAAAGAACTCCAAAGAACATCAATATGTAGCAAGTGAGTGAAGGGGACCTAGATATAGGAGATAAATACTGGTATAGGAGGTGAGATCTAGGAAAGCCAAGGGAAAATAAATTTTTAAAGGGGGGGGGGTGATGAACAGCAGCAAAGGCCATGAAAGGGCAAGATCTGAATTAAAAATATGGTAGATTTGGCAATTAGTGACTTTATGACAAAGCTGAAGAAATTGGATTTCAGAAAAGTGATCAACAAATATGAAAAGGAAACAATAAATCATTTACTCAAGAAGGTTAGTTTCCCGGAGTGTGAAAACTGAGTTCCTTACATGTAGAGACTTTATTAGACGTTCACAGATCTGCTAGCAACTCAAAAAAATAAAAATATTCTGTTCTTAAGTTAGTCCTTATTCAATTACAGCATTTTTATATCAAATAGAATACTAAATACTCGATACATGTAAGTTATTTTTCTAGACACCATTATGGATATTAACATATTATTTAATCACAACCCTATGATGTATTATTCCTAACTTACAAAGGAGATGACTAAGGAGAGAGACGAAAAGGTCAAGTAATAACTTGCCCAAGATCACGTAGCTAGTAGTATGATGGTCAAACCAAAATTTGACTCAGGAGAGTAAGAGGGAGGGAAGGCAATGTAAGAAGCAAGAATTAACAGATAAAAGCTTTAAATATTACTGGCTACCTGGTTGCAGCTTAATTTCTACTTAAGAACTTTTTTTTTTTTTTTTTTTTTGAGACGGGACCAGAGAGGGGCAGTGGGGGGGAGAGAGAAAGAATCTTAAGCAGGCTCCACACCATGCAAGAAGCCAACTCCGGGTTTGAGCTCACAACCTTGAGATCAAGACCTGAGCTAAAATCAAGAGTCAGAAGTTTAACCAACTGAGCCACCCTGGTGTCCCAAGAACTTACTTTTAATTTAAGAGACAATTTGTGTCTTCTCTCATCTTGGAATCCTACAATGCTAGGGCCTGACTTTTTTTTTTTTAATGGTCCTTAATGACACTTAGATTCTCTACTGTATTATAATTTTATTTCTCTTACTGAACTACAAGTTGCTTGAAAATGGAGCTATATCTTACTTATCTTTGTATCCCTATTCCCCCAATCTTAAAAGTAAAACATACTTGATAAAAGTTGGTTGTATGCATAATCACCTCTGCTTTCCTACAGTTTCTGGAGGCTTCAAAAAATATTTTTTCAAATATTTAACTGCTGAGTAGGGCTGAGGTCTGTCAGATGCTACTTAGATTACCTACATCCAGAACACTTTCACATCATTTGAATTACTGACTTTGGAAGAAATACCCTTCTAAAAATCTAATATAATTCCCCTGGATAAAACCATTTAAAAGCTCCCTAGTATCTACAGGTCAAAGGTCACAGCCCTGTTCTCTAACCTTCTCACTAACACACCCCACCTGGCTCCAACAACCAACCCACCAGTATTTCCCCAACAGTATACTGGGCAGAATGTGACACCACGCACTTACCAGGTACACTCGCTCTCTTCTGTCAAAACACAGCCGAAACTCTCCTTTCTGAAGCCTATTCATATTTGCAATTTTTTTTCTATTTTTGCTCTCTCCCTCACTACACGGTTAATTTCCTGCACAACAAACCCCTCAAGGCAACACTCATCTTTTTTTACCCTTAGGCCTGGCAAGCAGCAGCTCAGTGTTTATTAAGCATAATTCAGTACATCTGCTGGTACTGTGTATACTATTGACCCACTATCAAAAGTAAAGATTTTAGGTTGTTTTCCCCTAGTGATAATGAATGGTACACTCCTCTAGGTCACCTCTGAACTCAAGATTAACACATACCTTCATTACCAGCTGATAATAATCACTATTACCAAAGACACAAAAAGCCCCTCACGGTGTCAAAACCCCTTGCCTCCAGATGAACAGTCACACCAATAAGGCATATTCACAGCTATTGTAAAATATATGAAAAAAAATCCCTTAGAAAGCTTTGGGCTGGCTCCAATTTAAGGATGTGAAATGAACTAAAATCACACGCTTGTGGGGACAATGTCTTTGACCCTTTTATCTGTAGGTGCATACTACACATATAAGGCTACTTTTGCCTACTTTGGTCATCTCCACTGTTATAAAACCTATGTCATATCCAGCTTTGTCAAAGAGCAGCTAGGTCAGGTTTTTGGAGGACCCAAGAATATACTCTTTGTGCGGGCCTTGAGGGTTCTGACGAATCCTCTGAACAGTGAACGTTTTAGTGTCTCATACACCACCTCGACACCCCTGGAATGGAATGTACTTTAACAAGTCTTGTCACAAGGCACAATGTGTTATGAGGAGATCTTCACATTTCATCCTAGAATAACAGTCTTTGCAGTTATCTTCTAGCTGCTTCACCCATGTTACTTAATCCTGGGGCTTTATTATCTTCATTGCACAGATGGGGAAAGAGGAGGGAAGGAAAGGATAAAATGACTTGGCTGAAGAGGCCCCCCCAAGTCACTAAAAGAGCCTTCATTGTAACTGTCGGCTGCTAATCCTCTTTTCAAAGAACCATTTTGTTTGAGGAACTTTCATTGACAGCAAGCAGAACAGTGGGCCAGAGTGGCCATTAGCTTTTTACTTGTTTAGTTTAAATAGCCTAAGCTTCCCAGGCCTCTGTGTTATGATAGCTTGTAGGAGAGGAGTTCTGATGGATAAAGTTGTGCCGTCTGAATCCAAGTTCAGAAATCTACCTCTAACTTCTAAATTTCAAGATAGCTTGACGACTTCAAGTTTAAAGGCATTTTTGTCGCTCTCCAAATCTCTCACTCTTTTCAAGTTTCATTCAGTATCCAAATGTGTCAAGTCATACCTACCTTTCAGCTCAGAATCAAGCTCCCAGAATTTTCTTCTAAAGAGTAAACCAATTCCTCCTGAGCCGTGCAATGTTCCAAGACATCCATCATTCACCACCAACTCTACACCCAGACTGTGTGTTGTCAGGGAAGCCCTAGCCATTTCAAACTCCAGGCATCTTTCACTCAGACTTTTCTGATCCACTCTTGGAGGAGTGCCTCTTCTAATCGTCTCCCCATTAAGCCCCACCCACGAAAGGGAAATCTCAAGTCTCTCGGATTCAACAAGAACTGTATCCGCGTTGCAAGTAATGACCATCTGGCGATCCCAACTATGGATCTTGAAATGCGGTAATAATCTAAAGATCCTCACACTACACGTGCTAGGAACAAATTATTTAGCAGACTCCATTTCTTGGGCCCAAGTGGCTGGCAAAACAGGGCGATCAGCAGAGGCTCAAAAGCAGGCAGGGGCTCACAATTCGGCTTACCGTTCTTTACTGTAAAATTCTACACCAAAATATGTTCACGCTTGCCTGCCTTTTAGATGATGTAAGCTCTTCTCCTTGACTTTTAACTAGACCTCTCTCGGGGATCTCTTCCCCTGCAGCAGCCACGGGCCAGTCAGTAACTCATTCTAAGGACTGCCTCTTGCGGCTCGCCCCAACAAATCCCGAAGCCCGCAAGCCCCGCAGCCTCCACTAGCGACACGCCGCAGCCCCTAACCGGCCATCCCCTCCTCCCCCACGTCCCCGCGTCGCTCGTCATCCCACGCCAGGCGCCACCCTCTCTCCATCCGGGAGAAGGTTTTGGGCTCCGCGGTCCGGATCCCTCCCGGGGGCGCACTGCTGCGACCGCTAGCGGGAGCGGACCCGAGCTGGCACCCACCTTCCGCCTCCTCCTCCAGGCAAGGCCGGGGTCAAAGCCCGCCCGCCTCCTCCAACGGCCCCAACGGCCGCACCGAGCCTCCCGCTGAGGAGCAGGGCGCCGAGCCAGGTGCCGGCGCTCACCTCCGCACCCGCCCTCCAGCTCCCCGCCGGCGCCCACCCCAGGCCGCGCTGGCTCCCCCGCCCTCCTCCGGGCGGGCGCGTCACAATCCTCGTGGCAGGAGGGGGGCAGTTCTTACCGTCACGGCCCCAGAGAGCGGCGGGGAGGCACCGCTCGCTGTCCTAGACCGGCTCTCGCAGCCCCGGGGGCCCGCACAGGCGCCGCGGCACGCAGCGCCCCGCGCCGGCGGCCCCGCCTCCGCCTCTGGCTCCCGCTTTCCCCGCCCCCGGCCGGACTCCGCTCCTCCCCTCGCGGCCACCCCCAGCCTCGGCAGGTTCGCTAGGTTCCCACCCCGCCCCCGCGCCGCCGGCGCCGCAGGCTCAGCCGCCTCCCATTGGTTCCTCCGGTTGCTAGGCGACGAACAACCGCGGCCTGCATTGGCCCCCCGGAGTCTCCTCCACCCCCTTCAAAAAAACCTAGAGAAAAAGAAAACCTTATCCCTAGAGCCGGAGAGGGATGCGGGCGCAGCTGCGGCCGCGGCACCTGTTACGGCCTGTGATTCACCCGGGCCCTGCTCCCCGCCCCCTCCTTACGCCCGCTGGGTAGGGGCCCCCGGGCACCGTGGGGGAAGCGGGTCGTGGCTGCTTTAAGGCACGTGTTCCGAACCCCAGTGAACCCCAACACCCACCCTAGAAGCAGAAGTGAAGCATCCCAGAAGAGCCACGTGCGCTGGCAAAAGTGGAGAAATAAACCAAACAACAGCGGGCACCCAGAATTAGGTCAGGCCCAAGGGAAGGGAGGTTCAAGCGTCGGGAATCGTGGATGCAAACAACCCAACGCAGGGAAAGTTACATGTAAAATTAGGGCAAAGAAACGGACCTGGGCAGAAGACAGCGAGAATACTGACAAATGGCACTCGTGAACCAGAAGTTTATGCAGAAATATCCCACACCCACTCAGCAAAATATGTGCGGAGAAAATGAATGCCTGTGTTGCTCCCGTAGCGGGGGTCAGACCGGCTCCTCCCCTCTTCCGTAGCAGCCTAAAATTCCCCAGGGAGGAAGAGGGGCCAGGGAAAGGGAAGAGATCAGATGGTGAAGTCGCAGGCATAGTAGTTGAGTTAGAAACACAAAGATGTGCTTTGATGGATTTTGTTTGTTTTTAGTGAAGCCAGTGGATTTACTCAAGAGGGTAGAAACAGGTTTGGTATTTTAAGGAGGCTCCTGAGAGCTCTTGGAAACCTAAATAATTGAGACAAAAACAAATATTAACACTGAAGAACAAGGGAGGGAGTAGTGCTCCCACCTCCTCCACCCCCAATTTACACGCACAGACCCCCAATCCTGTATGAAAGATCAAGGCGTGAAAGTGAGCACGCCATGGTGACAGCTTCAGAGTCTAATGAAATCCTCTTTGCTTTTGGCCTAAGCCATCAGGAGTCTGGCTAGATGCTGTTAAGCATAGGTGAATGACAGCCAAATAGCGTGATAGGGGCCATCATTGCAAGCACGCACGCTATTAGAACACGGTTTGTGGGGAGGAAGAAACCAATTATTACCAGTGATTACCTATCTATCTCCCTAACCCAGGCTACCGTTGGGGGTACGAGGGGTTAGTCCTCCTCCCAAGAAGGGGTTTGAAATTTTAACTGTCCACACCCCAAAATCCCACACCCCTTCCCATTTTAAGAAGCAACTTAATTTGACAGATTTTCCTTGAAATAGCAAGAATTCATTTTGGCCATTTCCCCTCACAATCCATAAAGGGGTGCCCAAATCTTCAACAGGTATAAGAGTTGTGCTCAAGCAATTCAATAAGCAGCCTCTGGCACACCCTGTTGTGACCTAACCACTAACAGACTTGGATTCTAAGAAAAGAGGGCTTTGGTCAGGCTGAGGTCTAAAAATTCAGACGTGCCCCCACCCCCAACGATGAATCAGGTCAGTCTGAATAAAATAGTGGTCGTCAATTGTTTTTGTTTCAGGAACCTCTTTCTATTCCTAAAAATGATAGAGGGGCTCGAAGAGCTTTTGTTTATTTGAGTTATATCTCTTGACACTTACCATACTGGAAATTAAAACAACTTTAAGATGGGGGCGCCTGGGTGGCTTAGTCGGTTAGGCGTCCGACTTTTGCTTAGGTCATGATCTCGCGGTTCCTGGGTTCGAGTCCCGCCTTGGGCTCTGTGCTGACTGCCAGCTCAGAGCCTGGAGACTGTTTCAGAGTCTGTCACTCCCTCTCTCTCTGACCCTCCCCTGCTCATGCTGTCTCTCTCCTAGAAATAAAACATTAAAAAATTTTTTTAAACAACTTTAAGATGGTTATTAAAAAAAATAAAATTTACATCTTAACATAAACAGCACATTTTAATGGAAAATAACTATATATTCCCCCAGTATAGTAAAGAGTGATATTAATTTAAAAGTTTACAGATATCATTAATGTCTGGCCTCATGAAAGACAGTTTGACTATTACATCTGCTAAATTCAATCCGTTGTACTATTTCAGGTTCCCTTCACTACATACTCATAAGAGAGTGATAGTAAAAAGGGCAAATAACATTTAGCATTATAACTAAAATTGATTTGACTACACATTTCCGGAAAGGAACCCACCCCCCCCACCTCCAGGGTTCCTAAGATTACATTTTGAGAACAACTGGTCTAAACCTGCCTTGATACTCTGTCCCCCTTTGTTAACTGGTTTAGGACTTGAGCATGTGACCTAATTCTGGTGAGTAATAATGTGAAATAAGAGGGCGTGGGACTGTGGAGGAAGAGTTTTATCCCTGAGAACCCATAAGACGTCTTTTCCTTACCTCTCGCCTTGGCCATCCTCCAGTGAGCAAGACGTGTTTGGAGCTGCTGTGGTATATCCCCCAATACGAGAGAAAAGCAAGAAAAATACAGGAAAATAACCCAGAGCCCAGACATCACTAAGTAAGGCTCTGCCTACCTGCAGACTGCTGGATCGCATGCTTGTTCACTGATATATCCCCAGTGCCGGAAACAGTGCCTGGTACTTAGTGGTTGGTGCTCAGTGTTTATTTGGTGACTAAATAAACATAACTTCAAATGAGTGGGGTTTTTTTTTTTTCATTTTAGAGTAATCACTTTGGGAGGCTATATACATGACCTATTCCATTGATGCTGATCAAAAAGTATTACATCAGTAGGCACTGAATTTGTTGAAAATAATATTTTTGAGACTAAATCTGATTTTGGGAGCAATCCAAAAGTTATTCAGAGCCAAATCTGATGAACACATTCTGGAGTCATGCTAAAATGCCAAAACTGTGTTTCCAACGAAGTTGGTGCATTTGGGTAGAGAAAGGTCAAAAAACAGTATGTGTTTGATTTTCTAAGACGGACAGTAAACTGACTCTGAACATAATTTCAAAGAAGAGCTCTAAAACTGTATACCAATAACAAGCTGGAGAAAAAAAATATATGTGCATATATATGTAACTATGTGTTTGTGTATATGTGTGAATGAATCTCTTCCAAAATGTCTGCAGACTACAGACATTGCCCCTACCACATGCCTCTACTGCATCAGAGTTTTTCAAAAATGAAAATCGGATCTTTTCTGTCCCCCACCCCCAATTAAGAATGTTTAATAGCCCCTCATTATGTTTAGCATGAAATGAACTTCCTAAGCAATTATACGCACATGATCTGGCCCCCATCCCTCTCTTGACAGTCTCACTTTAGCGCACAAAGTCCCAGCCACAGCGGTGCCCTGCATGCCACTCTGGCCCTTGAACCTGCTATTCAGTATCCTTCGGTCTTCAGTTAAACCCCACAAGGGTTTAAACTCTGATTCTCTTTCACCATTCAGACCCCACTTTCAAATATAAAGTAATCTCTCCCAGCTTGGTTCTATTTGTTTACTTGTGTCTTTGCTTATGGTCTGTCTCCTCCCACTGGAATGGAAGCCTCATGAAGACAGTGACCTTGGTTGTACTTGCCTTTGCAGCCCCTCCACGCCTGCACCGGAGCGTTGTTAGCCAAACTATTAATAGTGAGACTGGGAGGGACGGAGGGAGATAGGAGGGGAGGAACATTTGCCTTACATTTTATTAGCTTCTGTTGTACATGAATTTTTACAAGTATGTATTATTGTAACTTTAAAATATTTTCATTTTGCTGAAATAAATAGGCTCTGACTTTAGTATATGTATTACATTAATAATCCACTCCGTATTTACTCATATGCATGCCTTAGAAACCACCGTTTCAAATACCACAGCCAACATTCAGGCCACACAGCCTCTACTAATGTGTATATTCAAATCTGGATAATAATGGACCAATTTATAAAGGCTTTCTGTTGCAATTCATACCATCTGGATTATTTCAATAACAGCAACCATTTTTGGACCTAGAGGAGAATATTTCTTGTCAGAGCCTGTAGGCTGTAACCGATGAGAAGATGGGCTGAGTCACTTCTCCTTAATGGCTACACTTTTATTATTTTTGTGTTCTGGCCAAGACCGTCTTTCCAGGGGTGGCAAGGTGAATAAACAAAGTCCTACCGGATATTGTGCTAGGAACTCTCTTACCCATGGCCTCATTTTATTTACAAGATCAACTTATGGCTGTTTGTAATTAACTGCAAAATAGCGTAGGACAGATTCCAAGAACCAAAAGACTTCAGAGTCCTCCTTGTGGGCTGAGTGGTCTGGGAGTACTCCATAGAGGAGCGAGAACTAGAGTAAGGCCTTGGGGCAATCTTCGCCCCACAAGCCTGGTAAAAAGCTGAGACCAAGCAGAAAAGCTCTGCTTTCTGACTTCTAAAAGGTGGCCTTGTACTTGGCTGGATTTGGCTCCCCTAGCTATCTGACTGAATCTCTACATCATGCCGCATTTCCAAAGATGATTCATTTCTGGCCAATCCCTTTGGTTTTTGGCCATTTATAGTCTGGCTTGAAATGACAGTCCTGTGCCCCTTACAAAGTGCTGGCTGAGTCTGCAGGAAAACCACCCCTACTGTGGTGCCCTTTTCCTTTCAGCTCCACTCAGGTGAAAATATCCAGGAAAGAAAACTGTCCCTTCACGTTACCTGTCCCACCCCGCCCTGCCACATAAAACACATGGAACGGCACACAATTGCCTGATGGCCTGACAATCTTCCAGGTATTCCATTCTTAGTGCTTTAGATTTTTGTCTGGTCTGCTGAGTGTTTCGCTCTAGTATTTTTTGAATGTCTTTTTTTGTAATCGTTTATTTCTTTATTTGCAGAGTGAGAGCACAAGCAGGGGAGGGGCAGAGTGAGAGGGTGAGAGAGAGAATTCCAAGCAGGCTCTGCACTGAAAGAGACCAATGTGGGTCTCCATCTCACGAACCGTGAGATCATGACCTGAGCAGAAATCAAGAGTCAAACACTGAACCAAGTGGGTCACCCAGGTACCACTAGTATTTGTTTTGAAAGGGTTACTTTTGAGCAAGAATGCCTGATGAATTTATTAAGCTCTAACACGTTGGTTTCCAACTCTCCATTTGTCCCCAAATTGATTTGTTAATTAAAAAATATGCCATGTAAAACCTGATTATGCAGAAATCACTCAAACAATTATAAGATATTATCATATAAAGGTAGTAAGATATCAACCAGAGTAGTTCTCAAAACCTGTATTTCCAGGAGAGAAACACATCTCCTTTAGTAAACGCAGTGAACACACATGTAACACACACACACACACACACACACACACACATACAATGGGCAAGCATTTTGAGCATTAATAGGGACTGTCTTGAATTCTGATATAAAACAGTTGGATCATATTAACATAAGTCATTGACACAAACCATCTACTTTAGTATCTAGTCCTACTAAGTATGACGATTTTTATATTTTTAACTGAAAAAAATGTATATAAAGGAATATTACTCGACTACAAAAAAGAATGAAATCTTGCAACAACATGGATGGATCTAGTGACTCTAATGCTAAGAGAAATAAATCAGTCAGAGAAAGACAAATACTGTATGAATTTACTCCTATGTGGAATTTAAGAAACAAAACAAAGAAAAAAATGGATACACCAAAAAACAGAATCTTAACTATAGAGAAGAAACTAATGGTTACCAAAGGGAAGGTAGGGGGGTCAGTGATGGGTAAAATAGGTGAAGGGGATTAAGAGTACACTTACTGTGATGAGCACTGAGTAATGTATAGAACTGTTGAATTGCTATATTGTACACCTGAAACGTATATAACACTGTATGTTAACTCTATTGGAATTTAAAAAATAGTAACAAAATAAAAAAAATAAAATTTATTGATCATACATATCTCCTGTTGGGTCTCTCTTTTAGCCACCTGTTTTTATTCATGCCTTCCACCCCATCCCCTCCAGTACATATACACACTCATGCACAAAGCTAACCTTGCTAACTATGGTGACTTCTAAGCCTTTCTCAGAGCAATTTGGTTCATTCTACCCTTCTAAACTTGCAAATTTAAACCCAGAGCTCTGATCAGCCAACAAAACACTCTCCAAGAAAGAGGGAGAGGGGAAAATGACCCCAAATGCTTTTAGTTATACCAAAACCTATTTAAAAACCGCAGAGCACAAAAATCCAGCATTAACTTGAACAGTTCTGATTTAATTCTGCACCAACGAACCCTTTTATTTCATATAGTCCTAGTCTCCCTTCTCTTATTTGAAATTTTCCTCAATGGTTCAGTGAATATTTATTGAATGATTACCACATACCAGGCATTGAGGGATACGAGGTTCCTGCTCACAACAGGAAGTCCAAATCTCCCAGAACACAGGACAATGACAGTCCTGTAGGGAAGAAGTAGAGTGTACCAGAGGCTCTTGAGTCAGACATTCTGGGCTGAAATACTGTCCAGCCACCTGAGAGCATGTTGACATTACTGAGTTCCAAAACCGACCTGAGGCTTCCTTCCCCTGAACATTCAGTTTAGTACAATAAATGCTTTGTGATCTAAGTCACTGCTAGTTAGGGTGTTTCTTCCTTGCAGCCCAAAGCATCCTGATAGTACTCTCATAAAGTAATCCAAGGGTATGATATTTCATTTTATTGGTAGAAGTATACTCAAGTATCACAAGTGGAAACAGTCAAGTGAGCAAAAATCAGTGAAAAATGAAATACAGGAATTATTTACAAAGAACTGATTGAGTGGAATAATAAGAAGCAGAAACAAAGTGGAAGTGTTTCTTTAATTTGAATTATAATATATATCTAGATAGAAACATCTTTTTATATTATATTTTCCTTCTTATTTAATTAGGCCAGAAAAATTATCACATATTGATAAATATAACTTTTTACAAAATTGTTTATTATTCTGAAATTTTTAGGCCACAACACTATGCTATTTTTTTTCCTAGTACTTGTTTTATGTTACAGATTTTTTCCAGGAAAAGGAAAAAATTTATCATGTGTAAATAATGTATTTAGAAATCAAATTTTATTCTAAAGCTCCTAGTGAAAGTAGGTGTGTCAAAGAAAATTATGATAAATCTTTTTGTATGGCAAATTACATCTTTGTAGAACAAAGAATCTCTTTATCATTTATCCATTTTATAAGATCATATTTTATATGATATCCTTAGATATCCTTAGAAGGGTATTACCTATCATCATTTTTTCTGAAATAGTTTATTGTCAAGTTGGTTTCCATATAACACCCAGTGCTCATTGCAACAAGTGCCCTCCTCCATGACCATCACCCCAATTCCCCTCTCCCCCACTCCAATCAGCCCTCAGTTTGTTCTCAGCATTCAAGAGTCTCTCATGGTTTGCCTCTCTCCCTCTCCCCAACTATTTTTCCCCTTCTCCTCCCCCATGGTCCTCCGTTAAGTTCCTCCTAATCTTCCTATACGTGCAAACATATGGGATCTGTCCTTCTTTGCTTGACTTATTTACCTATCATCATTTAAAACCCACACTTTTGTATTACTATTTTATTTATTTATTTATTTATTTATTATTTATCTATCTATTTATTTTAAAAGGTTTCTTTATTTTGAGAAAGAGAATGATCAGGGGATGGGCAGAGAGAGAGGGAGAGAGAATCCCAATCAAGCTCCATGCTGTCAGTGCAGAGCCCGACACGGGGCTCAATCTCATGGACAATGAGATAATGACCTGAGCTGAAACAAAAAGTCAGATACTTACCCAACTGAGGCACCCTAGCACCCCTCTATAACTATTTTAATGAAGAGTTTTCTCTAATGTGAATTGGATCATAGAAGGCTAAGGTGTTGAAATGAACAAAACAGTTCATATCTTTTTATTCTGCAACTAGCATTTAAATTTTATATTACTTTTAAATTTCCTTTTGATTTCATTATTTATATTTTGCTAGGCAAAGTTTCTTTTCCTGCATTCTTAGTGAAGAAGAAATCTGAAGGCTTGTTTCCTGATGGATTTAATTTCTTGCTTTATAAATCTCTATCAATGATGTCATCAAAAAATTGCCCAGGTTGAAATATAATGGAATAGAATCCTCTATATCCTGGGTAAACTGCCCACATAAAATTTTGGATTTAAAAAACTTTAATATCGATTAAAGTATGGTATTGATTTAAAGTAACAGCTTAAGACTGAAAATCATATGTGAATCTGCCTGTCCCTTTAAAAAGAAAAGCAATTGCATTTCGGTTGCTGAGCTCTCTTGGATTTATTTTATCTTAGCAGCTGTTCCTGAAGTCGATGTTATTCAAATGAGGGGCTTCAAGCTCTTTGTTGTGTTTTTCAACTTATGGTATATGCTATCAAACATAAAACCTAAATTTAGAATGGGGTGGTGGTGGGGGCAATTAGAAATACTAGAGAAATAAAATAATATTGAAAAAAACTCTCTAATTTTTATTTAACAAAGACAAAACTGATGAACACGATCTGTCGAGGCTCTTGTAACAGTAGCGAGGCAAAAACCCCAAACCTCTAAGCACCAAAAGTTGGATGATATATTTAGTAATAAGTATATGTGTAGGGGGAGGGATGGCATTCTAGAAGGAAATAATGGGAATTTTCTGTGGTTATAGAATATGAGAAGAGAACATATCAAACGCTTTTCAGTCTTGGAAATATATGCTGGAAATAAGCATACTATAAACTTTGCCTAACATAGGCCATTCCTTGATCTAGGAAGAATAATTTTACAACTCATACACTTTGTTTTTCATTTATTTTTGGTGCATTTATGTTTCAAAAGGAAGCATAACCTGATCACTAAGAGTGCAAACAAACCTGGAGTAAAAATAAATGCTTTGCTCTGCCACGAATTTGCCGTGGAAACTTTAGGTTTCATTTAATTTACAAATTAAAGCAGTTCACTTCAGTCATAGCAAAGTATAAATCAAATTTTTAACTTACTTAGGAGTTCTCATCCTCATGTGTACATAAGATTTAATAAATATGTATTAATGCTAACGATGTATTGAATGATTACTACTTGTTAAGCATTGTCCTCAGTGCCTTACATATGAATGTATTTCATCTTCACAGCAACCCTGTGAGGTAGATATCATTATTGCCTTTGCTTTCAGATTAGGAATTAAGCAGGGAGAAGTTAAATAATTTGCCCAGAGTCACATGGCAAGTAAATTTCAGAGCTAGAGTTCACAGGGTTCTTTTCTTAACCACCATGTCAATAGCAACCTGTTTAGGACTGCCCTTATCTCTTTTGCTCTCCAATCACTTTTGTTCAAATGCCTGCTAATTAGTGAAGAGTAGTGTTTTTTTAATTTAAGGTTTTTTAATGTTTATTCATTTTTGAGAAAGGGAGGGGTGGGAGGCACAGAGAGACAGGAAAACCCAGAATCTGAAGCAGGCTCCCAGCTCTGAGCTGTCAGCACAGAGCCCGACATTGGGCTCAAACTCACGAACCACGAGATCATGACCTGAACTGAAGTCAGATGCTTAACCGGCTGAGCCAACCAGGCGCCCTAGGAGTAATTTTTAAAGTGAGATAACCACCCTCTGCCAATGGACATGAAGACTCTCCACGTGGTACAGAGCATGGACAGTTTCAAGGGAATCAATTCTATACCCTCCATTTCCACACTTTTCTTCAACTGTATCTGCCTGAGAACCAGCTTGCGGTCTCTTTCCCACCCTCTTGGCACAATTAGTTGCCATTTTTCCACTTAACAAAAAAAAGTCATTCTCATACACCCCACTTCTTCCTATGGTGCATGGACACCAGATTCACAAAACACAGAAAATCAGAAGCCCATGTTAGTGTTAAGAAAGAGGAGACTGTGATGAATAGAACTGTTGCCTGATAGAGCATTATAAGTAATTCTAATGATAGGTCATCACGTGACTCTTGGCATATGACTGAGAATTCAAAGAACTGAGTAACACTGCTAGAGCAAATTCCTCCCATTTCCATCTACTCATTTCTGTGGACAAAGTACCTCAGCATTTTTGTCTATACAGTGTCAAGTGCATTGAATAGAACTGGAGCAGAACCGAATAATACAAGCAGAATATCAATAATATTCATCCACAAATCCACAGGAAAAGAAAAAAAATGCTTCCCTTTCATTAATACATGCATTTCCAATAAAATATTATTTTTTTGTGTCAAGGTAGTTATCAATTTGTAATATAGTCACTGTTTGAGCAGTTGAGTAGTTGTGTACTACTAATACTTGTAATGATAACTCCATCCAGAGACATTTTTTTTCCAGAGACATTTTTAACACTAGAACCTCTAGGTCACTGGAAGTAAAATTATGTGAATGTGTAGTTAAAATGTCTGTTATAGGGGCGCCTGGGTGGCTTAGTCGGTTAAGCGTTTGACTTTCGCTTGGGTCATGATCTCGCGGTTCGTGGGTTCGAGCCCCACGTCGGGCTCTGTGCTGACTGCCAGCTCGGAGCCTGGAGCCTGTTTCAGTCTGTGACTCCCTCTCTCTCTGACCCTCCCCTGCTCACGCTGTCTCTCTCTCTCTCTCCTAGAAATAAATTTAAAAAATAAAATAAAATAAAATAAAATAAAATGTCTGTTATAAAGAATGATGTAATGAACCATAAAAATTTTTCACACATGAAAATACACAATAAGATACCATTGTGTGGGGACAATGGACTTAAAATATGAGTTCAAGAATAAAAGGGAAAAATGTAAATTTTCTGACTGTTAAAGAAGTGCTGGTTTATATACATTTAAATGAATAATGCTGGGTAACAAATTACTGTGGGATTTAAATTCCTTAGGATACCTTTAAAAAGACCTAACAACTTCATTTTAAAATACCATGAATTGCATTACACTGGAAATCACACCTTTTGCAAATTTATGATAAAAAATTATTGGTGGCAACATAATAATGTGGGAGGGAGGGGTGCCTCAGTGGTTCAGTCGGTTAAGCGTCCAGCTCTCGATTTCGGCCCAGGTCATGAGCAGTCGGTGAGTTCACATAGGGCTCTGCACTGATAGTGTGAAGCCTCCTTGGGATATTCTCTCTCTCTCTCTCTCTCTGTCACTCTCTCAAAATAAATAAACTTTATTTAAAAAGTGTGGGAGGGATACAAGTTTTCTAAAATTCTTTCAGGAAGGTATATGAGCAAAAAGTTTGAAGACCACCAATCTGGAAGCCCAGAAGATCTCCTTAGGGTACTTAAAATCTGGCCCAGGTACTCATTAACGATACCACTTTACACATAAAACATCACTGCTATGTAAAATAAAATGCCCTTGGTCACTGCTCTTATGCCCCGGACATTCAGCAAATAAATGTTAACAAATGAGAACTGAATATACCATTTTTAGTTGACGCGGGCACCTTTTTCTATGCCCTTCTTTCATCTCTAAAGGACACTGTGTATAGCAATGCTTACCATACTATGTATTTGAAGAAAACATAACATAAACACAACTTTTAAGAGCACATTTAAGATAAAGAAAGATTCTCCTGTGAGCTCTCTGTCAATATAAGCCAGGTCTATGAGCTACATAGGTTATATGATTTCTTTTTTTTTTAACTTTTAAATATTTATTTATTTTTATTTAAAAAATTGTTTTAATGCTTATGTTTATTTATTTTTGAGAGAGAGAGTACACGAGTAGGGGAGGGGTAGAGAGAGAGGGAGACACACAATCTGAAGCAGGTTCCAGTCTCTGAGCTGCCAGTACAGAGCCCAATGCAGGACTTGAACCCACAAACCTCAAGATCATGACCTTAGCTGAAGTTGGAAGCCTAACCGACTGAGCCACCTAGGCACCTGAGGTTATATGATTTCTAAAATCAAATGTAGGACCCATGACCTGATACATAAAAGTGTCCTTTGGAGATTAAACTGGTAGTTTACTAAAAATCAGAAATTTCCTGAAAATCCAGGGCCTCAGGTCAAATAAGTAGATACAATTCACACCATGTTCACTATCTTAAAGGGAAAACCTTATAATTTATTCTAGTGTCAAAATTAGACCCCAGAAACTTGGATTCTCATTTTATTCTGCTACCAATCCTTAAGAAACAATGTCTCTAGGCCTCATTTCATCATTTGTAAAATAATCAGGATTATTTCCATATCTTTGGTTTCCCTTCTACACAGAAGTTCTAATGGCTCATAAATTTAACAAATGTTTACTGAGAATCTGCTATGTACCAGAACTGTGCAAGGTACCAGATATTCATAAGAAATTAAGACCAAGGCCATTTCCTCCACGAGTTTCTAGGTTCTGACAGTATTAAGACTACTTAATTGTTTGCACATAATTACAATATAGAATGGTAAACCCTCTGCTAGGGGAATATGGAAAGTACAGTGAGAGCTCAATGGAGGAAGTGTCAAGTTAGGAAAGACTTCACCAAGGAGGAAACACATGTATCTTTTTTTGGCCCATTTGATGCTTTAACCGTTTTTTAAAAATTGCATTACTTTTAAAGATGCAATACATTCATATAGTATAAAATCCACAATGTACAGAAGGGAATGCTAGGAAAGCTTTCCCTTCTACCCTCCATCTCCACCCCACCAGACTGCCCAGTTTCCCTTCTTGGAACAACCAGGATTGCCATTTTTCGTGTATATTCTTTCAAAGATTTTAATTCTGTCTTAAAAGAATGAATATAACATAATCAAATGAAGGGGCACCTGGTTGGCTTACTCAGTTAAGTGTCCGACTTTCACTTAGGTCATGATCTCGCGGTTCGTGGGTTCGAGCCCCGCGTCGGGCTGTGTGCTGACTGCCGGCTCAGAGCCTGGAGCCTGTTTCAATCTGTGACTCCCTCTCTCTCTGACCCTCCCCTGGTCATGCTGTCTCTCTCTCTCTCCTAGAAATAAATAAAACATTAAAAAAAATATTTTTTTAAGTTTAAAAAAAAAAAAGATAATCAAATGAAAAAAGGGGACTGAGCACTGCAGACAAAGGGAACAGCCAGCCCGTGGGGGAGCTGGGGACCATAAGACTGAAGGCAGAATGAGGGTCAGCTCCTTGAGAGGCATCCCCATGATAAGTTTGGATCTTATCTTGGAGCATTTAGAATAGCCCTTAGTGGATTTAGAGCAGAGAAGGTACCTGATTACATGGGTGACTTGGAGAGGATCCTGAGTGGCTCAGTCAGTTAAGAGTCTGACTCTTGGTTTTGGCTCAGGTCATGATCTCACTGTTGGTGAGATCAAGCTGTCAGCACAGAGCCTTCTTGGGATTCTCTCTCTCTCTCTTTCTCTCTGCACCCAAGAATAAATAAACTTAAAAAAAATAATAAGTTAATGACTTAGAAAAAAAGAGCACTCTGGCAGAAATATGGGGAATGGATTAGAGAGAAGCAAGATCAGTGAGAGCAACCTGTTAGGAGACGACTGTAATAACCCAGGGAAGAAATAATGAGGACCTAAGTCAGGACAGAATCAGTGGGGATTGGAAAGGGGCCAACCTCAGCTGTTAAGGAAGAAGGATGAACAGCATTATCGAATCAATTGGATTCCAATGAATTGAATTCTTGTTCCTTCCTCATCTAAGAATTGCCTGAGTCAAGTTCCAAGAATAATTAGAATTATCGCTTCCCTTTAAGCTGCCACCAGGGCACCCTGTCTTGTCTAGATGTTTATCTCAGTGAACTCAAGATGCCTAAGCTTCCCAGGTCAAATTTATCACCCAAATTCTAATCCCTGCATGGCTCTGGCATCAGAAAGTCCCCTATACTCACATTCTTCTCTGACCACTCTCTTCACCTTCTGGCTCTGCGGGAAACCTGGCTTGTCCCTGAGGACAATGAATTCCCTGCAGCACTCATGAGTGGCAGCCATTTTCTCTCTCATATCATGTACCACCGGGCCAGTCTTCTTGCTTCTTCCCGCCACTTCTAAACCACTGTGCCTTTCTTGATCTCCCCCATGAGCTGCTGATGCCATCAGACTGCGCCTCCCTCCAGGCCTCCTTGCTCTGTGGCCCTCTCTTATCTTCAGGCCACTTCCACACAGTTCTTGCAGATTTCAACATCAGGTTTATTGTCTTTCTCTGTTATTCTCCTACAGTGAATGGTCCATCCAGTCTCACGGCCTCTCCACTCCCCAATCTTTTTATTTGCAGTGATCTTTTCTTCTGCCATACCACTTCAGCCACCAAACCATAGTTATCCTAACACCTTGTCATTTATAACTGTCCCCCTCAGTTATCTCAGTTTCAAGCATAATACTTCTAAACCTCAGTGCATGCCTCTTCATACCTCAGCTCAAAAAATTCTTCTACTCTACTAGGCACTTTGCTCATTGACCCTGCTGCTCTTTCACTCTGTTTATCTCCATTCATCAGACCTTCATTCCCTCCTTACCTAGCTTAGAGTCCATGGTCTTGCATTCCTTAAATATATGCTCACCTCTCTTGGCTCTTTATTGCTTCCATTACATTGTCCTGAAAAGATATTTGTCTGCATTGTTTGTCTCCTTCTCTCACCTCTTCCTCTTTCGGTTCCTTTGATCTCATTCAATCCTACTGCAGGCAAAATCTCTCCATCAGGTAGGGAACATGGATGCAGGCAGCTCTTGGGTGACATCTGACTGCTTGTCACCAAAGAGAGATGAGAATGGTATCTATTCCAGAAAGTACTGGGAAGAGGTTTTGATTGTTTCAGCTTGGGTGATGTGCCCACCTTGGACCAATTACTGTGTCCTAAGGAACATGGTCAACTAGTCCAGCCTGGATCACCAACTAAAATCCTCCACAAGGCAGCAGGACCACAATTAGCAGTCCCACCAGATCCACATGGAAGAGGAGGAGCAGTGAAAAGGCTGCTGCTGTTACCAAAGAAAAAGACATGAAGGATAAATGAAAACAACAGATACCTGTAATATAGTTCTTAAGGTGGAAATGGAACCTGGAAAAGTGGGTGGCAGACAAATTATAGAAGACACAATTGCAGTATATTTAGATTACAAACATATTCCATAGCCAAAGTAGTCTGTGAAATAAATGTCAATGCCTCATACAATAATTGATGAAGTATAAGATATAAATAATGAAAAAGAAAATATTATTAAATAATATTAAGCAGGGGCATTATAAAGTAAAATTTAGAAAAAGATAAGAGGAATCTAATTTATATGCTGCAAATCAGCAGCACATGAAACACATATCCAAATCAGAGCAATACAATTAATAGCCTTCACTTGTCATTTGCATGAGACATAACACTGTAAATTTAACTTGCTTTCTGCAAAACCAGGATAGGTAATAAAAAATCATGAATACATTCTGAAATATTCAAATGAACATAGTCTTAAGGAACAAAAAGAAGCAGGGTGCCTGGCTGGTTCAGTCAGTAGAGCGTGCAATTCTTGATCTTGGGATTGTGAGTTAGAGTCCCATGTTGGGTGTAGAGATTATTTTAAAAACAAACAAACAAAAATAAGTCTTTAGAGTTTTATTTGAACAGAAAGTTTTGCTATATGGTTTGTTTAGTATAAGAATAACTTTTTAAAATGAAACATCCTCTTTTTTAAACTATACAAAATAAACAAAATAAAACAGGAAACCCCCTAATCCCTGCTGGAGGTTTTGAGATGCTGAAGTTCTCAGAACTGCTGTTCGCATTTATAAGATATAATGAACTATTTATAATCCCACCATTTTCAGAATTCAGCATCTTTAAATGTTGCTACCTGATTTACAAGCCAAAGGATTTAAGCTAGAACTGCAAGCAATATGGATAGAATAGTCAAACCCAGACCAGATGGCTCTTTAATGCTTTTTAAGTAGGTTGGTGGTAGCATGGTGTTATCTGAGGACCCAAAAAAAGCACTTCAAAAATATCTCCCTTATCCAAGTCTTGGTGGCTGAAACTCCACCTTTAGCAATTGGGGAAGGTAGAGGACATATGTTGTTTTTGCCTGCCCAGTATTTCTTTTTCTGGTCACAAGATCCTATTTTTCTTAGGAAAGCACTCCTCCCTGGGTCTCCTTGAAGTAGTTAAGGGGAACTGATTCTGACCCTAAATTTGGAGGTGAGCATGAGATCTGGTCTTGACTAAGCAGAGTACTACACCCTCTGGCCACAGCAATTGGCTGAAGGACAGATACAGAACCCAGTGAGATCCATTCATGGGATTTCATATGGAAGGCCTGAGAAAGAGATAGTATTCCTTCCCCTGGGAAGCTAGCAGTGGAGAGTGCTATATACCTGGGGCCATTTCCCCTTCTTTTCTGTACACAACCCTCCCCCCGCCCCCCCACTTAGATCAACTGTTATGGTGCTGAGATTGGGGAATGCCTTTGTAGGCTCCTGCCCAGGCCTCCAGAGCCAAGGAAAACTTCCACTTGTTAACATTTCTAGCTTTTGGAGATACCCTAGGATAATTCACTGACATCTATAAAGCACGGACTCCCATGTTTCCCAGACAAATGCTAGAAAACATGTTCTAGAAGATCCATATTGGAGCACCTGGGTGGCTCAGCCGGTTAAGTGTCTGACTTTGGCTCAGGTCATGATCTCATGGTTCGTGAGTTCGAGTCCCACATCAGGCTCTGTGCTGATGGCCCAGAGCCTGGAGCCCGCGTCTCTCTCTGCCTCTCCCCCACTCACACTCTGTCTCTCTCCCAAAAATAAACATAAAATTAAAAAAAAGAGATCTATATCACACTATGTAAATGCATGGCATTAATATTTCTGTTAATACTCACACAAGGATTTGGAAAAAAAGAGAAAGCTCTATTTGTAAGGCATCACTTGAATATTTTTTTATTTGGCCTTTTAGAAAGAAGCTAAATGGGACATTCAAATTTTCTAATTATAAATATAGAACATAAATATTGAATTTACTCTGTATACAGTAAAGATGTCCTATGTATTGTAAAGATCTTAGAGAGCTGTAGCCAATGAGGACCTCTAAAATCAATCTTATTCTTTTTCCCTGCTTGGAAATCTTCCATGGTGACTAACAAAATGCTGGGACACGTGGGTGGATCATCCGTTAAGTGCCTGACTTCAGCTCAGGTCATGATCTCATGGATCATGGGTTTGAGCCCTGCGTGGGGGTCTGTGCTGACAGCTAGCTCAGAGCCTAGAGCCTGTTTCAGATTCTGTACCTCCCTCTCTGATCCTCCCCTGCTCACGCTGTCTCTCTCTCTCAGAAATAAATAAAAACATTGAAAAAAATGCCAACCATGAAGACAAAGTCATGGTGAGATTATTTTTCTGAACGTGATTCACTTCTCCCTCATTTCCAAATCTGGCAAGGCTCCAGAAGAAACCATCTACAGTGAGAGGAGGTGGCTGAGAAATAGTTCCATCTTATTAATATTTAGAGGTTAAGTGACCTGAATTTGTGTACATGCTCCCCTACTTCTGTTCCTAACCCTCCTCAAAAATCACTTACTATCTGCCTACAGTAAGACAGAGGGACACTGTGTGACAGCGTCCTAGACATCAGGGATATAGCAACAACAAAAAAAGCCAGATAAAGACACTTCTCTCATGGAGCTTATATCTGCTGTTGGCTGAGACAAAAGGAAAAGAAACAAATTAGTTAAGACAATAACACCAAGGATGTGACAGAGAGTAATAGGTAGGCAGGATGCCTCAGGTGAGGTAGTCATTCTAAAATTTTAGGGCAGATTACTCCAGGCAGTGGCAACAAATGCAACAAGAGCTTTAGAAGCTCTAAAGCCAGAACAAGCTTGGTGTGTAATGTATGTATTAGTATATAAAGTATGTATTAGTTTCCTATAGCTGCTGTAACAAATTACTAGAGTCTTAGTGACTTAAAGAAATAAACATTTATTATTTTATAGTTGTGGAGGTCAGAAATCCAACATGAGTTCAGGGGGCTGAAATCAAGGTGTCAAAAGAGCCATATTTCCCCCATAAACTTTAGTGAGAATCTGTGTTCTTGCCTTTAGGAGCTTCTAGAGGCTGCTGGCATTTCTTAGCTTGTGGCTCCCTCTTCTACCTTAAAGCCAGTAGCCTAGCATCTTCAAATCCCTCCATGACATCCCCCTGTCTCCCACCCCACTCCTGCCACCTTATTTCCCTTATAAGGATCCTTGTGACTACATTGAGACCACTCAGATAATCCAGGGTAAACCAATAGGCCATTCCCCACCTCAAGTTCATTAATTTAATCAAACCTGTAAAGTCGCTTTTGCCATATAAGGTAACAATTTCACAAGTTACAAGAATTAGAATATAGATATCTTTGGGGGGCCATTATTCTGACTACCAGAGAGTGTGGAGGAGGAAAGTGACTGAGAGTTTGAGCTCTGGTTGGCTAAGCAAGATGAGAACCATCAGGGCAGGGACTTGATCTGGTTAAAGTTTTAACAATATTATTATGAATGGTGTGTGGAAAATTGGAAGAAGTGATGCCAAAGTGGAAACCAGAAAACCAATTAAGAGGTTATTACAAAAGGGGCTCCTGGGTGGCTCAGCTGGTTAAGTGTCCAACTCTTGATTTCAGCTCAGGTCATGATCTCGTGGTTCGTGAGTTTGAGCTCCACATTGGGCTCTGTGCTGCCCACATGGAGGCTGCTTGGGATTCTCTGTCTCTCTGTCTCTCTGTCTCTCTCTCTGCCCCTCCCTCCTCCACTTCAAAATAAATAAATAAACAAACATTAAAAAAAAAAATAACCAGGCTATTGCAATGGTTCAGGAGAGAGAAGATGAGGTGCTTAGACTTTGGGAGAGCTACTTAGCTTTTCTGTGGCTCAGAAGCCTTACCATAAAATATAGTTAATATTGCAGGACTGTCCTGGGGTAGCAACAATGCCTGTAAGAGATTCAGTGCAGTACCCAATTCCAAATGGTGCTCAAGAAATGGTAGCTATTATTTTCATTCACTTTAAGCTTTAAGTTTTCATTAAAAAAAAAAAACTAAGGGGTGCCTGTGTGGCTCAGTCAGTTAAGCGTCCAACTTTGGCTCAGGGTCTTATCTCACAGTTAATGATTTTGAGCCCCACATCGGGCTCTCTGCAGTCAGCACAGAGCCTGCTTCAGATCCTCTGTGTCCCCCTCCCCCCGCCCCAAGTAGACAAAATCTTAAGGATTAAGGAAATGAGGCCCAGTGAGGAAAAACAACTTGACCAAGCACAGCTTGTCAACAGATCGATAATAAGCTGTATTCAAGAGAAAGTAAGGACAGAAGCCACTTTCTGTCATCGTTAGAGAAACTGGGAAAGGTGGCAGAGCTCGCTGGGAAGCAATGGGAAGGGCATGGGCAGGGTCCCAGGAGGGAGAGGCCATGGCTTTGTAGTGTAGGGACATGAAGGTGGTATCCAAAGACCTACTTTCAAATGCTGCTACTTACGGACTCTGTGATTTGGGGCAAGTCATTTACTCTTCCTTTATCTCATTTATTTTTCTTAAAAGTGGGCACAGTATCACACTCCACAAGGCTGTCATGAAGTTCAAATGAGAGAATGTAAGAGAGCATTTTGTAAACCACCACACCTGTAAAGTTTTCTTCCCCTCCTCCCAAGCAGCCTGCTTTCCATTTCCCTCAGTCTTTAAACCTTCTGATATCCCTCCTAGCTAGTGGGGCCAGCAAAGTTTACCAGTTTCTGCTCCTGGGTGCACTAACATTTTCCTTCGAAAGTTAACATTCAAACACGTAATGTTCTTTCTGCAGGCAATGGTTTTGGGTTTTCATTTCTCTAAGCTTTCTTCTGCTTGCAAATTCATTTGTTATAAACCAGAACTCAGATGCAATAAAAATAACTGTACCCTCCAAAAAGATAACATAGATTTGAAGCTATATGCAACTGGAGATTATTTATAACAAAGCCAATTTAAGGATGTATTTAGCCAACTAGCACATATATGCCTTACATAACAGTTCAGTTAGGCTCTAAAGAGCATTAGCGGTAATAGAGCTTTGAGGCCAAATGAGGGGGTAGAAGTCGAAGCTGCTATCACCCACAAGGTCAAAGCTAAAATAATAATGGTACCTTTCAGCGTTCACACATGTGAACTACAATACGTCAGCTTGTGGACGGCTTTTCTGATGAGTACTCTGCAATGATCTGCTCTGAATAAAACACAACAGCCTCCCTCCCTCATGGTTTGTTTTCAAGAGTTCTCAGCTGTGAGTATATCAAATGCTGTCTAGAACCAGGCCCACCTTCTCCCAAGGGAGAGCCTGCTGTCTGTCTTCTCTACAGAGGCCAGAATGGAAATAAATCAGCCATTCAATATGTCTAATCAGGTGAAAGCCTATTCCCTGAGGATGACCTCAATCCCACAGTGAATGGGGAACAGATTAGCATATCGAAGATCCCAGGGCACCAGACATTGTCTGGTAAACAAGATGAAATTAGAAACACAGGAGTAGGACACAAAAACAAAGACAAATTAATGCTTTGCGTGTGTTAATGTTTATCTTTGTTTAAATGTAGATTTTTGAGACAAGTGGTGAGTCATCTGCAAATAAATGTCTGGTGTTAGACTATGGGTGGAGGTGGGGAATTCTCATTCAGTAAAACACATGAGATTTAGATTTCACAGGTGAGAGCTTTAGAATCATTGAAAAGAAAGATGACTTCCTCCCCCCATCAGACCTTGATTACAGATTGGGTTTGATTTTAGTCAGGGCTCAATTATATTGTAGGTGTAAGTAAAGCTGGAATGATGGAGTGAAGATACAGAAGAATGAGACTACAGATGAGCAGTAACTCAGTAACTCGGGAATCAACAGTGGTCATGGGAATATGCTAAATGAATACGTGGAGATCAGCAAAACCCATAATGTGGAAAAGTCTGCAAGACAGGGAACATGGACTTTCTAAAAAAAAACAGAAACAAAACAAAAAAAAAATGAAATAAATACAATAGGAAAGGGAAGATTAAAGAATAAAAGAGATAAGGAACCTATCAACCAATGCCAATTGTGGGCTTTATTTGGATCTTGACGTCAACAGTGTTTAAAAAAAAAAAGTTTTGAGGGGCGCCTGGGCGGCTCAGTCGCTTAGGTGCCAGACTTTGGCTCAGGTCATGATCTCACAGTTTGTGCGTTCCTGCCCTGCACTGGAGTCTGTGCTAGCAGCTCAGAGCCTGGAGCCTGCTTTGGATTCTGTGTCCCCCTCCCTCTGCCCCTCCCCCGCTCATGCTCCGTCTCTCTCTTTCTCTCTCTCTCTCTCTCTCTCTCTCTCTGTTCTCTCAAAAATAAATAAACATTTAAAAAAAATTTTTTTTAAAGTTTTGAGACAATTGGGGATATTTGAACACTGGATATTTCTTGAAGTGAGGCTTCATATTTTAGAGACACATACTAAAGATGTATAGGTGAAATGATATGATTTCTAAGATTTGGTTCAAAATATGAAACATGAGGGGTGCCTGGGTGGCTCAGTCAGTAAGCGTCTGACTTCAGCTCAGGTCATGGTCTCAAGGTCCATGGAGTTGAGTCCCGCGTCAGGCTCTGTGCTGACAGCTAGCTTAGAACCTGGAGCCTGTTTCAGATTCTGTGTCTCCCTCTCTCTCTGACCCTCCCCTGCTAGTGCTGTCTCTCTTTGACTCTCAAAAATAAATAAAAAACATTTTTAAAAAATTTAAAAAATATGAAACATGATTGATTGGTCATGGTTAATAATTATTAAACTCGGGAGATGAGTACATGGGGTTTTGTATAGTATCCTCTCTACTTTTGTAGGTGTTAGAATTTATCTATAATAAAAAGCTTTTAAAAAATGAACCAATTCTAGATAATAAAATGGAAATTGTACTTGTTAGAAATACACTAGCACAAAGAAAAAAAAAGAAATACACTATCACGCACCTGGCTGGTTCAATTGGTAGAGTATGTAACTCTTGATCTCATGGCCATGAGTTTGAGCCCCATATTAGATGAGGAGCTTACAAAAAAATAAAATTAAAAATTAAATAAAATAAAAGAAATACACTATAGCATTTTTAAGTTTTCTTATATAAGGACATTATAGAAGTCAAATCAAAGTTCACAAAGAAGCTCTCTTCTAAATGAATTAACACACTGAAGCCCCTAAAATGATGCCCAGTACACTATATGACAAGTGGTTCAATAAATGTTAACCAATTCTTATTTTCTTAAATGTATTGGCTCTAAATATTAGCTTACAAATACAAGTATATAAGAAACAGAGCTTTATTTAAAAAAATTTTTAACATTTATTCCTTTTTTGAAAGAGAGACAGACAGACAGACAGACAGAATGTGAGCCGGGGAGGGGCAGAGAGAGAAAGGGAGACACAGAGTCCAGAGCAGGATCCAGGCTCTGAGCCGTCAGCACAGAGCCTAACGTGGGGCTCGAACCCATGAAGCATAAGATCATGACCTGAGCCAAAGTCTGGATGCTTAACTGACTGAGCCAGCAGGCCCCCCCCCCAGAGCTTTATTTTTGTACAACTGAACATGTCTCTTTTAATCCCACTTTCTATCAAGACAATCAAGAAAAAAAACCTCAGGCAGTTCTAAGATATTCTCCAAATTTTCCCTGAGGTTGTATCTAAATTGCAGAGGTGCCTAGAGACCCGAGTGTTGGAGGTAGGGGGTATGGGATGGGGGCCACTATCTGATCCTCAGTTCTTCTGTTTGCACTTCCCGTCTGCTGAGACATCCATCTTCCCATACGACCCCCTCACTTTTGTGTTCTCTCTGTTCCCCATCCCCAAGCTGGGCAGGTTGCTAGCCTACTTCCAGGTCAGTCTCAGGCCCTTGGGACTCGCTGCCGCTCCCTGTGCAGTGAGCCATGTGTGAGTTTCTCCAAGGCCATTTCTTCCCTGGGATTGTCCTACTTTCTGAGGTTCTCCCTTGGAGAGAAGACACCGAGCGCTTCTTCTGAACCTTACAAACTTAGCCGGAGTCTTGTCCAGCTTCCTCTCCTTCTACTGCTCCCTAGTCCAGGCTGAGGCCAGGAGCTGATGCAGGGCCTCATTTCTTCAAGACCTACGAAAACCTATTTCCCATAGATCTGTCATTTTCAACTGTGCCTTCTCTTGCAACCTGGGGACCCCTCGCTGTTACTCAACTTTATTCCCTCACATATTTTTCTGTGCCCTTTTAAAACTCAAAAACTGAAGAAAAAAAAAAAGTACCCTCTTCTCTGCTTCCTCCAGTCATATTCCTTCTCTGAGGTGATAGAGAAAGAGTAGCTGACTAAATGGGGGAAAGGAAATGATGGGGATGTATGTCCATAAATATTTCAATTATTTTTCCTTCCATCCCAACAATGTATGAGTGGGAAAAAGAATACATAGCTGAGTAACTTACCCTTTTCACATTCTCACAATTAGTTAAGACGGGCTTGGCCGTGTGTCAGAATATGCAGAATGAGGATTATATTGACCATCTGCCTTCAGCTCACCCCTCAAAAGAATGACGAACTCTTCCGTGTGGGCTTGTAGGTACAAAGGAGATTTCTGCCTCAATATTTTCTGAAAAGATGTAAAAGCTGTTCCAACAGAACTAGTTAAATCTAATAAGTGCAGAACAGAGAAATGTAACCATGTGGCTTTCACCAACTGCTGCACTTCTAATTTTTAGGTGGAGGTGCATGTTTTGGAAGACCTCGTCTGGGAAGACAAAATAGAAGCTTAGTAAAAGTCAATTCTGTGCTTTTAGTTCTGAGCCATCTCATCTTGCTTTACAGTTAGAATCATGCCACGCTAGTGGTTGTGTGGATTTACTCCTTCATGCACGCAGTAAATAAATATTTGTGTCTGTGTGCCAGGCACTGTGCTAGGAGCTCAGGCACAGCCAAGAGTGAGGAATAGATGCTGTGCTTTGTCTCCTAATCCATCCTGACCCGTCTATGGGGATGAGTTTGGAAAACCATTAAACCAGGGTTCTGGCCAGAAGCATTAGTTATTACGGGCTAAAGAATGTGTAGTTAGGAGACGTGTGACTAGGGAAAAAAGAAACGATGGCTTTCAGCTAACAGGCAAAGCATAGAACGAAAAGGCCCTTTATTGGTGTGTAGCTGTGTGAACAGAGCCCAGTGGTGAGAGTGCATTGGGCTATCTGAGTATCAGGGTAAATGCCACTGTGTTATTACTGGTCTAATGAATTTTAAAAGTATCATTCTAACGCAAATCCGGTGGCCAGCAAAGATAAAGAAATTCCGCTGCCACAGCTGAAAACATTGCCACTACCATTGACCTTTCTAAACCGGCATCCACTCAGACTGGGTTACACTTTGGACCCATTAGAAACTCCCTCCTCACAACAAACATTTCCTTGAACTTCTAGTTCTTAACCCAAGTTAAAGACCAAGAGAAAAAGAACTCATTGTATTCTAACAGTTAAGGGTCCAAAAGGTCATGTATTTACCTTACTTCCCAATCTCCCATATTCCCAGAATTTCTAGCTCACTGAAGGTAAAGAATGTGTTATTTTTTCCTTTAACTATCACTCATTTTCTCCACCAGAATGAAAAGCTGAAATGTTCTTTGTTACATTTCTATTAATTAGTGATAATTATGGGGTTTACAGTCAGTTGAATCAGGTCATTGGTTAAAAAGAAAGATCCTCTTATAGAAATTACTGGGAGGTTTTTTTCTTGTTATGACATAATGTTTCAACAGTTAAGGGTCAAAACTGTTTCCACATGAAATTTAAACAAAGTGGGTATTCAGGTGAGCTTTCTTCTGGGGATTAGTGATTTTGAAAATTTAATATATAAAACAAAAACAAGAAGAAATACCTTTTCCCAAATACTTAAACTGTAGTATAAAGATTATCCCCTTTTTACAGACACACTCTATTCAAACCTCTTTAGAGATGAAAACTATGTCCATGCAAATTTACATAGGAAAAAATATAAATGAGGAAAAAGGCAGCTTCTTTGACTAAGAGCCATAAAGCACGTCTCTATGGTGTTTGCAAGTAATTGGGGACCCAGGTCCCAGACTGCACCAGTGGGACCACAGAATGTCTAATGGGGGAGACACCCCTCAAATTAGGTACCTTGCCACAAAGTCAGGGCTCCATTGTAGGTCAAACTGGGTCACTCTTAGATGACTCTATACAGAGCGTTGGTAATACATACTACGATATCATCATAGCCTTTAATACAATGACTAAACTGCAATAGATTATTTTGTTTTCCATTTTCTCAATTAGGCCACTGTCCAGATTTATGGCTTTCTTCTATTTTGGCAGTTGGCTCTTCTTTCCCTGAAAAGGCAACAAATCTGCCTCCAGCTTCATGCTCCTCATATTTTTGACTAGAAAATATGAAATTCTAATGAAAGTGATCTTAAAGGGGCGTCTGGGTGGCTCAGTCAGTTAGTGTCCGACTTCGGCTCAGGTTGTGATCTCACAGCTCGTGAGTTCAAGCCCCACGTTGGGCTCTGTGCTGACATCTCAGAACCTGGAGCCTGTTTTGGATCCTATGTCTCCCTCTCTTTCTGTCCCTCCCCCACTCATGCTCTTTCTCTCTCTCTCTCTCTCAAAAATACATACTAAAAAAAATTGTTTTTAAACAGAAAGTGATCTTACAGAGTTTAATTCATAGTTGGGAGTTCCTCTTGTGATCCTTCCCAGCTTAACTGGAGAAGGATTAGACTTCATGTCCATCTACTGAGTCTATTTATAGGACCAGAAAAGACTTAGCATTCTGGTTTCCAACATATGCACTACAGACATCTTTCCCTGTCTTTCCAAATCTCTGCAAATGGATAGACCACCAAAATCCATGTTAATATTATATCTGATGATGAGTATGGCCTTAACTAGTTGTCTTCATCACCTGCAGCAACTAGATCTTCTCAGTGCGGTTGGTAGGGATTTTTCTCATTCTGCTTTAGGGCTGATGATATACAGGAAGCCATGTTCTGTGACTGTGAATGAGAAATTCTGGCCACTGGAAGGTTAACACTAGACTTCCTTCTCATCATCTGTAAGGAAGTAATCAGACACCCCATCTTTCACAAAGCCTGGCATGCCACAGTACACCACCTGGTCTCTTTATTAGTCATTATGAACAGCATGCGTTAAGAGATATTAAGTCAGCCAGGCTGATCCACTGCTGTGGGTGGTATAATTATTGTTCCTCCCTTCCCTACATCTGTCATTGTATTAGGTCCTGCCAAAGTTCAAATGAATTATGAAATAAGATACAGGAGACATAAAATGGCTTCAGATCTGTGGCAAAACAGACTTGCCCAAATTCTTCCTTTTCTAAAAGTTTTCTATCAAGTCGCTGGCCCCTACATGCAATCTTGGGTTTCTGTGACAGGAACAAGCCCTGTAACTTGCAACAACTGACAGGGGAACTGACAGACATAGCCTTTGGAGGCTGGCAGCTCAGAAGGAAAGAGAGAGAGAGAGAGAGAGAGAGAGAATTAGGTATGTCAGTTCCATCACCAAATTCACTGATTTGGTAAGTCCTCCTCCTTCCTGGAGAAGGCAGTAGTGAACAGGCAGGAGGAAGTTGATTGTGTTATTTTCTTTTGGATAGTGGAGTAGAAATTCTTTTCCCTCTATGGGCACATGAGCAGTGAGGACTAAGTGTTCACCTTTAACACAACTGTAAATGCTAGAAGAGTTGAAGGAAGGTCAAAGGCATGTTTGGTTGTGTTGTCCAAGCTGCCCTTGCCAAGATGGGCTTGGCTGGGTCCTGTGGGTAAGATAGGTGTCAGAGCCACAAATGGACCCTCTCTAGCCTTCCTCCTGGCCAACAGTACCCTAGCAATGAGTTTCCTTCTTTCCTTCTCCCTCTTTCTTTCATGCTAGACTTGTGTAACTCATGACTGCAAAGGCCAAGTTGACTCTCTCTCAGTGAATAATCATTAGATTTAGGGGGCAGTTTTAACCACCTCAGTTCTCACTCTTTCACCCATATTGTATCCCAACTCAAAGGCCTTGCTGAGGATGTCTTGTAGCTCTGACCCAAGCCCAATGGATGGGCCATGCCCAAGATGTCAGGTTGGGGCAGGAGGTATAAACCACTGCCTCAGCTATGCCCCTTCTTGATGTGCTAGAATTCACTTAAACCTAAAAAAGAATCCACTTCTTTAATTTATAAAGTTCAATGCTTCATCTTCTTATCCAAACATTATTCAAGTTTTCTTGATATTTATAGAAGTCAACTATCTTAAGAAAGGAAGTTGTTTCTCTTTCCAAAAGAAAGGAAAATTGACAACTGAGAGGAACCTATTTTCAGATAAGTAATCACGTTTGCTATATCCAAAATTTCTTTTTTAACCTATTTGGGTATAAAGATGCCTATATGTGTCTTTGTAGATACATATGTAATCTCTGTTTATCTATTATCTGGAATTAAATAGCATTCTTAGTAAAAGCAACAGAATACATTCTGGCTAGTTTAAGCAGCAATACTCTTTTTAAAAGGATATTGAAAGATATAAGGTAGCAGAATTAGAGGCAATGCAGTCAGGAATAAGATGGAAACCATACAACAGTGGTTTCTCTACTGAGGACACCACAGCTCACACCAATAGGGATGGACATATGATGCCAGAAACCCTGCGATGGCTGCCTTGTAAATGTGGAATATTTCCACTTTCACCTCACCATTGGCTCACCAATGGCTATACCTGAACTTCATTTTCCTCACTTCTAAATAAGAGTTTTTCTTGGATAGAACTGAGGCAAGGTTACCTGAGCTGCAAGGAAGGCTGTAAGAGTAACTTGAGGAAGAGGGGATTACAATGTAGAAATTCTCTGAACAGAAACAGTGGTTCAGAGGCTGTGTGACTACCAGAGGACTAATGTTGACTTCAGTCCACCCCTTGATTGTAATACACAAACCCCTCCCTTCCATACTTACATTTCCCAACACTTAATTTGAAGAACCATATCCATCCCCTAACAAGAATCAGGATTTGATCAAAAGTCAAATTTGATCACAAATGGCTCTTGCCTTTTGTAAATTTGCCAACTCCTCACCCAAAAAGTTGTTATTGTTTCTATCGCTACTATAGTGAGCTCTGGGAGGGAAGGAAGAAGAAAAGTTGAGGGAGATAATTAATATTAATCAGGAAATTCTCTGAAAGCAGGGAATTGTCAAGACAACTGAAAAAAAAAAGATATTATGTCCTATTGTCTTCTTTTCACAATAGCTGTTCTATTGGAGTTTTCCGTTCGATGTTGGACCTCATGATACATCTCTTTCCCCAGGTACATCCTTCATTGGAAAAAAGGTCTGCATTGTAACTTGAGATTGCAGCACCTGTCTTGAATCTCTCCCAGAACTTCTTTGGGATCCAGGCTTTCCCTGAGCTCAGTGACCTGGTAGAAAATCATCCTCGTTCCATAGGAGGAAGCTAACAATCTCTATTTTTCTCCTTATGTCAAGGATGACTCACACTAGAATGGAAGACAGAATGGGAAACATCACTCCTCATTTATTCTTATTATTTCTTCATTTATTTACTCTGAAATCCTTATAAACCCAGCAATTAATATGGTTTACTATCATAGAAGTCTTAACATTCAAGAAGCATAGCCAAAGAGAATTCTATTGGTTTTCAGGGAGGTGGGTAGATGGAGAGAATCTCTCAAAGAACATTAAATGGGATCCTAACTTACGTTGACACTTGCTCAAATCCCCATTTTTTCTAGCTACTTCCTACATCCTGTCACAACTCTCATGGCTCTCTCCTCAAATGTACCCTCAAAACTCCTCTACCCATCAGCACTACATTACTTAGATTATTTTAGCTCTTAATCTACTATCATCAATTTCATTCAGATACATATTTGGGGGATAGAGGACACCTCCAAAGAAATCAGTGTTTGGCTGCAGAACTCCATGAGCATCCCTAACAGTTCGTGGAGGATCTATGAAGAGCAGAGGGAATTGCAGTTAGATTGTGCACTGGTAAGCCAAATTCCTTCCTCTTTCCTCACCTCTCTCCCTCTTTTTCATCATAAAAGCCCAAAGAACAAGTTTGTCAAAGACAGAAATCCCCTCAGGGAGTGGAAGGGAGGAGGAGAAGCTAAGCAGGCAGAAATCCATTCCTCAGGAAAGGGGATGGCAAATGATTGTGAATCCAAATATTAGCCATTTTTGTCTGGTCACAATTCATTCATTTGTTCATTCTGTGTGCTTTCATTCCCCAAAATATTAAGTCAATAATGTATACCAAGACAGTAGCCCAATATTGGGAATTCAGCAATAAATAAGACAGAGCATAGTCCATGGCCTCAGAAACCTCCTTGTGGGTTCCCCTCGCATCCAGCCTAACTTTACCTGGGGCTCTCAGGGTTGGTTTGTTCTTGTCAGCAAGGTGGCGCCCCCTGGTGGCTCCCTTCCACAACAGCAGACACAAGGAGCAGAAGATGTCCTAGGCAGCTCCTGGCTGATAACAGCAGCTCCCCACAGGCCTCTACAGGACCTGCTCCCATCAATAGTGCTCTTAAAGTGCCGGCTGACTCAGCATTTTGTGAAGCCTTGACCTTTAGCACCAGGGCTGAGTGTCTCAGCATCACCCCCAAGGAAACTGCTTGCATTATGCTGCCAATAGACAATAGCAATGCTAGGTCCCTCTTCAAAAGCCCTTGCTCAAAGCGACTGGAACAGGATGCTCATACTTTAGTACTGTACAGAATCTTAAAGGAAAACAGCATCTCAGCCCCTAAGACTGTGTCTGCAAACTGTAAGCTGAGAAATACTTCCTTAAGTAATGTCTGACTCTACTTAAACGTTCAATTATATACTATCAGAAGAGTATACACAAAATAATTTCTTCTTAGATCATTACAGTGGAGATAGAAAAAAATTAGAAAGTTCAGAAATTATCCAGAATATATCCATCGACTCCCCAAGCTGGATCCCACAACTGTGCTGATGAAGCGAACCCTACCCTACCCCTCATCATCTCCCTCCCAGCCATCTCCTCCTGCTGGAGATAAAGCCAGACTCAGAATACTGATTCTCTGATGACATTTCAGTTCCCCCAAAGGGTACTCTCAGAACTGATATGTCCAAAGGAAGGTAACGAGGTCATTGGGAAAAGCTGAACTTAATTTCCTCCTTGCCCTCAGAGGATACAGAGGCACCCAAACAATGCAAATCCCAGGAACTACTGCATAGTTCCCGAGCATAATTATGAGTAGCAGATACTGCTGGCTGACTACCTAGGATCTATTCTCCCTTCTTTACTACTGAGAGATTTCCAATTTTGTTCAAGGTGACAATGAACACAAATTGCATTTTCGTGTAGCCGAGGGTGATGAAGAGATATGGTTTTAGCCTTAGGTGAGAGTTGTAAGCAGAATTGCTCAGCGGGGCTTCTAGAAAGCTCATAAAAGGAAGTGGGTTTAGGCAGTTTTAGCCCTTCACTCTACCCCTTTCTCTAGTGTGTGGAGGCCATAGTTGATGTGAAACTATCATCTCATAGCAGATGGCTATAAGCATGGCAGTCACACACCGAAGGTGGCAGGGGAGGAGCCTGGGTCCCAGGTGTCCTTTACATCCTTTTTATCTGCCCCAGCCACTGTCTTTTAGAGGTTTCAATTACTTACAACCAAACACAATCTCTAACTGACATGCTTCTTAAAAAAGAACAAACAAACTTGCATGTTACCCCTGCAATGGTATTTCAAGCAATGTGTCTGTGAGGTTATTCTGAAGTAACCTCTGTGAGGTTATGTTGAGTCTTGCAAGTAGGTTGAAAGAATTTGTTATTTGTCACCTCTATCAAAATGAAAACTAGATCTGTGTGTGCTATATCTCACTGTTTTATTGACATAAAGTGAATTCATAGCTCCATATTTCTGAAGTAGCTCACACTACTTTGGTTTGTTCATAGCTTTGTCTTATTCAAGATTCTCCAGGGAAATAGAACAAATAAGGTATGTGTATATATAGAAAAGGAATTTATTATAAGGAGTTGGCTCATGTAATTATGGAGGCCACCGAGCCCGAAATCTGCAGTGTGGGCTGGCAGGTTGAGACCCAGGAGAGCTGACGTGCCCTCCCAATCCAAAGGCTGGCAGCCTGGAGAATTCCCTCTTGCCTCCACGTGGCTGGTCTTTTGTTTTATTCAGGCCTTTAACTGATTGGTTGAGCCCCACCACATTAAGGAGAGTGATCTGCTTTCAAACGTTCACCAATTTAAAGTTTAATCCCATTCAAAAATATCCTCCAAGTTGACATATAATATTAACCATCATAGGGCTTATATTTTTGTTTATTTTTTAACACAGACTGACTCTGGGGTAAAGGGAGTGTACATTCGTGGCTTTGCCAAATCCCTGGAGTGATTTTTTTTTCTCTTTAAAAATGTACACAAGGTACAAAACACAGTTACCTCTTAATATTCGTTATATCACTCCTGGCGTTAAGGAAAGTTAACAGAGATACATGAATGAATGTTCCAGCAAAACTGTATTTATTGAAATTCCCATCCCTCTTAAAATTTGCTCACATTCCAGAAGGACTAGAATTTGCCATTAATTTGTTACTAACCAAGAGAAAAAGAACCCTTTCTATAGCAGCAGGGAGCTCCAGGATTTAATTCTGTGCTGTGAGCCTGACATTCTAATTCTGGAATTCAATAACATCACACGTCTTTTTTTCCCTTCAAAATAGTAATTTAAAATATCATATAGTTTTCTGCAACTGAGCCGTCAAGTATCCTGGAAGTCGCTGTCATCAATACACCCCCAAAAGAAACCGTGGCTGAATCACGTGTTCTACAAGAGATCTGGGACATCTTACCTACATATGTTACACATTCTGTATTTTGGAAAAGAATTTAATAGGAGATTCTTAGGGTTAAGAGGACAACAAAGTCAAAGGTAAGATTAGCACACAAAACGGTAAGCATATAGTTTTATGTGTTTTAGAGATGAGCCACAAATCTGGCTCTAGTATCTCTAGTGGCAAAGAAGGTGTGAAATCCAATCTATTATAGGATGTAGAATGTTCCATAAGATAAAGTAAAAGAAAAACTTAATGTTCCAGAGAAGAATATAGTTTTGCTTGGTTTTGAGTCTCCTACAAACACAAAATGTCATGGATAAGACCCTTCACAATAGTCCTACTGAAATACATATACCGTACATACATTAATGATTTTCACACCAGTTTATGATAGGGTATCTTAACATGCTAATTCTGAAAAAAAATTCTACAAAGGAGCAAAACAATCCAGTTTCATAAGTCACTCTCTGTAGCTTGATCTAAGGGCAGAATTCAAACCCTAGAACAGGGATTTTTGAACCATGCATCCTGGTTCAAAAATCCTTTTGAATTCCAGACAGGTGTATCCAGGGTTACCGTGGTGGCGCAACACGGCTGAGACTGAGGAACTCAAGGTCTTGTTATCATTCGCTATCCTTTTAATGTATTTTTGGATTTAATTTGCTAATATGTTTGTTGAGGACTTTTGCATCTATGCAAAAGGGACATTGGCTCATAGTTTTCTTTGCTTGTAATGTCTTTGCCTGAATGATGCCGGCCCTTAGAAAATTGCATGGGGCCCTTAGAAAATGAGTTAGGACGCGTTCCCCCCTTCTACTTTCTGAAAGATATTGTATAGAATTAGTCTTATTTTTTTCTTAAATATTTGGTAGAATTCGCTATTAGCATTGCCTCATATTACTCACTTCTTTATTCAAGACTCCCTTGGGCAAGGTAAACAGGTAAGACACAGAATTCCAGGTTAAATTTGAATTTTAGATAAATAGCAAATAGTTTTAAAATATAAGTTTGCCCATGCAATATTCGAGCCACACTTATATTAAAACATCCATTATTTATCTGAAATTCAAATTTAACTTAAAAGAGTTAAAATCATGTGAACACACAACAGTTTGTTCATGAAAGTTCACAGCAGCATTATTCCTAATAGCCAAACAGTAAAAACAAGCTGAATGTCTATCAACTGATGAATGGATAAACAAAATGTGACATATCCATACAATGGAATCTTATCAGCCATGAAAAGGAATGAAGTACTGATTCGTGCTGTAACATGAAGGAACCTTAAAACCATTATGCTAATCTGAAAGAAGTCAGGCACAAAGGCCACACGTTATATAATTAACATGAAATATCCAAACTGGCAAATTCATGAAAATAGAAAGGAGATTAAGTGCTGCCAGGGGACTGGAGGAAGGGGAGAAAGGAGAGTGACTGCTAGTGGGCACGGGATTTCTTTTGGGGGTGATGAAAATATTCTAAAATTAGACAGCAGTGGTGGCCACATACATTGCAAATATACTGAAAACACTGCATTGTATACTTACAGGGATGAATTTTATGGTATATGAATTATGGCTTAATAAAAAATAACTATCAAGGGGTACCCTGGTGGCTTAGTCAGTTAAACATCCGACTCTTGACTTTGGCTCAGGTCGTGAAGTCACAGTCTTGAGATCTAGCCCTACCATAGGGCTCCACACTGAGTGTGGAACCTGCTTGGGATTCTCTCTCTCTCCCCCCCTCACCTTCTACCCCTCCCCAGTGCAAGTGCATTCTCTCTCTCTCTCTCTCAAAATAAATAAATGAACTTAAAAAAATAACTAATGAAAAATGTAACTAGTCACTATCCTGTATTATATGTTAAATCTGGGTGCATCTGATTAGTGAGACCCAAGTTACATACCTCTGCACTGTAGCCACAAGGGCATCTGGGAAATGCTGGCTTGGGACTTACAATGTGGAAAACTACCAAAATGTATACAGGGGTTTTGAGACACGTTGAACAGCCTCAAATGGCAGATGTTTACTACAGACTCTGAAGTCAAAATGCTTCGGTTTGAATGTCATGTCTGCCACTTACCAGCTGTGAGGCTAGGGAAAGTTATACGGGCATCCCCTGCTCCTGGAAAGTTCACGTTACACCACTCTGCTTTCACAAAAGACCTACGCGAGCACCTGTTTTTGCTAACTGAAAGAAATTTGAAGAGTATTTTTGCTTTTACGTTAGAAAGTGAAAAACGAAAGCGGCATTAAGCTTTTATTTTGCGGCGAGCTGTTCTAGAGGCAGCCCCAGAGCAGCAGAGCGGCCTCCACGCTCCTTCCCCGGGAACTAAACTCAGTATCTCAGCATCAAGCTGCACAGCTTTGAACTGTATCTGTGAGCATCTGTGCTTTATCTCAATTTATTTTGTGCATCTGTTAGCAAGCTGTGTCCTGAAGCATCCGAAGAGCCTAAAAGAGGTTATTTTTGGGGTCTGGGAACACTCAAAAAATTTTCCATATAAACGAATGGTAATTGCTTCTTCACTTTATGGCATTTTGGCTTTTGGGGGGGTGGTCTCATAGGAACGCTCTATTTGGAGATAGCAAAGGAAACTTTGTAACCATCTGTGTCTCAGTTTCCTTATACTGTAAAATTTGTCAATACTGGTATTGTGATCGCCTCCTAACTGGTCTTCCTGGTTATGTGGGCATTCACCCTGCACTCTCCATTCACGGAACAGCCAGAGGGCTCCTTTTGAAACATAAGGTAGATTGTGTCACTTTTTTGCTCAAAACTCTTCAATGGTTTTCTAGACGATGCAGAGTCAGAGGACAGGGACTCATCCTGAAGAGAAACTCTCAGAAGGGGAATCAAAGTTGAGCAGGATGCAAACAAGAGAGGTAAAGGAAAGAGGTACAGATATAAGTACTGGAAGGAAACAGCCAGGAGATTTTAGAAAACAAAATATTTTCCAAAGTCAACGTGAAAACAGTAAACAGAAGAGGGACCTCTGTGGTATTAGAAAAGCTATCTTGAATGAATATTAAATAAAAATGAGCCACAGAAAGGAATCAAGATGGAATCCCACAAAAAGTTGTTATAATTATAAAGAGAATAAGGAACAGAATCATATCCTGCAATCATTAAAGAAAGATAGTGCCTTTAAAATAAATTAAAACTATAGCCTATTATTTCAAAGTAGCCTAAAATGCACACAGGAAAGAGCATATATGAGAAAACATAAATTAGATTTAGTAAAACACAGAAATGAGATGACAGTACTCAAGGACTTTGTGTAGAGAATAAAGGAACAAATCATTTTAGGTATGAAGTCTGAACTTCATAAAGAACACAGAAGAAAATCAACTCAAAAATATGTCAAGAGAAATTGAAGGTAAAAAAGAGTAAAATGTTAAAAATCAGAAAGATATGGAGAGATAGTACAAATACTTAAAACAGGTTTAAAAAATCTGTACAGATAACAGTCACTGAAGAAAAAAAAAAACAAAGTAAGAGAAGAAATACTAAAAACTATGATTTGAGAAAAAAATTCCTGAGGAAAAAGTATGTGAAAGAGGATACCATTTAACTGAAACTATCAACCCAAGATGACCAACAAGGCATATAAAATTACTAGATATTAAAGGAAAAGAAAAAACCTTTGGACATCTAGGCAAAAAAGAACAAATGCCTTATAAAGGAATGAAAATAGATTGTTTTCGGGGAGCCTGGGTGGCTCAGTTGGTTAAGAGTCCGACTTTGGCTCAGGTCATGATCTCCTGGTTCATGGGTTTGAGCCCTGCGTCAGGCTCTGTGCTGACGGCTCAGAGCCTGGAGCCTGCTTCGGATTCTATGTCTCCCTCTCTCTCTCTCTCTGCCCCTCTGTCTCACAAAATAAAATAAAGACATAAAAAAATTGAAAAAGAAAATAGATTGTCTTCAGACTTCTCTTTTTTTTTTTTTAATTTTTTTAATGTTTTATTTATTTCTAGGAGAGAGAGAGAGAGACAGCGTGAGCAGAGGAGGGTCAGAGAGAGAGGGAGTCACAGACTGAAACAGCCTCCAGGCTCTGAGCTGGCAGTCAGCACAGAGCCCAACGCGGGGCTGGAACCCACGAACTGCGAGATCATGTCCTAAGCGAAAGTCGGACGCTTAACCGACTAAGCCACCCAGGCGCCCCTGTCTTCAGGCTTTTCAACAACAGCACTTCCTGCCATAGAAATCTGAGTAATGACATGTTTTAGATACTCGGAGAAAGAAAGAAAATAGGAGTCAGGAATTTTATATCCAGCAAAATGACTTCCAAGTATGAAAAGCACAACCTGTTATCAACATGCAAGAACCCAGGGAATATTCTTTCCCTGAGCCCTTCCTGAGATAGCCAAAAGGATTACAGGGATTTCCAAGTCTGCATGGGTAGCAAGTACTGAAGATGTCATTCCCTGTTGAAATGAGACTAAATGAGGGCTGATATGGAGAGAGAATAAAATGTCCTGGCTGTAGGTTGTGACAATGTAGGTATACAGAAACTATTCTTTAAAAAAAAAAAAAAAAAAGGAAGGCAAATGGGGATAAAATCGCAAAAAAATGTGTAACTATTTTCAGTAATCATAATTGGTAGTGAAAGTGTCAGTATTGTTATTCTGAGACTCTAATGTGGGATAGAGCAAGTGAATACGGATGAGCTATTCTAATCCTATCATTCACTGTCTTCTTGAGACCAGAATTCTTTCTTTTTTTATTTTTTAATTTTTATTTTAGAGAGAGAAAAAGTGGAAAGAGAGAGAGAGAGAATCTTTTTTTTTTTTTTTTTCCCCTAGGAGAGAGAGAGAGACAGCGTGAGCAGGGGAGGGTCAGAGAGAGGGGGTCACAGACTGAAACAGGCTCCAGGCTCTGAGCTGGCAGTCAGCACAGAGCCCGACGCCGGGCTCGAACCCACGAACCATGAGATCATGACCTGAGCGAAAGTCGGACGCTTAACCAACTAAGCCACCCAGGCACCCCGAGAGAGAGAGAATCTTAAGCAGGCTCCGCACTCAGCACAGAGCCCAATACAGGGCTTGATCCCGCAACCCTGGGATCATGACCTGGGCCAAAATCAAGAGTTAGACGTGCAACTCACTGAACCACTCAGGCACCCCCCTTTTTTATTTTGAGAGAGAGAAAGAGAGAGAGAATGAGCATGTGCAGGGGAGGGGCATAGGGAAAGAGGCGCATGCTGGACGATCTTGATCTGACATGGGGCCTGGTCTTGGGGCTTGGTCTGACGACTATGAAATCATGACCTGAACTGAAATCAGAAGTCAGGTGCTTAACTGACTGAGCCACCCAGGTATCCCAAGACCCAGATTTCTCATATGAAGGAAAGGAGTCTTGAAATTTATAGTCTTGATACGTGAATGGAAAATGTCAGTATGAATGTGTGTGGGGTGTGTGTGTGTGTCTGTGTGTGTACACATCCATATGTATCTACTGAAAGCCCTAGAAACACAGACCAACCCAGGTACCTATGAATACCCCTAAAGTTTATGTTGTCTTGAAATACTATTTCAAGAAATCAAGGCTTATTCTTGGAGAACTGGCTGCTTTCAGGTATGGGACAATAAAAACAAAATGAGCCTGGAACATCTTGTATTCCAGACAGCCAGGAATCTATCAAGGACCATACGGTTGTGTCAAAAAGACTCTGAGCCAACTTGAAGAGGTTTCCATTGGCCAAAGAGGGAGTAATTTGAGAGTAAGTATGATAATAACTACCATGTATTGCAACACATAAAGTATATTTGAATTGATGAATTCATAATAACATTTTTAAAATATAAAAATAAGTGGTCATCTTTGGAGGATAATAGGGCAACAATTTATTACTCTCTTGAAAGCTGGAAAATAAATGGAAAGAATCAAACACTTATCCTATCTTTCCTATAGGAACTTTACCACTGTGTTTTGAAATAGTAGAAAAGGAAAGCATCACTTTATAAAATTATTCCAGCTGATAAATGAAAACTAAATTATATCATTTGAATGTCACTAATTTGCAAATGCCAGTGAATTAATGAATCTAAGAAATGAACATCAGTGGCTGCTAATACCATAAAAAAGAGCCATCCAGACATTATGTGCCTCTCGATAAAAGAACACATGATCTTCACTCTCAGCAAAGGAAGAGAGCTTGAATCTGCTCAAGCCTCTGAATCTAACACCTAGTCTGCAAGAAACAGAGGACAGTGGAACATACTGAATGCATCATAAGGATGCAATCAGTAAAATCATAACTGTGGAAAATTCTGTAGGTCAGTGATTCTCAATGTGTGGTCCCAGACCAACCACACCCACATCACCTGGGAACTTGCTAGAAAAGCAAATTCTCAAGCCCCATTCTGACCTACCGATTCAGACATTCTTGAAGTGAGGTCCAGCAATCCGTATTGTAACGAGTGCCCCAGATGATTCTGATGCAGGTTTATGTTTGAGGACCACTGCTATAATCAAATGTCCAAGGCTCTTTAATAGAAGCGAAAGGAAAAGAGAGAGAGAGAAGAGAAGCTATAGACTAAATGAGATACATCAAGATTTTTTAAATGAGTGAAACTAAATTATAGTGTCTAAGGACCTGCATTTGGGTGAAAACCCGTAAAGAACCATAATAATGTTATTTGTACAACATTAACAGCATGGTTCCTTTTGGAGAAATGTAGGAAGTTATAACTTTACCAAAGTCAGAGCACATGGAAGGCTATCTGGAGTGCTGCGAAGTTCTATTTCTTCACCTGGGTGATGACTACGAGGGTGTTTGGTTGATAATACTTCTCTAAGCTATATATTTCTTTTGTGTGGTTTTCTGTATTTTTGTTTTATTTCACTATAAAAATGTAAAAATTATTGTTGATTGAATGACATTATTTAAACCTCTTGGGCCTTAGCTGCTTTGCCTGAGCTATGAAGATGTAGCTTCATGCTCACTCTGGAATTTTACTTTATAACCCAAATAATGTTGACCTTATAGTAGTTATTTGTCATGGTTATGGGAAATGACTGCATACGTTACATTCCTCCAAGCCAGTACTTAAATCATGTTTGGGGAGTGGAGAGAGAAGAAAGGATTGGCTTGGCTTAATTTTTACAATAATTGCCTCTACACTCCCATTTTCTCTTTACAACTGCCTGAGAAACACACTCTGTCACCAGAAGCCCATCAAAGAAGAGGAGGAAGCTGTAAAAGAGGGATCCTCTGGGATAGTAGCACCTCATTTCTCTCTCTCGGGAGGATGTATGTTTACGATCCCTGTTCTGCTTAAGACGGGGATCATCACACAGGCAAAATCTGCTGAGAACTGGCATGGGATTCAGAGTTAGACATTTTCTTTCAGCTCAAATAAAGGGGAGCCTTAGTGAGGGGGTATGAGAGATGCTACAGGGCAAGGTGTGATCCCACCAGTGACTGAGGTGAAGACTGAGCTGTTGGTGTGGAGAACCCAGCAGGAGGACTAAACCAGAGCAGGATGTGGCAAGAGTCTTCATGGACCACTCTCCCCGCGACTGGTAGTGGTCTGGCCGGACCTCTGTGGCTGCCAGGCCAGGGAAGTGTGTGCCAATGGGTCTTAGGCTTTGTGTGTAGGCAAAGGTAATTATTAAGGAGCTTGAAACCACTCACTTGGTTTGGGAACTTTTACATCCCTTAATTCTCTTTCCCCTCTTTTATATAAACATTTATTCCTTTTATAAATATTTTGATGCCTGTATTTTCCATTTAATTTTGTATATTTGCTGATTTTTATTGTATTTCATAGCAATATCAGTTTGTGATTGATTGGAGATTAAAGCTAACCCCCCCCCCAGCCTCCCAAAAATGTGTCTGCCATAGACAGTTTGAGAAGCACTAAAATATAGACCACATTAAGTTTTAAAATTCTGAAAGGCATCATAAAGGGTGAAAACACAAGCCACTGAATGGGAGAAAACATTTGCAATATGTAAAACACATAAAGGACTAGTATCTAAAATACATAAAGAATTTGTAAAAATTAATTAGAAAAATGGGCAAAAGAGTTGAAGAGTCACTTCACCTAAGAGGAGGGCCTGATGGTCAATAAGCACATGAGAAGGGATCTGTTCATTTGGGAAATGAAAATGAAAACCACAGTAAAAACCAAAGTCGTCACCAGATGGGCAAAAAATTTAAGTCCCCCAATTCTGAATGTTGGTTGAGAGCATGAAAGTTCCATATATTGCTCATGAAAGGGTAGAATTGGTGAAATCACTTTAGAAAAATCTCTGACAGTATGAATCTACCAAAGTTTAATACGCACATGACCCAGCAATTCCACTCCGAGACACACTACAGATATTTGACTCAAGTAAGTCAAATGGCAGGTGCAAACTTTCTCAGAGTAGCATTATTTGTAATAACCTCAAATGGAAACAACTCAACCATACATCCGTCACCTGAAGAATGGGAGCATTCTGGTATATATACACCGTGGAACACTATACAGGAATGAAAAAGAACAATCCACAGCTTTACACGACACCATGAATGAATCTCTCAGACACACCTTGTTGTCATAGGGCTTCATCATGGTTCCCACCAGGAGGCACAGGATGCTTCAGCAAACGAACTGGTCTATAAATTCAGATGTATCCTGGTGCTGGAATATTTTCGTCTCCAACAGGAGATTGGTGGAGTCTGGGACCAGAAGAAATTTCAGAATCTGACTTACAGTCTATGACTATAAGAAAGTCAGAGCCTAGGACCAGAGCTGAGGCCACCAGATCCCCTTGCTGGAGTCCTTCTGCTGGGGACTCACGAGGCTGTGGGTGGATGGAGATGGTTGTTGGAATTCCCAAGGAGCCAGGCAGAGGGGAGCTGCGGGAACCTAAGACCTGGGGGCAAGAGGAGTGACAAAGCTCCAGGTGATGTACCTGGGCTTCCCTAGCTCCGTACCCCAAGCTGGACAGCATTTGGCCCAGTGGTTCTTGAACCGTACCTGTATTTTGTGCCTGAATGTGTTAGCTGAGGCATCCCCAGCTGCGTGCCCGGTTCTCTCAAATTGTTCCTCCAGCTCTTGTCGCTACTCCCTGCTGTACATGAAGGATTCCTGGACTGTCTCCTTGTGGGGCCTGGGAGTTCCTTCCGTCCCTCCACTCCGTTCCCTCGCTGGGGTTTTATTGACCATTTGTGTTTATTGTACTGCTTTTCGGCATCTTTACTAGAACCAGAGGATTAGGAAAAAATACTTTCTTCCATTCATTGTTAATCAACAGTCCTAAGTCCCTGACCCCAAACTTCCCTCTCCTTCTCCTGATCTAATTTTATTTGTCATTTCTCTTTCTCCCCTGCAACTTCTATGTCTCCCTTTCTGCTGGCTCCTTCTCCTGCTGTATGGAATTGCCCCCTCTCCCAGCTTTCCGACCCTTCTCTACTCAGCCCCGAGACCCGGCTCTTTAGGTAACGTGTACCTCATGGCTGTCCCCCGTCCTGGCTTAAATACTCATCACTAAGCATGTCTCTCTATCACTTCACCAACTACAAGGGCAGCAGGGACACGAAGAGTATTTGCCGGATGGATGAATGAATAAATAGCTAATTATTGAGGACTGAAGGTGGTATTTAAAGTTGGTCCGTTTTGCTTGGGTGGGCACAAGTGATAAAGTATGAAACTAATTTAGGGCGCCTGGGTGGCTTAGTCGGTTAAGCGTCCGACTTTCGCTTCGGTCATGATCTCGCGGTTCGTGGGTTCGAGCCCCGCGTCGGGCTCTGTGCTGACTGCCAGCTCAGAGCCTGGAGCCTGTTTCAGAGTCTGTGACTCCCTCTCTCTCTGACCCTCCCCTACTCATGCTGTCTCTCTCCTAGAAATAAATAAAACATTTAAAAAAAATTTTAAAAAACAGTATGAAACTAATTTACTTCAGGAGGTTGGGAGATTTAACCACGCATTGTCCTTTCTCTGTCTGCACAAACAATGCCGAGTTAGGTGCACTCTCTTAGAACTGAAAGCTGTGGTTGCTCTCCGTTTCTCCGCGATTTCCTGACCACACAAGGGCCCTCTTACTCGCTGCATATCTTACTGGAAAAGGCATGCAATTCCCTCACATCCCCTCTTAAGACCTTTCCTGGTGGTCTCCGCTGCATAAAGGAAAGTTTCAAGTTTTGTTTACAAACTGTATGCAGGAGAAGGGTTCTATTTGCCCACCACGTGAGGCAAAAGGTAAGATATCATACAGACAATCCCCAACTTATGATGGTGAGACTTACACTCTTACAACTTTGCAATGGTGTGAAAGTGGTTTGTATTACAGTAGAAACTTGAGTTTTGCTCTTTCCCCTAGTGATACGTGTACATTGTCTCGTGATGCCAGGCACGGGGCAGGAGCCCCAGCTGCCGGTCAGCCACACGATCGCATGAGGAAGCAGTCACTACACGGCTCCTCTGTACCATTCTGTACCCCTACAACCATCCCACTTTTTACTTTCAGTACAAGGAAATTAAAGTACAACAAATTACATGAGATAGTCAATACTTGATTATAAAATAGATGATGTTGCCCAACAGTAGGCTAATGTAAGTGATCCAAGCACAGTTAAGGTAGGCTAGGCTAAGCTATGATGTTTGGTTGGTTAAATGTATTAAATGCATTTTCTTTTAAAAGATTTTTAAAGTTTATTGACTTTTGAGATAGGAGAGAGAGAGACAGAATGAGCAGGAGGAGAAGAGAAAGATGGACACACAGAATCCAGAGGAGGCTCCAGGCTTCAAGCTGTCAGCACAGAGCCCATTGCGGGGCTTGAACCCACGAGCTGGGAGATCGTGACCCAAGCCAAAAGAAGATACTTAACTTGACTAAGCCACCTAGGTGCCCCTAAATGCATTTTCAACTTATAATATTGTCAGCTGACAGTGGGTTTATTGGTAACCCCAATGTACATGGGGAAGATCTGTATTACAAGAGTAAGAATTAATTTTCAGTTGTCTCCCCTGTGTATATGGGGGTGCTGCAGATTGCTGCTGCTTGGAGCTCATGTCTGTGAGTGACTCACTCTTGAGAATAAACGTCTCTCTAACTCAGGAACAGAATGAACAGAATGAGCATTAATAGTCTGCTATAAATCCTGTTGGTTCACAGTTTGAAAGCTTATTTTTGCACAGATGTTAATACTAATGTATTAGCTTTGAAACACTCCTTCCATTGTGCCAGTGCTGTTCTCCGACATCCCCCGTGAAAGGTTTTATCTATTATTTTACTCACCTCCCTTTACAAAATTCTCACCTGATGGTCAGAAACACAACCTACCCTCTAATATCCCAGAGCATAAAGAGAGGGCTATCTCTCTTAGGAGTGAGAAAAACAGGACTACAGTTGTGTGGAAGGAAATTTACATATATCAATGTTTATAAGTATTAGATTTTTATAGCGTATCTGTTAATTATATCAATCAAAATGCATTAAGGATCAGTTATGTGAATATTATACCAGGGTGCTGGGGACATGACATTGAATAAAATGTGATTGCCAACCTTAAGCTCTAACTATCTAGTGAGGGTTAACACTTGAGCACCAAGGAGGGATGTGACTTACAGTTTTTAACCAATCTTTAAAAACTCCATATTTTCACTGAGATTCATCACTCACGTGAAGAGTCTCTCATTTTACGAGAAGGGAAAGCATCAACTCCAGTTTCTGTTCGTTTGCCCCAGCCAGCCATAGCTCCTGAGACATTTTCCTGAGGTATTTTCATCTAAAGAGAGAAAATGTACAAACCTGGCACTGACGTGGGTAGTGGCACCATGTCTGTGGGCAGGTCAACATGTTATCATGTGACCACCATGAGGAACAAATGGAGGTTTACAACCACACTCATAGTCTAAGGAGGTAGCTTTCATTAGATGAAGGCCATTTTTGTTTTTTTCAGCTAAGCCCTTTCAAGAGTGCTGAAGTTAGAAGCTGGAAGAGGAGAAAGTTTGTGTCACAGAGCGAGAAGAATCAGGAGTTCTCAGTGTCAATTCTTGGGGGAGGAAGAGAGGGAGAAAGTGGAGAGAAGAGGGGAGGTGTCAGAGTGGGGAGGAGAGACAGAAAGAGGCAAGTGCTCTGTGCATGAAATGGTCAGAGAACCACCCTCAGTGCGGGGACAGCCCATGGGATGATGTCTGGGAGTCAATCTGAAGTAGTCTGCATGGCTGTAGTGAAGCATCTGCTGACCCCTGAGGTCTTCCCCGTCGCTCGGTAAAGTCTGCTACTCACACACAGGATGTGTACAGATGGGTACTGGGCTGTGTGGTGGTCAGAACCATGGCCCTCAAAATTGTTCTTTTTTTAAAAAAATCTTTTTAATGTTTTATTTATTTCTGAGAGAGAGAGAGAGACAGTGTGAGCAGGGGAGAGTCAGAGAGAGAGACACACAAGATCTGAAACAGGCTCCAGGCTCTGAGCTGGCTGTCAGCACAGAGTCCGACGCAGGGCTAGACCTATGAACCGCAAGATCATGACCTGAGCTGAAGTCGGTTGCTTAACCAACTGAGCCACCCAGGCACCCCAAAATTGTTCTAAATGCTGGGACCTGTGATTATGTTAGATGGCTGTGATGTGACTAAGGATCTTGAGGTGGGTTGATTATTCTGGATTATCTAGGTGGCCCAGTGTAATCACAAAGATCCTTAAAAGTGGGAGAGGGAGGCAGAAGAGAAGAGGCAGGAGATGGGAGTACAGAATAAAGGCCTAGAGAGACATGACATTGTGGGCTTTTGGGACAGAGAAAAGGGCCGACCCAGTGGCTAGAAAGGGCCAGGAGATAAGTTCTCTGCTGCAACCTCAGAAGGGAAAGGGGCCTCATTAACACCTACATTTTATTCCTGAGAGACTCGTGTCAGACTTTAGACCTCAAACTGTAAGATAATAAGTGTACATTCTTAAACCACTACGTTTATCGTAACTTCTTACAGCAGCAACAGAAAACTAATACAGGGTGTAAGTCAGGGAGAGGAATCGAGTACAAAGACAGAACAATATAAGTATGATCTAGCGACAATCGTGAGACCAGAGGGTTGCTGTGGTGGGCATAATAGAATTTAAAGTCAGAAGAGTGAGTCCGAGTCAGGCTCCCTTGGGGAGCCTTACATGAAAAATTAATGAGTTTAGACATGATCTCTGGGTTACTGGAAAGCTACTGATCAGTTTCAGTAAGGGGATGTAACGAGCAGAATTTCGGAGGCGGGCACCACAAGGGCACACTAAGGGACCTCCTGCAGCGCCTTCTGTAAAGGTGCCCAGGCTGCCTCAGGGGCTCGGCTGCGTTGGGGCAAATGATCGGCCCCTGGGACCGCTATCCCCACTTCCCTAGGGCACTTTGCCTTGTTCCCTGCTTTTTATGTTTGGCTTCTACTTCAGATTTTGTTTGAACAGGGGATTTGTCTCTGAACAAGGGATTTGTATCTGAAAGAAAATTTTCAGTTTATGGATTGAGTACATCTTGCTACACAGAGAGGTTAACGGTCGTGTTCCAGGTCACCCAGCTGGAAGGTAGGAAGGCAGGTACTTTTCCCTAGAAACCGTGACTCGCAGTTCTAAGCTCTTCTGGTGGTGTGTCAGAGGGACTGGACGGAGAGGTAGGTAAGGCTATTTGCAATTTTAACCGTGGACTACGGAAGCTTTGAGCATGGAAAGAAGGGTCTGGATGAGTGATGGGGATTAAGGAGGGCACTTGTGATGAGCGCTTATTGTTTGTAAGTGATCAGCCACTGAATTCTACTTCTGAAACTAGTATCACACTGTATACTAACTAAAATTTTTAAAAAGACCAAAAAAAAAAAAAAGAAGAATAAGAAGAAGCTTATGGATATGAAAGAAGAAGAAGCAAGTCCCAAGGACCAATGTGTTTTAGGGACTCAGTGGACCAGAAACAGCAATGTGTCACTCTCAGATCAGCTGCTGCCAGTGAGGCACAGTACACTGACCCCTTCCCAAGGCCATGGACGAAGATACGGACACTGCGAAGCTCTAGTGGGAAGGACAGTCACATCGGCAGACCCCACGGTGGGCACACTAACGATGCAGGCAGTCCTTTCCCAAGGAGGGTCCAGTGTTGGGTTAACAAAGCGAGAAAGGGACTGGGGCGCCAGAGCAGGAAGCAGAGACCTGCACGGGGCTTCGGCGTGATCCCACAGGAATCACAGCTCAGTCTATTAACCTCCCCATGACCCCGCTTCCAGCCAACTTGTAAAATCATAAGACAAACAGCTCTGTGAGGGCTCAGAATGAATGTTTAGGGCCTTGTGGCTGTCTAAGCACGTCTTTCAATTGTCAGGGTATTATTACTTTAACAGGAACATTGTAATTAACTTTTGCATTATTACAATACACAAAGTGATTTAAGCAGTAAAAAGGCTTTGATGAATTAGTAGTTCTTTTGATCCCTACAGTTTTGTGGCTCATGTTCAAAGACATCTTTTAAACGTTTCAGATCCATGGAAAAACCACCATAGCTTTTACGCCGATTTTCCTTTTTTTCTGACTCGAAACCTGCATATCTTACTACTTCCAGGACATTCCACCCAGAATCCTACCCTCATCTCCAATTCAACGTGTTCAAAACTGAAGCCTATCACCTTGCACTCCCAGCTTACTTCTCCTATATTTCTATCTGGGTGCCTTCACCCCTTCCATTCATCCAGCCATCCAAGCCCCGCGTTCCACGAGTGATCTTTATTCTTCTCTGCCAGCCGCCACTACGTACATCTATATAACAATATCAATCACCACCATAACAATATTAATCGTGGTGGCTTCTGGGATGGCTCAGTTGGTTAAGTGCCAGACTTTGGCTCAGGTCGTGATCCCACCATTTTGAGTTCGAGCCCTTCATCAGGCTCTGTGCTGACAGCTCAGAGCCTGGAGCCTGCTTCAGATTCTGTGTCTCCCTCTCTCTCTCTGCCCCTCTGATGCTCACACTCTGTCTCTCTCCCTCAAAAATAAGTAAACCTAATATTTTTAAATAGTGGTGGCCATTTCTGAGCCCCTATTATATTTTAGGCCCCTCAGATACACTATTACTAATCCTTATCAATTCTGGAATTTTATATTATTATTCTTATTTAATAGTCAAAGACCCTAATATTCAGAGACATTCTTTCAGCAAAGTCCACCTGCTTGTTGGTGGCAGCCAGGGGCAGGATTTGAACTCACATCTGTCTGATTCTAAAACATGCATTTTCCGCTAACCAGAGCTACATCCAGTAGATCACCAATAGTTCTGCCAAAATTCCTCGTTAAATATGACTCAAATTCACTCACTTGTCTCCATCTGCAGGGCTGTCTGTTATGTTAATTTACGTGTTTTTTAGTTCTCACCAGGACTGATGGCATAGCCTGCTTACGGGCTCTCACCTCCAGTCCTGCTGTCTTCTCAACTAACTTCTCTAGTCATATATTGGTAACCTGACTGGCCATACAACACGTTCCTACATACTCACCCTGGGCCTACTAAATGAGGGTCTCCAAGCCTGCATACCAGTCTTAGTAACAAGCATCCCCCACTGGTTCTTAGGATCAGCGAGTTTAGCCAAAGAGAACTCTAAGAGGGAAACCCGCTGCCTAAAGGGGGCTCTTAGTCTCCAAAGGATAAACAGAAAATTCCTGAACGTGACATATAAAGGCTTTTCATAATTTAGCTCCAATTTATCCTTTCTAATCATGCTGGCCTATCAAAGTCACTTGGTTAATTGATGCCCGGTATGATAGGCAGAATCACGGATCCCTAAAGATGTGCATGCCCTAATCCCCAGAACTTGTGAATATGTTGCTTTAAATCAGCCAAGGGAACTTTGCAAATGTCATTGACATTATGGGCTGTGAGATGGGAACAGTATCCTAGATTATTCAGGTGGTCCCAATCTAATCTCGTAAGTCCTTAAAACGAAAGAACCTTTTCTGGCTGTGGTCAGAGACGGACACGATGATAAGGGTCAGATAGCTGACATGAGAGTTCAAAGGACTTGAACTGCCTTTGCTGGCTTTGCAGACGGAGTACAGGACCAGGAGCTAAGGAAGGTGGCTGTGGCTAGAAGCTGCAAAAGGCAAAGAAACAGATCCTTCCCTAGAGCTTCCAGAAAGGAATGCAACACCTTGATTTTAGCTCACGTTGGACTTCTGTCCTCCAGAACCACCCGATAATAAATTGGTGTTGTTTTATGCTACTAGGTTTATGGTAATTTTAAAAAGCAGGAATAGAAACAAATGCCATAGTTTTCCAAAGGTAACCTGCTCATTTACACTTCTTTTCTTTAAGTGTATTTAGTTTGAGAGAGAGAGAGCCCACGAGTTGGGGAGGGGCAGAGAGGGAGAGAGAGAGAATCCTAACAGGTTCCACACTGTCAGAGTAGAGCTTGACGCGAGGCCCAAACCCACAAACTGTGAGAACATGACCCAAAGTCAATGTTCAACTGATTGAGCCACCCAGGTGCCCCTCATCTACACTTCTTGCACCTTTCCTTCCTCTGCTTGGAGTGCCCTGTCAGGGCCACCTGGAAAACTCCTATTCATCCTTCAAAACCGAGCTCAAGTTGGCAAATGCAGACTGGCAATTATGAGTAGTTCCTTCATCTCTCTAGCACCCCATATTATCAGCAGTACTAACATCACCTTGCTTTTTATTTTTTTGTTTACGAATCTACATTCCCCATTCTCCATAGGGCTGAGATCTGCCTTGCTAATTTTGTACTCCTGGCCTGGCATAGTGCCTGGTATTTAGTCAAAATTAGCTCAAAAAATATTTTCTGGGTAGTAACTATGGAGATATTGAAGGAATTGTGTTATATAAGCACCTCACGTAAGCCACTTGCTGTTGGGTTCTGTGAATCCTTAACAGAACTTCAGGGTTTGAAATGTTAAGTCAGAGTGATTCCAAAAGTGAGTCTGTTTAACATTGATAGTTTTTGTTTACCATTTATATTACTTTCTTTAGAAATCAATTTTTTAAATTTTCCTTATATGGAAAGCATTTATTTCTAATATTTTACTCTGGACAGAAAAGAAAAAAAATTACCTTGATTAAGCACAAATTCGGTATTCCAATGTCGTTATTAAAATTAAGTGTGCACATCTTCTCAGGAACTTGATTCTCCTGGGTCCTCCTGCTCTGTGGCCCATGTGAAAAATTTGAGAGCCTTGCCCTAGTTCATCCATAATGTGAGAAAGCCTTTGGTAGCTGAGAGAGCCTCACGTGGACTCTAGGGAAGAAACCATTTGCTCCCAGAAGTAATCCTGTGGTTTTGTCCTGCCATCCCTGACTTGATTCCACTTTGTGTCAAAAGGAACTCAATGGGGTGCAACCGAGTGGCTCAGTCTATTGAACGTTCAACTTCCACTCATGTCCTGATCTCACGGTTTGTGAGTTCAAGCCCCTCATCAGGCTCTGCGCTAACAGTTCAGAGCCCACCTGGGATTCTCTCTCTCCCTTTCTCTCTGCCCTCCTCAACCCGTGTGTGCTTGCGAGCCCTCTCTCTCTCTTCCTCCCCTCTCTTTCCTCAAAATAAATAAATGAACTTAAAAAAAAAAAAAGGAACCCAGAGCCTTGTCCCACACTTGCCTCAGGACACAGGAGAGTAGCAGCACAGGAACTTGCTCCCCTAAGGTACCAGGAAGAGTCACAATTTGTTTTCAGAGTTGCTTGGTTCTCAGCCCTGTCTGCAAATTAGAACCACCTGGAGAGCTATTCGCAAATTCTTATCAGTTGGTTTGTGGTACGACCTGGGGACTGGTGTTCTTCAAAGATCCCTGGTTCCGATGCGCAGCCAGACACGGTTCCCAGCAGGCTACAGGTTTCGAATTTCTGTTGGCATGAGAATTACAGGTGGTGTGTGTTCAGCAGGCAGCATGGACCCCCAGGGCCCCATCGTGGACCATCCTGCTCGCAGATTTCGGGCCAGCAGGTCTCAGGTGGAGTCTGGGAATCTGCTGGTTTAAACTGCAGCTGCAGCAGGTCTGAGGCAGCCCCTGCAACCCCCGCTGGGGGTGCAGGCACTGTCATAGCTGCCGTCTGGAAGTGTCCGGCCCCACCCATTGCCCAGCTGCTGAGGTCAGGATGCAGTCTTAAGAAGCACAAATACTGGGAAGGGACTCTTGGCGAGGGCCCCTGAAACAAAGGCTGCAGCTGTTTGCAAGCACCAATTTGTCTATAATATGCTGACAATGTGAAGGGGCGAGGAGAAAGCATGACTGTGTGCTGGCGGCCATATCCTTCCTTTCCCCCCATGGGATAAAAGTGAATCAGGCCCTTAGGAATTCCCACCTTTCCCAGTCAAGCATCCTGCTGTGACATATTAATGCCTTACATTTCTCTTTTTTTCTTTTAAAAATCTTAAAATGTTTATTCACTTTTGAGAGACAAAGAAAGACAGAGTGCAAGCTGAGAAGGGGCAGAGAGAGAGAGAGAGAGAGAGAGAGGGAGACACAGAATCCGAAGCAGGCTCCAGGCTCTGAGCTGTCAGCACAGAAGCCAACATGGGGCTGGAACTCACAAACTATGAGATCATGACTTGAGCCGAAGTTGGACACTTAACCAAATGAGCCAGGTGTCCCAACATCTTAAATTTCAATGGTAGATTTGAAAGAAGAGTTACACGAGAATTCACACGTGAATTCCCACCACACACTGCAAACAACCAATTGTTTTAGATTCATTCAGCTTCAGTTCATCCAGTTTTTATTCACTCAGCTTAAATTTTGTTACAAAAATGTTTTGACTGCGGGGAGCCTGGCTGGCTCAGTCAGTGGAGCGTGTGACTCTTGATCTCGGGGTTGTGGGTTTGAGCCCCACAGTGGGTGTAGAGATTACTTAAAAATAAAATCTTAAAAAAATGTGTTGACCTGACTGACATAGTATACCGGAAATTTGTGAGTCTGTCACAGTCAGGTCAGCTCTGCTCAGTTACCTGTGGTTTCATTTCAGAATATTTATATCTGCAAATCCTACTCATGAAGAACAAGCAAATATTTCCTTACATGAAGCAGGAGAGAGCACATGGACCTTCCCACCACTCACACTGACTTTCCCAAGGCTCTTGGATGCAAAATGGTCTAGAGGGAGTCAGGTTGTTGCCTTATCTGCTGAGACCAGTGGGCTTCCCAAGCCCCCATGGATGACTCCAGATGGAGACTTGAGACCATGGCGCAAGAGTGGGTTATCCCTAGGTCAACTGAAATTCTGGCGATGGAGAACAATAAGCAGGTGGGCCAGGGGTCCACTATGATGAAGTCAAGTGATGCCAGAGTTTGCTAACATCCAAGGCTTTGCACTAAACTGTTCCCTGAACCTCCCACAGAAAGTCCCTGGAATCTTGGCACAGAGGTGGCCTTGGCTACTGAGGGAGGACATAGTCTTCAAGATCTGTTGACATGGCCTGGCAGCTATAGCTTTTTCCAGGCCTCCAGCCTTGATCTGACCCACCATGAGGGGTTCTAACCTAATCCTTGTGGTCGCTGTACCTACAGCTACATTGCATCACATGCTTCCTAAATGGGGGCTGCAATATCCAAAAGTAAGTGCTGGTATGTCTGGAATTAATAACATTTTTTGGGGCGCCTGGGTGGCTTAGTCGGTACGCATCTGACTTTCGCTTAGGTCATGATCTCACGGTTCATGGGTTCGAGCCCCGCGTTGGGCTCTGTGCTGACTGCCAGCTCAGAGCCTGGAGCCTGTTTCAGTCTGTGACTCCCACTCTCTCTGACCCTCCCCTGCTCACACTGTCTCTCTCTCTCTCTTAGAAATAAATAAAACATAAAAAAAATTTAATAACATTTTTAGAAAATCTGAACATGCAAAGAAGCGACCACACGTTCCTTTGAATCCACTTCCCCAGATGGTTCGTTGCTACTCACCGACAGCCAGCCCTGACAGAGGAAAGATAAAACTCCACTCCTTCCCTTTAGAACCTTACTGGCTGCAAGTTGTTCTCACATTGTTTCCACAAATTGCCCACAACTTGCAGCCAGTAAGTTTCTAAAGGGAAAGAGTGGAAGTGAGTCCTTGCAAGTGTGTGCAAACACGGCAATTTGTGGAAACAATTTGCATACACTTGCAGGGGCTCACCTCCAGTGCAAAGTGTCTACCATGGTTTACGCAGCAGATTAAGAATTTTGCTTAATTCTTAAGGTTGGTTCAGATTTTATATAGAGGAGGGGCAACCACTTTCAAATGGCCATGTGATCTTACCTGCACTGCTACACTGTGATACGATCATTAACGTGCCTTCCTTTGGTTAGGGAAGGATGCAGTTCATTCTTTGTTCTAAATGTGTTGTTCTCCACAATCTGAGCCTAGAGAGGAAAACTGTCTGGCTGAATTCTCAGTGTGACCTGAGCTCTAAATGACAAGCTATACATTACTTGGGTCTATCCACATCTAATTATACTTTCACAGTTTTATAACCTGCACTGGAAGCCTTTTATGAGCCATTAATAAAGAAGAAAACAGAATCTGACTAAAATCTATTATTGGCAGTAATCACATATTTGTAAACAATTCTAACAAAATGGAGGTACTTTAAATTTTTTTTAATGTTTATTTTTGAGAGAGAGAGAGACGGAATGTGAGTGGGGGAAGGTCAGACAGAGAGGAAGACACAGAACCCGAAGCGGGCTCCAGGCTCCAAGCTGTCAGCACAAGGTCTGATGTGGGGCTTGAACCCATGAACCATGAGGTTGTGACCTGAGTCCAAGTCAGACGCTTAACCGACTGAGCCACCTAGGCATCCCTAAAATGGAGGTACTTTAAAAGGCAATGTCAGAGTGTTGACATAAAGCTTCCTTTGCCAGTCACAGGAAGGATGTGCACACACACGCAGAATGGAGAACGGAGAATATTTTAGCAGTACTCCAAAAAAGGTATCTGTTTTCAAAAAATGTTTATGTTCAACACGAAAAAATTCGGATTCCATTAAAGCATGGCATGAATGTACACATACATCCATGGGCCCTAGAGGAGATCTAAATTTAAATTGGGAGCCTCTCTCCTCAATTCTGTGAAAGGTTGAAAGCACCAGGTGAGTGGGTTACCAATACTCTGGCAAGAAAATTGTCCCCTGGGCCTCTAAGAAAATGATCACCCAGCAGGGCTGCCATTCACACATTATGTGTAACCAAAAAAAAGATTTTACACAATGATACTTTCCTTACTACGCAATGTACCTTAATAGTTCTCATTTTATTCTACCCCTTTTTAATTTTTTACATTTAATTTAATCTTTTTAACAAAAAAACATTAAAAAAAATTTTTTTTTTATGTTTTATTTATTTCTAGGAGAGAGAGAGACAGCGTGAGCAGGGGAGGGTCAGAGAGAGAGGGAGTCACAGACCGAAAGAGGCTCCAGGCTCTGAGCAGGCAGTCAGCACAGAGCCCGACGCGGGGCTCGAACCCACAACCGCGAGATCATGACCTAAGCGAAAGTCGGACGCTTAACCGACTAAGCCACCCAGGCGCCCCCAAAAAAACATTTTTAAAGTAAACTCTCCACCCAACATGGGGCTTAAACTCATAACCCCAAGATCAAGAGTCACAATGTTCTACTGACCGAGCCAGCCAGGCAGCCTCTATCCCATTTTTTAAAATGCTGGTTGCATTGTATATTGATTACCACTATATTGATTACCTGACCCACAAATGCATGTGATCTGCAGTTGGGAAAATGCTACAGTAGAAACATATGAGTGTCCTTAAGCTAAAAGACATCAACAGTAAGCCACAAAGACTTCTTAGGAGGATTGGGAGTTGTAGTCCAGAACAGTCTCCCCAGAACCTACTCCTCAATGGTGGTCTACAGCTTGTGGTCTGGGAAGGCAGCACCCTGGGCTCACAAAATGGGGAGTTGGGTAGGAGAAGGCTTTGCACTTTTTTCTCCCTCAGCGGGGCCTGTTCAGGAAGAAGCCACTGCTCCCAGCTTTTAGTGGAAGCTCAGAGCTCTGTCATCCCAGAAGACCTCCCATCCCTTAAGATGAAATGCAAATGCCAATTTCATGAATCTTTTCTTTAACTCTGACAGTTGAGAATCCTCTTTTCCTCTTCTCAACACCTACCACAGTCAATCCGCCCCTCATTTTGTGTACATAACAGTTTCTAAACTGTGGATCAGTTATGCCTTGGTCTTACATCCCTTATTGACTGTAAGTAGCCTGAGGACTGACTCGATGTCTTACTCGTGTTTGTGTCCCTGATCTAGCACAGTGTCTTGCACATAGTAGGTGTTCGATTGATATTTAGCACGAATGCAAGGAGACCAGAGACATGTTTTGTCTTATACTTGGAAGCTGAAGATGGTTTATCTTTGAGAAAGTGTTGCTAAAATTCTGAAGTCTCACTTATCCAGAATTGGCATCTCTTACCTTCTGCCTGCTCTTCCATTCCTCCATCCGTCCCTCCGTCCATCCCTCCCTCCTTCCCTCCACCCATCCCACGTTTGAATCTACTGTGTTCCTATGCTAATCATTACTTACTAAGATGCGCAAGAGAACCCCTGTCTCCAATGTATGTCTATTCCCTACAAGCCCAGAGTCTAGCGGGGCCAAGACAAGGTAGAGAGAAATGACAACATAGTATGAGAAGTGCTGTGAGGAGGGGCAGCTGACCCGGCTTTCTGACTTATCCAAACCCAGTGCTCTCTCACCATATATTTTGTCTGCTGCTCTCCAACTTCTTCAACTCTGCCCCACCAGCAAAGCTTTTAAAAAGCTTTATGTCCTGGGCGCCTGGGAGGCTTAGTTGGTTAAGCGTCCGACTTTCTCTTAGGTCATGATCTCACAGTTTGTGGGTTCGAGCCCCGCGTCGGGCTCTGTGCTGACTGCCAGCTCAAAGCCTGGAGCCTATTTCAGAGTCTGTGTCTCCCTCTCTCTCTACCCTCCCCTGTTCACGCTGTCTCTCTCTCTCTCCTAGAAATAAATAAAAATACATTTAAAAAAAAAAGCTTTATGTCCTGTAGGTTATATTATTTAAAAAACATTGCTGTGTAAAAATGTGAAATGTTCTTCTACTGCATACTTTTTTCCAAGAGCTTACATGTATCTAAAGTAAAGGTGATCAAACGGGAATTACAACGCAATGTGAAAAGCAAACTATTTAGGGTAAATAATCTCATTCTACCACTGAAACTTTTCAAAGGCTTCCCTTTGATCTATGAATAAAACCTGCAATGAGATCTTGCCAGAAAAGTTTCTGCATGATCTTGCCCTATCTGCTTATCCTTCCCTACCTTCCTCTTTTCCTGGCTACACTCCAACCAGTGTGACCCCTCTGTTTGGCATTCTTCCTCCATCCCTCAGTGTGTGGGAGGTGGTGGGGTGCAGCTACAAACTCATCAGAAAGGTCTTCCTGACCAGTTTGTATAAAGGCATCTGCCCACCATCATTTCTATCTTTGGAGCCTGATCTGACCACAACGTGTTGGTATTTCATCTCATCACTTGTCTCTCTTGTTCTCTGAGCTCCACAAACTGTTCTGTTCCCCAAGTTACCCGAGAATCACACATGGTTTCTGGCACCTGGCAGATACTTTATAGATATTTCTCGAATACGAACGTTAGGGCAGCTCACAGAAGAGCACCTGCTTGGGAAGGAAGGACTGGCTTGAGACGAGCCTCTGCAGAACCCAGCAGTGGAACAACAGCGCCACCAAGCTATCAGTTGCTATATTACCTAAGGCGTCTGTTTTCCTGAAATCTGCATTAGAGGGCTGTTCCTGGCATTTAAAGGTGAATGGTAATCCACCAACCTCGTTTCTTTATTTCATTTAAAACAAACAAACAAACGAAAAACAACAACTGTTCTCAAATATCTCCCACTTCTCCCCCTGCACAGGGCGGGGCATTTGAAGGCTTGTGGAGGCTAGCTAGCTAGGCAGACTTTGGGAGTTGCTATGGTAACTTTATCCTTTTTTGCTAATCGTCTGGAAACCTTACATTTTCAAATCTGCGTGCTTTGAAAAGATCTGCCTGCATCTACTTTGTTTGTCAAGCTTTGCTTTGATTTACCATATTTAATTTGCTTCACCTTCTAATTTGTTAAATGGCATGTTATTAAAATTCCCCAAGGAGTCAGCAGAAAGCTGCACTGCTGAGAGACACAACTGCATTCTGGAAGCATCGGTGATTCACATCTGAGCACCCCTTGCAAGGTCCGGAAAACCCATTAGGTTGTTACTGCTGAGCTGCTGCAGACAGAATCAGCACTGGGCTGGAATTCACAGCAGGCAGCTCAAGTCTTTGGGTGATGCTGGACAAGCCTGCTTCGCCTCGTCATCCCTCATGCCCATCAGCGCCTCCGCTGCTCTGCCCTCTGCCGCCGCTGGTCCTCCGTGTGAAGAAAGTGACCCTGATTGCTCATCACACCTGCTTGTTTTCTCTCATTAGTCACCCTGACAAGGCAAGAAAACAGAATGTTCCGTGCTCAATTAGAATGACGCGAAAATGCATCCCTGAGGTCTGTCCATCACAAATATGAGACAAACATAAGCAACAGAACATGCCATTAGGTGGTAATGGCCAGAGTTGCGCCTCAGTCTCAGGACTGAGGAAACAAGGCTGATTTAGAGAGGCCGTGCAGCACAGGAGGGCATCGCCATAGTGGGCAAGGGAAGTGCTAACTAAGTAAAGGAAATGCTGGCAAACAATGCTTACGAAAAGGCTCCTAACATCCATGGAGCTGAGAGAGCCTCCCGGAGAAAGGCAAAGGTAAAACTTTTTTACAATGTGAGAAAAATAAATCGCAGCACCCTCTTCAACATTTGGAAATAGCTTTAGGGTCCATCTTGTCCTTCAAGTAAAAAGGGAGGCAATTTCTCTCAGCAAAGACCAAATCCCCGGTGCCCTTTCTGTTAGGTGCCATGTGCTTCCTCCACAACCTCCCCATTTTAGTTTTTAACACAGCATGTGGTAGTTGTGTTCCCTGAATGTGCATGTTCCTTATAAAAAAGGAAGAAACCAAATAACACAGAACCGTATGTGGGAAAAATGAAGGCTCACTCTTCTTATCCCCTTTCTACACACCTCTATGTAGGGAGCCCTCTTGGACTAGCGGGCAAGTTTTCCAGATGTATAGATGTGTATATACATATGTAAATACGTGTGCGTATATATATGTTTACATACACAATCTAGGCTTGCAGTTGAGCTTTAGAACTAAATGAGACTGTGTGCCCTTTTTGGAGTGCGGTTTTAACTTAGGGCCCAGTTTGAGTGTCAGGCCCAGACCTCCTTCTTTGGGTGCTGGCTCACCCCCTCCTTCATGCTGATCTCCTATGCACCATGCTGGATCTGTACCTCCTGAACATGCTGTCTGGACTTTGTGCTCGCCTTTCTGGCAACTTCCAGGCTGTGTGTTGTTTTGTTTTTAAATCCCAGCTCCATTACCGACCAGGGTGCTTCCCAGAATCATTCACCTGAGGGAGCTTCATCTGCCTTCTTTATCTTCAGGGTCATAAGAGTCTCACTAAAGCTTCCAGTGTCTCCCTGTCTTCTAGGGTGACATACAATCCCAGCCGTCTTCCCTAGGGTGTTTACATGGACCCTACCCCACCTGAGCACTCTCTTCACCACCTTTGTTATCCTCCTGCCTTAATATCCAGGCTTGGCTCTGTCAACATTAGGGTTTCCCAGATTTGGAGAAATGGAGGGCACATCCATCACAGACACACGGTTTACCTCGTTGGCATTTTGCATAACAGCCATTGTGCCTAAGAATAAAATGAGGGGGGAAAATGTTTCTTTTTTGTAAAGCGTGTCACAGTGGCTTCACAATCAAATCATGTTGCTATTTGCTGCTAAGTAGAATTGGGATCTCAGATGGCATTCACATCTGCCCCCCATTCCCCTACATACCCTTCCCTGCACCCTACTTTTCTTTTTTTACCTATAATTTCTTTCACATTGATTGAGAAAGTATTCACCCAGGGCACAACCCTGTGATAGGCACTGTGAGGGATATGAAAAAGCCATGGGGCCAACTCTTTTAAAAAGGTGTTAATTGGATTTTTCCCATATAAAACCCCCCATAGCATTTTATTTCCTAACTCTGCTTCTCACAGTCAACTTCATTTGCCCATTTAATGCAATTTGCTTCTCATGATAAGATTCTATTAAGTGATTATTAAGACATTCAGAGTTACTTCAGCCAAGCACATCTATAATCATTACCTACCTCCTGGGGGTGATGCGAGGTGTAATTAGTTAAAGCTCACGGTTGCCTCCCAGAATCTGGAGCCACAAACAGAGACCACGTCCACACAGCCAAGCCTGGGCCCCTGAACGTAGCGGGGCAACAGGACCGACACAGCCGGGTCACATTTATATAAATTGTGTAGGTCTGGGTTTCAGATCTGTGGAAAGAGACAGCACACTAGAATACAGCCGTTTCGGTTATATCCCTAAGGAGTTGATTTCTTTTGGTTATTAAACCATATTGTACGTTATCCTAATCCTACTACTAAGGAAGCACTGGGGGCGCCTGGGTGGCTTAGTTGGTTAAGCGTTCGACTTTCACTTGGGTCATGATCTCGCGGTTCGTGGGTTCGAGCCCCGCGTCGGGCTCTGTGCTGACTGCCAGCTCAAAGCCTGGAGCCTGTTTCAGTCTGTGACTCCCTCTCTCTCTGACCTTCCCCTGCTCATGCACGCGCTCTCTCTCTCTCTCCTAGAAATAAATAAAATTAAAAAAAAAAAAAAAAAAGGAAGTACTGGACCAGAATCTAAGGCTAAGATGTTGAGAAGAAAGTCACTGCCCTTAGGAATTTATAATCTGTGAACTACACAAATGGTAATCAACACTTCTGGCAAACTCTCACATTTACTGAAAAACCTAGCTGGTATTAAGAGAGAGTGAGAGGCAAAGAGAGAGGGAGAAAAAGGAAGAATTTGCCTCTGAGAGGTTTAAATACTTCGTTGATGAAAGTACTTGAGTCAAGTACCACAGGCCCCAGGGCTCCTGGGGTCTGTTCTCTCCTGGTGAGTCCACTGGAAGATTATAAACATTTAATTAGGAGAGTGGGGGTGAAATGCTGCAGTGGGCAGCAGACAACGATGAGAAAGGACATGGGTGACATCCCGAGAATAAGGAATCAGGCTGACTAACTGAAAGAAGAAACCCGAATTCGTGGAGCAGTGTGGTGCAGGGACATTTAGTATAAGCGCAAAGACCCCTACAGACTCCGACAGCTCCTCAGGGCTTCTTTGCATTACAGCACAACACAATCATTTACTTCATAATGACCCCAGCACACTAAAAAAAGATTACAACATGCCTGCTAGGAAGGGGGATAAATAATAGAGGACGATTTTCACCACAAAAAAATATATATATATTTATGTATGTATGTCTGGGATATACATATACAGTGTATTTATATATATAATATATTTATATATATTATACACATATTTATGTATGTACATCTGGGAATTTAAATCAGTTCTTAAAATGATTAAAATCAGTTCTTAACGTAACTCTTCAATAATAAAATGCAGGAGGGTGAGTCGTAGTTCAATGTGAAGAAGTATTCTCTCAAAATATTAGCTGCCTCTCTGTGGATTTGGGGAGGTGGTGAGAGTCCTGTGGCTTAGAGGTTGAAGCAAAGTGGGGACCATCACTTATGGGGAGGGTGCCAGGGGACTGGGGATGTTGGCTTTCCACACATTTTGTATAGTCTGAGAGCTAAAAACGGTTTTTACGTTTTAACATGCAAATTGTAAAAATGTCCAAAGGTCTGTTAGCTTTTCAAAGAGGACTGTTGCTAAATGTTGCTTCTTGACTCGTCAAGCCTAAAATGCTTCCTATCTGGCTCTTTACAGGAAAAGCACACGACCCCTGCTCAAAGGGATTGAGGTTTCCCCAATTCTGAGGCTCTGGGATCTGAATGAAGCACACCTCATTTTCTGGCAACGCCTCTTCCACCCAAGTGGCCCCGTAGCACAACCATCTCATGTGGAGTAGAGCGTCTCTACAGGAGAACCGGACTGCTCCGGGACCAAACCTGGATCTAGTGTTAGGGAATATGTATTAGGATATGCAAATACCACATTTCCTCCATCTCTCCTGTTTCCTGCAGATTAAATTTTATACTTTCAGATTTTATTCATTGGCTAGGAAGAAAGGCAACTCATTGAGCTCCACAGGGCGAACATCGGGAACAGGGCGCATCAGAAATAGAAGTAACAGGAGGCGCCTGGGTGGCTCAGTCGGTTAAGCATCCTACTTCAGCTCAGGTCATGATCTCCCATTTGTGAGTTAGAGCACCATGTTGGGCTCCATGCTGACAGCTCTGAGACTGGAGCCTGCTTTGGGTTCTGTGTCTCCCTCTCTCTCTGCCCCTCCCTCCCCTGCACATGTTCTGTCTCTGTGCCTCAATAATAAATAAATGTTAAAACAAAAAAAAAAGAAGAAATAGAAGCAACAGAACCCAGATTTCCCTTCCCATCAGCAGAAATGGGATCTTGCCCAGGACATCCCACATACAAGCGCTGAGGGTCCCTGCACACCCTCCAGGGAAGAAGGTGGAGGCAACAGCCGGAGAGCATCGTGTTATTTTTACTCTAAAAGAGAAATACACTTTAGAAAATGGAAGTGTTCAAATTCCTCTAATTTTTTCTTTTTTTAACTTGGAAAGTTAAATCCCATCTTTGCTGAGGGATTAGCAGCCCTTGAAAGGCTCTGGTGTCCGGGCATGTTGGGGGCAAGAAGAAAAGGGCTCACCTTATGACTATCGCAGGTGTGAGGTGACAGTTTCAGTGAATCAGGAAGATTCCTGGGTGTCCAGGAGGAGGGGAAACAAAGAGAGGGAAAAACCTGGGACACAACCCAGTTAATCTTAGCTTAAGGTAATAAATTCCACTGCTCAGAATCTGAGCCAAGAAAACACCAGTCTTCAGGGGATTTTATCATCTCCAGGGACAAATATGTGTTTCGTGTTAGCTTTTAAAATGTGCACACACCTATGCACATTCTTAGCATCAGTGTGCCTGGACAATGGCAAGTCCCTCTGGGCACAACGTGCAGTCTGCGACATTTAAAATCACACATTGTAAGTATTTTTAATTGCCTCAGGCGATGGTGCGCGCACACGTGCGCGCGTGCTCTGTGGCTTCTATCACTGCGTCCTCCTCTGCTGTGTGTCAGAGTACAGGGACACAGAAGCAAAGCTGATTGCACAGAAAGGGCCAGACGAATGCCACACGCCCTGCATGGATTTCTCCAGGTCTTTCATTTCAGACCCCGAGCACAAAAGGACTATTGTTAGGCCACACTGAACTACACATTCATTAATTGCGTGGCCCCAGTCACTTCTGAAAACACAGTTTTTACCCATCGCGCCTGGTTTCATTGTGACTGTTTTTATAAGCATCTGTGAGGGAGGCTAGACATACTAAAACATCTTTGAGGGAGAAACTGTGGTCAGGAACTCACAAATAAATCGCTTTCCTGGGAGGCTCCAAGCCTCCCTGTTCCCTGCCTCCCCCCCTTTCCCCTTCTCTTTCTGCCCCAGTCCTTCATCATCTTTCCTCTCACACACACAATCTCACGCCTCTCCTGGAGAATGGCCTTGGACCATGTATGCGATGAGTGGCAATCTGGACGAGCACATTTCCTCGGTCACAAAATCGTGTCTCCTCTCCAAGCCACTCTCGTCCCCGCCCCTCCCTCCTGAGGTGCTGCTTCCCAGTCAGAATCCAGCTCAGAGTGAAGTCGTGGCACCAGCAGATGGCTGCCGGCAGCACCTTCACGCAGCCCGGACACCCATTCCTCAGCAGAAATTGCCAGGGAGCACCATATGTTGGAGCTGCTAACATCGCCAGCAGAAGGGGGGCTTTGTTCTTTTGTTGGGTTTGTTTGAAAGGGGCACATAAATAATACACACCCACTACTCCTTCCCCAGCAAACTGGGCAGAGGTTGCTGGCAGTCCTGGCGGGGGCTCCAGGCACCTAAGTGGTTCCCTGAACACGGCTGGGTACGAGTGCTGGCCTTGACCAGATGGGTTAAGTCTGATTAATTGCCAACAGTAAATAGTACTCTTACTGCTTTTGTTATATTTAATCAGTGACTGAGCTTTTTGCTGAGACAATCATGTTCCCCTAGAAGAATTAAGACCTTTGTTTTCACACACAACCCAAAAAGCTTCTGGCAAAGTCAGTGTGAACAATGGCCATCCCTACCACCTTGATCAATGAGTGTGTTGCGAAGAGGGGAGAGTGAGGTGTGAGGGCAGGGGGGGAGGTGAGGAGGAGAGGGAAGGGGAGGTCTGAGTTGTGAATGCTTGGAGGTATGCGGAGGAGGAGAGGGCTGACATGTGAGGGCATGGAGGTGAGGGGAGGGGAAGGCCGAACCGTGAGGGCATGAGGGAGGAGGGCTGAGGTGTGAGTACTTGGAGGGGTGGAGGAGAGGAGGTCTGAAGTGTGAGTGCATGGACTGGTTGGGGGAAAGGAGGTCTGAGGTAGGAGTACATGAGGGGTGGAGAGAAGGGAGGTCTGAAGTATGAGAGCATAGGGGTTGGGTGAGGGGAGGGCTGACGTATGAGAGCATGGGAGTGGGGTGAGGGGAGGGGAGGTTGAGAGCTTGGAGGGTTGGTAAGGAGGGGGGCTGGGATGGGAGCACATTGGGGTGGGGGCAGATGTCCTCCAGGCTCCTGAGGAGTATCAAATGAAGGAGCCAACAGGTCTATTCGGTCACCAGCCAGCCAGGTTTGTTTCTCTTACAAAAATCCTACATGCTTCTCAGAGTCACCCATTTCAAGCTGTGAAAAGCATCTGAAAGTTCTGAGAAGGCAGCACTGCCTTGCTCAACACCTTATCCAGCAGTGATGGGCACATCAGTTCTCAATAACAGCTGTTGGATAAATGAATGAGTGGCCAATGAATGACTACTTTTTGGGTTAAATTCTTGATAGCTGAAAATGTTTTGGAAATAAGAGCGGGTTTTTTTCTCCAAAGTTTCTTAATTTTTAGCAATCTCTGTCCTCAACATGGGGCTCAAACTCATGACCTCGAGATCAAGAGTCCTATGCTCTTCTGACTGAGCCAGCTAGGTGTCCCCGGGAGTACATTTTGTATGTATGTAAGTGTATGTGTACCTGTATTTATGTGCATGTGTATACAAAAAGGATCTAAAATAATCTAGCCAAGGTATTTACAGTGTTTAATATGATTTATTGCTGGTCTCCTTTTTATGTTTTCCTTGTGTTATATTTGTCATTGGAAAAAAATTAGCTTCATATTGAAATGAAAGAAAATGTTAAACTAAGTATCAACCATCATCATTGTCATAATTACAATTTAAAAGAAACTGGGTGGGCACCACGTGTCAGACACTGTTCTGAATATCTTACATACATCACCTCATGCAATTCTCATGACCACACTACTCAGTAGGCACTATTATTAACCCCTTTTCTGGAAAGGAAACCCAGTGATACAAATTATTTATGTTCCAACACAGCGGACATAATGCAAAGATAAACAAATGAACACAACGTACAATTTACAACACTTTCCCGACAGTAGCGTGAGGCTGACCACGAGGCCCTGAGGTACGAACAATGTAATAAAGTCCAGCTGAATCACAGACAGTGCCTGCCTCGCTTGGTTTGAGAGTAATAAACGAGATACGGAAGTTTCCAGCACTGTCCCTGGCTCTGAGTTGTGACTTAATAAGTGAAAGTCAACCATCAGTCCAGTCCCCCTACCCCAGGTGTCTCCGGGCCCCTTCGGGGTGAATGGGATACATCTCAGCCTGAGCTGCAGCATCGGGGAAACAGGAAGACCAATAACAATAACAAAGTATACCCGTGGGAGACCAGGCCAGGCTTGTGTTTGGGGCTTTACAATGATTACCTCATCTAGACGGTCTATCTAGAAACTCTACCCCTGCAGTGGTCATTTGTAAGGACCCCATTGCCAACAGGGTGACCACAATGGTATTTATGCAAACGCCATGAGACAGGACTGTCAAGGGCCATCTGAAGCACTGTCGCCCCCTAAAAATCGTTCCGTGCCACTGTAGTGTTAAATGGATTTTATCTGAAAAAAAAAGTCTCTTTCAAAGTCAGTAATCTATATATGGTTGTCACCTCCATTAACAACTATTTGCAGAAAGTTCATGGATCATGTGCTCAGTGAATACAGCTGTGAGTTTTTATAGATGGTGGAGAGGTCAGGAGACCAAGTAAATCCTGACTCTGCCACTCACAGACCGGGTAAACGAGGGCTTCCGTTCCCCCATGTACCACAGCAGAGGTGGCTGTGTGCTACTGTGTCTAGTTATAACATTTTGTGAGTCTGAGCCGACAAAACCTTCGGAAACAAAGGGGCAGCAGAGCTTCCTCGCAAGCAGGGGCATGTAAGGAGGGTACAGCTGTGGACTGATAAAGCCCAAGCTCTAGAATGATGGGGCAGGTCTGCACATTGTTCAGAAAAGACTTTTTTTTTTAATTTTTAATGTTTTTTATTTATTTCTGAGAGAGATAATGTGAGCAAGGGAGGGTCAGAGAGAGAGAGGGATATACAGAATCCAAAGCAGGCTCCAGGCTCTGAGGTGTCAGAACAGAGCCCGATGGGGGGCTTGAACCCATGAATTGTGAGATCATGACCTGAGCAGAAGCCGGATGCTTAACCAACTGAGCCACCTGGTCTGTTCAGGTGGAAGGGGATTAGAGAGCTTGGGAATAGGCTTTCCCACTTGGACAATAGCAGAATCTGCTCAGCGGTGGGGGGGAGGGGGAGGGGGGGGAAGGGCAGAACACGCAGTAGGGGGCGGATGTAACAAAAAGAGGAAGACCCTACAGTGAATTAGTCCGGCAGATGTCTGTGGGACATCTGCTGTGGGTGGGGCATAGGCTGATATTGGCGTGGCAGGGGGCTTCTCCTGGTCCCTGCCCTCAAGGGGCTTACAGTCTGGGGGGTGAGCCTAGGGGAGAACAGGTCACTAGCAGCCTCCAGACCCACAGGAGAATGGAACAGGAGAGGCACTCCCTCAATTCAGAAAGAGGCATCTAGATCAAGGTTATCAATCCAAGAATGAGCTGACCACAGTGCTTTGTAACGTCAGCAGGAAAGCAGGAAGATGAAGGGATTGCATCCTTTCCTTTAAGATATTTGATTGCCTTTTCTGGGTCCACCCTGTGCAACCTTACACTCATGTTGCAGGAAGGGTTACTTTTTTTTTTTTAATGTTTTGAGTCTTTTTTTTTTTATTTTAGAGGGAGAGAGCATAAGTAGGGAAGAAGGGCAGAGAGAGAGAGAGAGAGAGAGAGAGAATCTTAAGCAGGGTCCATGCTCAGCGTGGAGCCTGATGTGGAACTCAATCCCATGACCCTGGGATCATGACCTAAGCCAAAATCAAGAGTCGGACGCTCAATCGACTGAGCCACCCAGTCACCTCAAGAGTTACCTTTAAAAACATAGATAGCTTGGGGCGCCTGGGTAGCTCAGTTGGTTAAGCATCCAACTTCGACTCAGGTCATGATCTCACGGTTCGGGAGTTCGAACCCCGCGTCAGGCTCTGTGCTGACAGCTAGCTCAGAGCCTGGAGCCTGCTTTGGATTCTTTGTCTCCCTCTCTCTCTGAACCTCCCCTGCTCACACGGTCTCTCTCTCTCAGAAATAAATAAAACATTAAAAAAAAATTAAAACACAGATAGCTTTGAGTCACTCCTCACAAACCATCATCAGCTCTTCACTTGCTGCAGAAAACTCCTACCATGGCATTCAAGGCCCTCCAGAGAATGACTTCAACCTATTTTCCCAGTTGTATCTCCTACTCCATCCTTATGGGACCCGGATTATGCCAGGAGCATCCTTTTGATCCTCTTGGCTATTTATGCTCTCACCCCTTTCTTGTGGTCTCTATTTCCTTTTTCCCTGTAAAGGGCCAACTGAGGATTTCCCCTAGCTTACAAATTCTGGTTCACTCAACAAAATATCCCTTTTATCCCTTTTGTCCCAGTGCCCATCAAACTGCTCTATACGTGCAGGCATCCAACTGAGCTAAATCCTCCAGCTCTAAAGGGATTTTGAATGAAGTTTCTGATGGGGGACTAATTTGCAGACTAGAGTTTCATCTTGCATGGCAAAACTTGTCCCCTGATCGTGGAGAGAAGGATTTTGATGCAACAGTCTGGTCTAATAGGAAAAGTATGGTGGTTGATTACTGATGTCTGCCACTGTCACAGGAATGGGTGGCAGCATGCCATTTAAAAAAATTATTTCAGGGGCACCTGGGTGGCTCAGTCAGTGAAGCGTCCGACTTCAGTTCAGGTCATGATCTCACAGTTCATGGGTTTGAGCCCCACATCGGGCTCTGGGATGATGGCTCAGAGACTGGAGTCCACGTTAGCCTCTGTCTCGCTCTCTCTCTGCCCCTCCCCTGCTCGTGCTCTGCTTCTTTCTCTCTCAGAAATAAACATTACACTTTTTAAAAAATTTAAAAAAAATTTAAAGTTTCACTAGAAGCTTCCAAAGGACACATACTTCTTTTGTTGTTAACAGAACATAATGCTGGTTGTTTATATATATTTTTGGGTCACTATAATATGTTCATGGTTGTCAGGAGCCAGCTTTTCAGTTGTTGACCTTCCAACGGACTTTATTGACATTTGGCCCATAGCTTCGTGGAGGCTTCCTCTTGTTTAAAAGTTCCCATCATCCATAGTTCTGGCTAAATAATGAGAAAAGGACCTTAAAAACAAAATGCAGCTGGATTAAATACCTTCCACTGATATTTAGAATTATGAAGGCATCATTATTATTTGAAATCTTAGTTTTCAATGATCTGAGCCTCAAATGCTGCTGGTTATCTGCATAGCTAATCCTGCCTAATGCTGTCCTCTACATTCAATTAATAATGCACTCTGGATGCTTAACAAGGAAGAACGGTTGGATTTTCATCCAGCATTTCAGAGAGCAAAATGCTCTTGCAGTAAGCCAGATCTGCCTCTGCCCACCCTTTTCTGACTGGGTGCCCACAGCACGAGAATTTGTGCCTGAAGCTGGAGAAAAGTCCCCTTTGTTCAGACACTTTCTAATGAGGCTTCCGACCTGAGTCAGGCAGTCTGTGCGGCGCCCTGTGATCACAGTCAACTCAGGTAAAACAAGGAAAACCCCAGAGCTGAGGCTGAAAGCAGGATTAATGCACCCTGGGTATTGTGTCCACTTTCTCCACGGTCTCTGAAAGTGATTATCTTCCCAAGCAGGGAACAACCACTGCAAAGGAACGCAATCGCGATCATTGGAAAGCCCAAGGGCACACAGCTTTCTCTAACCAGAAACAGGTTTCAGAATGCAGAGAGGCCACCTGGGATGTCTCCACTGCCAACGGATGGGGAGGGCACCAAGGGAACCAGAAAAGGTCCAGGATGCCAAGACTCTGATGGAAGGGAGAGAGCTGCCATTTGAACTGATGCTTTTGAAAATCTCCTGCTGGGGGAGAAACAGGGAAGTGCTAATGGATGTAACAAACCAAGACTCCCAGGAAGCCAGACAGAGGGAGGGAGAGAGAGAGAGAGCAGTCCCATTAGCTGAATCATTTAAAACTAGAGCAAGGAAAACACTTTGGAAGAGAAACACACTGGGGTACTTCAGTGCAACCCAGGAAATCGGCAGAATCCCTGTAATCAAAGGCTTAGTTATCAGCCCTTTAGCCCTGGAAGAAGTGATTTCGTGTATTTCCAGCACAGAGACTAGAGGTGGGTGCCTGGCTTAATTCACAAATGTAGCCGGCAGTGGAGGGGAGCACACAGGGCACAGGGCGGCTGAGGTTGTGCCCTCACACAAATCCCCCTCCCTGCCTGTGTCCACGGCACTTTGACCAACCCATCCTTGTCTACAGGCATTTTGCTGGCACTGGCTTCCGTCTTTGTCCCTGTGTTGGTTTCGTGTAGCTGCTATAACAAATGACACAAACCGAGTGGTTTAAAACAAAACACATTCTTTCTCTCACAGTTCCGGGGGTCGGATGTCCAAGACGGCTCTTATTTGGCTAAAATCAGCGTGTCAGCAAGGCTGGGTCTCTAAGGGAGAATCCACTTCCTGGGTTTCAGCTCCTAGAAGCGCCTCCATTCCTTGGCTCATGACCCCTCCTTCTGTCTTCAAAAACAGCAGTACAGTGTCTTCTCCCTCTGAGCCTCCTGCCTTCCCCGCCCTTTTCCCTTATAAGGACTCTGGAGTTTATATTGGACCCACCTGAATAACCCAAGACACTCTCCCCATCTTGAGATCCTTAACTTAATCACATCTGCCAAGTCCTCTTGTCAGTACGGTAACATTCACAGGGTCCTGGGGTTATGACTGGGTATCTCTGGGGGGCCATCCATCCACTCCCCCGCCCAGCAGTCAAGACAGCACAAGTGTCAGGGTGAAGGTGGGCCAGGTGGGACCAGGGGATGGCATGGCTGGCCTTCTTTATCAGCTAGACTGTGTGGCCAGCATCTTTATTCTGGCACTTTTTCCACTGGTCCCGTCTAGCTCATGGTCACCTTGACTCCTGAGCTGTGGTTCCTGGAATAACCTGACACTTCCGTTCTGCCACCTTCTGGGTAGACAATTCACAAGGAGCTGGGACTCTCTGTGCCTGTACTCTGGGGCCTGCCCTTCCCGCTCCGCCAGGCTCTTCCCTGTTAGGCCTCAAGCTTGACTCCTCACCTGGGGCCTGGCATATCTAGTTAATAAGTTACTTTTCCCACTCACTCTTCCTTACCTATTTGCTAGAAGGAGCCCCTGAATCACCATGACACCACGGGGCATTTGAGTCTTGGCATACATTTTTAGAAATTAAAATGCGTTTTCCAATGAAAGCAGCATTAAAAATTATGGGGGGTGGTCACTGAAATTGTACTGTGCTCACGGTACATTACATGCTAAGCCAGTTTGTTGGGTGGCCAAGATTTACCCTTCACCTTAAATAAACTTCATTTCAGTGGCAAGCCTTCTGCGGAACAGCAAACATTTATCAGCCATCCCTGCCTGTAAGACAGTTTTCTAGCTGCCATGCATAATTTACTGTGTCACCACACCACCTGGTCCACACTCCTGCCCCCACGATCGCTCTGTTCAGTTGCTCCCTTCCAAGGGATTTTATTCCTTCAACAGTCATTTCTGTTCCATCACGATGCTGGGGAGACACTGCAGATGCCCCTCACTTTCTAGAAAGAATTTACAATATCAGATCTCAATGAAAGACTAATGGAAAGGGCAGGGAAATGCAATTAATGGGCAAAGTTATTAAGCTGGATGCAGTCTTGTATAGCAGATGTGGGAAGTGTCCCGTGGTGATTGAGTCTGGGCTCCAGATCAGACCTTCCTGAGTTTTGATCCCAATTCTGCCATTTCCAACTGTGTGGCTGGAGCAAGTGTGAGTAAACACTCTCCATGCCTCGGCTTCCTTGTCTGTAAAAGGGAGATAATGACAGCGCACACCCAGCCCGTCTTCCTTGCCTGCCTCACACCGGAAGTGGAGTATCCCATCCCTTTGTAGCTGGAGACGACGTTCAGGCCAATGGGCTGAAAGTGGAAGTCTCCCAGGGAGCTTGAAAAAATCGTTTCCTCAGTAATAAAAGACATGGGAAGAGTTTCTCTTAACTTTTCTTTCTTTCTGCTTTGAATGCTGTCATGAGAATGTGACGTTTCAGGCTGCTATTCACTATGAAAGGAAGGTCAGGAGAACATAGAAATTCTCCCCTGTCACCCTGGCACCATGGAGCTGCTCCATTACCCTGGAGCTGCTCACCTCTCCGCTGGTGAGACAGTTAAATGACTCCAAGGTGTAGGCCATCTAGAGCTGAATATTTGGATAGAATCCAAAGTCTTGTGACTTAAAACTTCTCACTAATACAAATGTCTGTCTCAGGGGGATCATTGTAAACATTAGCTGAGATAGTGCATGTCAGGTGCCCAGCACAACACCATCATTCCATAAATAGTAATCTATAATAATTAATACATGGGAGAAATTAGGATCTATATTTATTTGCTTTTTTTAAAGTTTTTTTTATATTTTACTTATTTCTGAGAGAGAGAGAGAGAGAGAGAGAGACAGCGTGAGCAGGGGAGGGTCAGAGAGAGAGGGAGACACAGAATCAGAAGCAGAGCTGTTAACACAGAGCCCGACTCGGGGCTCGAACCCACAAACCATGAGATCATGACCTGAGCCGAAGTCAGACGCTCAACTGACTGAGCCACCCAGGCGCCCCTAGTTGTTTGTTTTTTAACTTCCTACTTTTCAGTATCACTAGCTCACTAATTTATGCCTGTGCTGAGAAATACAGGAGGTCTCAGAGGCTCAACTGCATTTGTTGAATGGTTTATATCCTTATTGGGGCCCTTGGAACAGGAGCCCCTCAAGGGCAGGGTATGTGTCTAATGCATCATTAAGCTCCATGCCTGGCACATAGGATGCCCTAAGTGGATATTTTTGGGTGGATGGATGGATGGATGAACAAATAAACAAACTCCAGAGTCTTTGCAGAATACCCTCTTATCCATCATCAGCCCTGGCAGCCTCTCATCTGTATAACACCAAAACCTGAACATCAGAATCAGACTCTTATGGGAATCTCGCATTTTTTATTTTAAACTCGTAACCAATGATGTTTTACAGTCTATCCCAGGAGGTTTCTACCTGGACTAAGAATACAAGTGAGGATTTGCCCAGCCCATCATGAGCAAACTTGTCTATTGCTTTGACAGAACACCTAAATGTACCATAAGTCCTTTATATCATTTGACTTTTTTTTAATCCAAGAGGGAAAAAATGACTTGCACAGAGGAGTTTTAAGAAAATTGCTTACTACAAAGTAAACATGATGACTTTTATTATACCCACAGGACTGCCCTCCCCTCTCTGAAAAAAACTGTTCACAATAACCAACTTCTATTGGGGCTTCAACTAGCCAAGATAATCTGATGTCTACAGCTATAGTTATTGTCTCATTTGCTAAAGAGATTGCTAAATTCAAGAACAGAGCTTGAAGCAAGGATTGAGGAACAATGCAAGACAGAAGCGCATACCATGCTTCTGATCAAATAGCCCAGACAATATCACCTGTTCTCCTGCATAGCCTGCTATCCCTCATCTATGCAAATGAATCAGGATGCGTGTGTGTGTGTGTGTGTGTGTGTGTGTGTGTGTTTTCAGTCCATTCTTACTTCCAAGGTTTCTTCTTTATACATTGAAATTCTGCAGGTGAAGACCGCCAAAGAGATTTCATCCTCTAACTATTCCATTGTGATGGTCAACATCGGTCACCACACTTTACTCTAGCTCATGTCTTTCCATACTCCTGTATCAGCTAGGGATTTCTATTTATTTTAATTCTACACTGGAAATAATGTTTAATGAGTATGTTGTTTGGAGGTAGGTGGTCTAAGCCCTGGTTTGGCCGTTCTGTCATGTCAGTAGGAACTGAGGCTCTTATATCTTTCTCTTTCAGCATGTGGTTTCCACTTTGAGGCTGCCTCATGTTCCAAGTTTGGTCATAACAACTCCAGCCATTAAGCCTGCCTTCCAGATAAAAAGCAGAGGGAAGAGAGGAAGAGAAAAAGTGCATCTCAACTCTTTTTCCTCCTTAAGAAACCTTCCTGGAAGTTCCACCCAGTAGCATCCATTTATATTTCATTGGCCAGAAGTTAGTCATTTAGGTAAAACTGTCTGCAAGGGAAGCTGGGAAATGTAGTCTTTTGGCTGGTATGTTGCCACCCTGCATCCAACTTGAGCTCAGTATTAGGGAAGAAGGGGAGGATGTATATAGAAACAGTCAGTATATGCCTTGCCTCATCTTTATTTTGCTTGTGGTCTTTCACTCCCAAGATCTGAGTTCTGACCTCTGATCTGTTTTGGGTTTTTGTTCCCCTGAAACCAGTGCTTAGCTTTTAATATTTATTATCTATTCTCTGCAAAGAGAGGCCACTTGTGGTATTGTTCATGATGTACTTCTTCTCTTTTTTAAGTTTTTTAACATTTATTCATTTTTGAGAGACAAAGAGAGACAGAGCATGAGTTGGGGAGGAGCAGAGAAAGAGGGAGACACAGAATCCAAAGCAGGCTCCAGGCTCTGAGTGTCAGCACAGAGCCTGAAGCAGGGCTTAAACTCACGAACTGTGAGATTATGACCTGAGCCAAAGTCAGACACTTAACTGACTGAGTCACCCAGGTGCCCTGTTAGTGATGTATTTCGATCAGAACACACTGAGCTGGATGGATCCAGCCCAATGGTACTCTCACTTTAAACAGCCTAATGCCTCCAGGGTAGCCTGTCATTATTGCCAACACCAACAAAGACACAGGTACAGAAAGGGGCAAACAACCTGTTACTTGAGCTCTTACCACGTCCCATTCGATCCTTCCAACTAACAGCCCTAAGAGGTAAGTGCAACGATTAATCTTCACTTTATAGCTAAGGAAATCAAGGATCAGACAGGTTAAGTTACGCAAGATTACACAGCTGTGAGGAGAATTTGAACACAGACGTGTTTTATCCCAGAGCCTTTCCTACTGTATATTTAAAGAACTTCCGTACTGTTTCCTCAAAATGAAACATCTGTAGATGTAGTGAACACAACTGCCCCAGAACACATCGGCCCCAGCCTGATCAGGATCACCAGTTTCAGAGGCTCCTCTTGGTTCTTGGCCAATCTGCATGATGGAAGCAGGAGGGGCAGTGAAAAAGGTTCCCCACTGGTCTGGTCCTCAACCTCAGTGCTGCTAAACTTCTTTGTCGTCATGGCATATGTTTAAAAATGCTCATATTTGTTCACCACAGGGTAACAGAGGCTGATCCAGGCCCCCTCCTACCAGAGGTTGAGGAATCCACGTCTTGCCTGGCCCCATGGCCTTTACTCATGCTTCTCCTCTCTGCCCGGAGCACAAATGTTCTTTTTCTGTTCCAGCCTCCAATCCAAGATCCCACATTGCACATTGCATTTAGTTGGCCTGTCTTTTCAGCCTCCTCCTGTCTGTGACAGCTTCTTGGTCTTTCCTAGTCTTCCATGACCTTGATACTTTGGACGGTTATTTTTACAGAGTGTCTTTCAAATTGGGGTTGTTTGATGTTTTCTTAGAATTAGTTTAAGGTTATACATTTTTTATCCAGAGTGCCTTAGAAGAGATACGTCCTCATAGATCAATGGAACAGAATAGAGAAATCAGAAAGACCCACAAATGTATGGCCACCTAATCTTCAAAAAAGCAGGAAAGAATATTCAATAGAAAAAAAGACAGTTTCTTCAGCAAATGGTGCTGGGAAACCTGGACAGTGGCATGGAGAACGAAATTGGACCGCTTTCTTACACCATGCACAAAAATAAATTCAAAATGGATGAAAGACCTAACTGTGAGACAGGAAATCATCAAAATCTTACGAACAGGAGAAAACAGGCAGCAACCTCTTTGACCTTGGCCACAGCAACTTCTTACTAGACATGTATGTCTCTGGAGGCAAAAGAAAAAAAAGCAAAAATGAACTATTGGGACCTCATCAAGATTAAAAGCTTCTGCACAGCAAAGGACATAATCAACCAAATTAAAAGTAACCAATGGAATTGGAGGAGAGATTTACAAATGACATCCCAGATAAAGTTTAGTATCCAAAATCTATAAAGAACTTATCAAACTCAATACCCCTCCCAAAAAAAATATTTCAGTAAAGAAATGAGCAGAACATATGAATAGACACTTTTCCAAAGAAGACACCCAGATGGCTAACAGATAACACGAAGAGATACTCAACATCACTCATCATCAGGGAAATTCAAATCAAAACCACAATGAGATACCACCTCACACCTGTCAGAATGGCTAAATTAACAACTCAGATAACAACAGATATTAGGGAGGATGCAGAGAAAAGGGACCCTTCTGCACGTTGGTGGGAATGCAAACTGGTGCAGCCACTTTGGAAAACAGTATGGAGTTTCCTTTAAAAAATTAAAAATAGAACTACCCTTCAACCCAGCAATTACACTACTAGGTATTTATCGAAAGGATACAAAAATGCTCATTCAAAGGGGCACATGCACCCCAATGTTTATAACAGCACTATCAATAATAGCCAAATTATGAAAAGAGTCCAAATGTCCATCAACAGATGAATGGATAAAGAAGATGTGGTATAATATACAATAGAGTATTACCTGGTGATCAAAAAGAATGAAATCTTAAAATTTGCTCAACATGGATGGAACTAGAATGTAGTGTGCTAAGTGAAATAAGTCAGCCAGAGAAAGACAAATACATGATTTCACTCATATGTGGAATTTAAGAACCAAAACAGATGGGAAGGGAAGGAAAACTAAGATAAAAATAGACAGGGAGGCAATACCATAAGAGGCTCTTAAATACAGAGAACAAACTAAGGGTTGCTGGAGTGGAGGTGGGGGGGGGATGGGCTAAATGAATGATGGGCACCAAGGAGGGCACTTACTGGAATGAACACTGGGTGTTATATATAAGTGATGAATCACTGGGTTCTACTGAAACCAATACTACGCTGTAAGTTAACTAACTTGCATTTAAATAAATAAGTTCTTTTAAACAGTGATTTGTCCTTCTCAGTCAATCATACCAGGGGGCACATGATATGGGTATGTCTTAATACTAGCGATGCTGACCATGATCCTTTGGTGAAGGTGAGGTCAGCTGGATTACCCCACTGCCAAGTTATCGTTTTCTCTTTGTGATTAATAAGTGTCTTGGCAGAGATACTTTGAGAGTATTCAAATAATGTGTTTCCCTTCAAACGTCTGCACGTAATGCTAGCATCCATCTGTGGATTTTGGTTGTGGTGTCTTAAGGTGATTTTATATGTCCCTCATTTATTAATCGCAATTCTTCTGCAAAGATTTGTCCCTTCCCCATTTATTTATCCAACTATTTATTTATATCTGCATTAACTCACAGTTATTTCATTCTATGAATTATAGTCCAGTATTACCATTATTTATTTTGCTGCTCTAATTGTTACAGCTCTGGCTATTGGGAGCTCTTTCATGTTAGTTCCTATGCCTTTTTGACATGCTAGTGTCTTTTTGAGGTTATTTCCTTACTTCCTGGCACCACCCAAAATGCTCCAGATTTGTCCATTATTTTCCCTAACTCGGTTCTACAATCAACCACTCTTCCAAAGGGCCCTGGCTCCCTTACTGGAGAATGGTTTTAGAAAACAAGATGTAGATGCTAGGTGGCACTATCATTATAAGATAATTTAGAATCGAAATAGGATTCCAATTTTAGAGATGAGAAGTATGGGGATTCCTGAGGTTACATGATTCCAGTGTTACACAGGGCGGACCCTGCATTCTGAGCCTCTCCACTGGTATGAATACCTCATGTATTAAAAATATGAATTGCTTTTTGGGGAAAAAAAGTGCAGATGTGCCAGATAAGTAAGATTTCTGGTTGACGGAATGTCATATAAAGTAGATTTATATATAAAAACAAAGTTGGCATCCCATAATGATTTTGGATTGACTTTGTTGAATGCGTCATCATTAGCATCAAATATTTCTTGATCTCTGTGAAATATCCTATTGTTCATCGTGCTTTAATTCCTTTCTGGAAAGATGGTAGGGGCTGTGTAAAGTAATAAAGAACATAGAAAAAAAATTCAAGGGCAGGTTCACTTTTTGGATCCCTGTGTTCTTGGATGGAAACGTGATGGTGGGGTTACCCTCTTTTCGCCATGTTGCTTAGGTAAGCCAGGAAACCGAGGCTTACGAATAGGGACCTGAGTTTGGCAAGTGGGAGCAGAGTAGAGCTAGAATTGAGGTCTTTAGGCTGGATCCCACCTGCCTTTGAGTGTCCTGATCTGACCAGGACAGGATGACAGTATCCCCAAACAGTGAGCCTGGGTCAGCATGACCACAGAAGAATTCTCTGTACGTTGTGGCCCAGGCCCTTGGGCCATCTGCATGGCCTGTCTACACCGCTGGGAAGAGACCTAGCAACTCCACTCTCTTCCTGTCCATCCTGTGTTTAATCCTCAATACTGAAGCCACTCCCCGCTTCAGTCAGTAGTGGCTCAGAATCCAAGACAACATAAGTAAAGAAAGGAAAACATGGTGGCTTGACTGAATGAGATTGATCCAGAGGTAGCAGATCTGATTTCTTTTTTTTTTTTTTTTTAATGTTTTTATTTATTTCTAGGAGAAGAGACAGCGTGAGCAGGGAGGGTCAGAGAGAGAGGGAGTCACAGACTGAAACAGGCTCCAGGCTCCGAGCTGGCAGTCAGCACAGAGCCCGACGCGGGGCTCGAACCCACGAACCGTGAGATCATGACCCAAGCGAAAGTCGGACGCTCAACCGACTAAGCCACCCAGGCGCCCCGAGATCTGATTTCTAAATCCAGATTTGCACTAACTGTTTACACCAGGCAAGATCTTTGATCTCTATGAGCTTCTCTTACCTGGTCTTAAAATGATAGGGTCGAACTAGATGACCTCTTGGGCCCCATCCTCCTTTGAAATTCTGGGAAGGTATAAATTCCTTTTCAGAATTTCCCTGAAAGGGCCTAGGGTCATCCCCGGGCTCATTGGTAGAACTCTGGCGCCATCTAGTGGCCAACCCAGGGGACTCTTTCTCCTAAAATGTCTTCTCTCAGGTCTCGCTTCTATTGAAGCAAAAGAACAAAGCAGGTTCTGCCCTTCTTCCTTTGCAGGAGTGCAGCGAATTGCCAGACTGGGGAGAAAGTCGTATTTAATTCATGTCCTAGGCAGATATTTTGTGCGAACACACTGCTATTCCTATGGCAAAGGCTGTGGTGTGGTGGGCATGTGGTCACAAAGCCAGGCTCCTGATGTCGGGAACACCCGGTGAGGTGCTCTGATGAATGCAATGGGGAGGCGATGAGCCTGGGTTGCTCCCTGTGTGCTAATCTGTTACACGCTGGTCCTTATGCTTTCGGCTGCTCCCCAGTTAACACTCATTAAGCATGCATGCAGTGCTTCCATCCTGAGCCTTGACCCTGCTGTCAGAAGCCCCCTCCAGACATCTGCAGCAGAAAGAGGAGGGAAGGACCCCTTGGGTCTCCCGCTGACCCAGAACAATCCTTCCCATTTGGAAGATCCCTCTGGAGTTTCCCTTTTCCTGACATTCTCATCTCAATACAAACCACTTGTGAAGTCAGCCTGGCCCCAGTCCGAATCGCCTGAGTCATTCTCCGGCTGTGGTGCATTTATCCCACACATCTTGGCATTTGCCAAATGTTGCCATTAATCCCAGAATGACAGCCACTACCTGACTGCTCACCGCCGCTCTCACAGTAACTGCAGGTCACCTGGAGCCGAAAGCTCCAGATCTTTTGCTTTTAGTTCCTATGTCCTGGTGAGGCAGGCGCAAACAATATGGTTGGTGCCCATCACACAGGCAAGAAAAGCGAAAACAAAGTGTGTTACGTGACTCTCCCCAGCTATGCAAATAGGGAGTGGTGGGGTTACAATAAAACAAAGGTATTCTAACTCCCTGCTCAGTTCTGCGGTGTTTGGAAATTTCTTTTTTATGGTCCCAACGAGGGGCCATTGGTTCATTAATTTTCACCACAAACACTATTGAGAACCATTAATTGCCTGTACCTTAAATAGCTGTGTGTGTGTGTGTGTGTTTCCCTTGCCAAGCAAGACATTGTGGTCAGAGGTAGGGAGAGCGTTGGGCTGGGGACCAGAAAAGCTGGGTTTTTGATGTGGCCACCGCCAAGCTGGGGGGCCTGGGAAGTCACAACCACTGAGACTTTCATTTCTGCATCCGAGAAATAAAGAGGGGACATATCTGATTTGGGGTGTGTTTCAATATCTTTAACCCTGGATCTGTCCAGATAACACAATTCAGTGAGATTATCTTTGCCTAGTAACTAAGTATCATTCACCTGACCAGTCCAGATTGATCAGGTGGGTTTATTGCTTTGATTTTTAAGTTTTTTTCTTGTTGTTTTTTTTTTTTTTTTTTTCCTGAGTGACCTGGCCTCTTCTTGATACAGAATTTCATCCTCGGGTTATAAGTTCTTTTAGGGCAGCAATGGCAAGTAGGTTTCATCTTGCGTGCCCTTCGACTCAGTGAGCAATGGCTGTAGGGAGTTCTGTGTGAAGGTTTCCAAGTCCATGATCTAAGACTCCATGGGACGGTGATTGATTAGCCATGTCTGCAGTGGGAATGGTCTGGGAAAATGTGGAGGGGGAGGGCTGTATCTGTGATAGCAGTGACGGTTTTGAGAGGGGCCGCCAGTGCCCAGAGCTACTTGGAAGCAGAGCTGGGATGGGAATCCAGGCCTCTTCCCTTCAAGTTCAGCTACTTCCCACCCAAGTCTCCCTCTTTATTGGGTGTCATGGCAATCAGGTGCTTAGAAGATGCTCTTTGATGATGATGATGATGATGACAATGACGATGATGACATTAATGGCTGTGGCAGAGGCGCTCTACCTGAGCAGCTGTGCATACTCCATAGATGTGTCTCTTCCTTTCTGCAGGAGAGAAAAGCTGAACACTTGACGGGAGATTGGCCAGGTGCCTTTCATAAGGGCTCCAAAGCTTCATGTCCTCCTTTCTCCTCCTGGCCAGCCCCAAGAGAGACTCCTAAAAGATAATGCCTTGCACGAGTGACAGGTAGGAGGCGGCGAGGATCCCAGGCTGCAGGTGGGAGGAATGAGGGATGGAGGGAGGCAGACAATGGGGCCCGCCTTCTAGGCCTCCCAGAGGGGCATCTGAGTGAGCAGGGAGGGCTTGTGGCCTTCCAAATGGCAAAGGCACGGTCCCAGCGAGGCCGGCTGTGGAGGGGCTCCCCGCCCAGATGGACCTGCTGTACTGTGAAGGAACATTCTGTGTTCCTTGGCTGGCGGCAAGCACTCAGCCCATCAGCCTCCCCTGACTGCACACCAAGGGCCCTGACGGCTTCCTCACGGGACACCCTGGAGCTTCTGCCCCGAGCAGGTGCCTGGGCTTTTCTGTTCCCACGGAGCAGCCTGGCCCGCAGCGCTCTATCCGTCTTTCTGGGCTGGGAGGCAGTCTGCCTGTCCTGAGCTGTGTATGGAGCCTCCGCACAGGGCCTGGGAGGGAGGAGGCTGCCCGGGTGGAGAAGGTGGCCTAGCTCCAGGCATAGGAGGCTACCGGGGCCCCTCCCGGCCGGGGAGCCTGAAAGCCCCTTTGTTTGCAAGGAAATCAATCTACCCTTTAAAAAAGCATCCACATTGCCAAAGTCCCAGGTAAAAAGGCGGGCTGCTAGGGAGGAATTCCTTAAGCTCTGTGGGCCGTGAACCATCTCCAGGGAAGGCCTGGGCCTGGCTCGAAGAGTAGATGGGTTCCCCCCAACACACACCCCTCTCTTTGCAGGCAGGCAACTCCACAAAGAGGAATAATAATCGAACCCAAGCCTCAGAGCCTTTAGGAAAGGGACTCTGGGTCTTGGTTCCAGGTTTGGGAAAGGCCTGGGTTTCTGGGAACATTACTTAGGGTCAGCGCCTCGGGACATCTTCTAGGATCCTCCTTAGTTCAAATGCAGGGCCCACCCAGCTCCCACCTGACTCTGATCCCACAGAGTAACAGCCCTCACAGGCCCTGAGGCCGACCGGTCCAGAAACCCAATAATAAAAGAAACCCAGGTGTTACTCAGGCTCCAAATTGCCTTGTTTTTCTCCTGGGAGATGATTCTTTTCTTTGCCACCATCAGTTTCCCTTCCTCAATCAAGGAAGCACCGGGAGGCCAGAAGCCTGCAGCACACGTGTGAGCGCTTGTTTCCACAGCAGGATTGTCACCAGAGGGTTAGTCACCGAACATAACTTGGGTCCTGAGGGACTTTAAATTACTGTCAAAGGTGAACTCATTATCCGTTGGCTGGGACGGGGTCCTAAGTTTCTGTCTCCAAGGATTCCACGGAGGGCCCCGCAGGAGAGGAGCAAACACTCCGTTGTTCAGGCTAAGCTGAATCCCCACAGCCTGAGCCATCCTTACCTCGAGATTGGATACGGACATTTTTGTCAGGATTCCTGATCCAAGCGGCCATGTCAGAGTTCCTTATACACCCGGCCTTCTGTCATGCACTGCTCTGCATCTTACTGCCGTGCAGAGGCCGTCCCTGTGCGTATAAATGCTCCCTGCCACCCTCAGGAGGAAGGGTCCTCAGACAAATAAGAGAACAGCCTTTTATTGAGTATTGTGTTCCAGGCACTGTGCCAGGCTCAGGGAGCTCTGTGGGTCGTCAAGAGGACTTTAGATATGGAGGCAGGACTTTACATCAGTGCAAAATGTTACAGGTGACAAGTTAGAAGTAATTATTGTGTTCCGTGGGGAGGGCACAAAGCAGGAGCCAGCACTTCTCTGGGGCTAAAGGAGATGGAGGGAGAGCTTGCCCCCATCTGCAATCATTTCAGGGAGCTCTTCCATATGCTCTTAAATCTGCTTGCCAGGCTTCAGTCCTTGTGGTCATGGATGTCTGCCTATCCGGCCTGGTGGGGACCAGCATCTGCGGCATGAGCCAAGATCTCCAAGTCCCAAGAAGATGATTACGACAACAGATTGTCAGCATCCTAACTTCCCACAGTGGGAGCTATATTCGTCCATACGAAAGTACAGCTGTCTGAAGAAAGGCCACTCCTCCGGCACAGTCTTGGCCAGGAAATCCCCAATAGATGTTTTCTTCAATAAGAGCTATGTTCAAGAAACACTCCAAGTTTGGGCTATGATAAATAAATACATAAAAAGAAGAAGCAGCAGCTCATCTCTAGCCACAGACCTGAACAAGGCCAAGGATATCCAGCTAGGTTTGTCAGTGGGCCACAGCCTTGTGATTTTACATGGCTAAGGATAAACACTTGCCCTGAACACTTCTGGGACCCTCTCACGTTGTCAATGACAGTCTGGGTTCTCCCTGCACCCAAAGCATGATTTGGGGTATTATAGTTCTTAATGATTACATTCATTCATGCACCCTATCCAGTAGAGTTGCTGTAGATAGTTATGTTATACAGCATGTACTTAACATGGAGAAAAATGGCTACCTCACAGACAATAATTCACAGCTAAGGACCAAAGGCAGATTCCAGAATCCTTACCTGGCCAATCTCACTGCTCATTGTGGATAGAGAGAAACTCAGTACTAACATGAAGTATCGGAATTGCAAGGTCAAACTAGAGTTCATGGAACATGCTCTCCTGTTTGCACTTTGTCATTTGATTTAACCTATTCTTTCCCCTATTGATGTCCCTGCTCTGTGCAGGCTTTGGGAAGCGCACATCTGCTCATTACAATCTCCGAAAGCACTTAGAATTTACAAGCCTTGCACTTTGTGAAACTCCATGCCCTTTTGAGGAGCTTCTAAATCAGGCTCCACTAGTGGTTCTGAGGTGCCTTATTCTGTCCAGTTCACTCTCTACCTGAATCTTTTTTTAAATGTTTGTTTGTTTGTTTGTTTGTTTATTTATTTTTGAGGGAGAGCGAGCACAAGCAGGGGAGGGGCAGAGAGAGAGACAGAGACACAGAATCTGAAGCAGGCTCCAGGCTCTGAGCTAGCTGTCAGCACACAGCCGGACGCAGGGCTCAAACCTACGAACTGAGCCGACATCAGACTCTTAACCGACTGAGCCACCCAGGTGCTGCTCTATCTGGATCTTAATGGGATGGGTAAAACCTTGAGGTGAGGCAGTGCCAGAATGTTAACGCTCACTGCCCCCGGTTACTCCCTGAGACAGCAGTTCTTTGTTCACATAGCCCCTCCTCTCTCCCAAGCAGGTGCCATCCACAGGGCCATAACATGAGGGACACAGGTTGCTAACTCTCAGCAGCCACCAGGTAGAGCCAGGAGCAAAAAACCCTCTTTTGCTTTTACTTACTGAAAACCATGATCTGAGCTGTGTGCTGCCATTAAAAAATAATTCGTGAGTTTAAAAGCAGTAAACTATCCATGGCCACAGGTTACTTTTAAGACATGCTCTTTTTCCTTGAGAAAGTTGCACTATGCAGTAATGATTGCTGGAGGGAGAGTGGGATGGAGAAGGGCGGGAAGCAGACCAGGGAGGAGAGCTCCCGCAGCAGTCACTTCAGGCTATAACTTTCCAAGCAAAGAAAATGGCTGAGCCGGTTCAGATCCCTTCCAGCCTGGCCCGTGACTGCTTTGCTCTTCAGGGCCACAGGCTCACTGGAGCATAGCTTGGCGCCTCAGAGTGCCTTCTCAGGCACTCTGCTGGAGGCTTGTCCCAGATGAACAATGGCTCCCGCACCTGGCATCTGGTCTTAGGCTGCATCACTATATAGAATCCTAATCTATTCAGAGGAGATGCATTGTACTCAGCTGCCTGCATTATGCATCGGCGCGGTCCCCTCTGCACGGCACACACCGCTCTAGGCACGGAGACCTCATCAGTGAACCCAACACGGTTGCCATCATCATGGGGCTGATGTTCGTACAGAAGCAGCCAGACCATAAACAAATGAACACATTGATATATAGCAGCTGGTAGTGATCTGTGCCATGGAAGGTATAAAGCAAAGGGGAAGAATATGAGCTGCTCTGGGTGGGGTGGCCAGGAAAGGTCTGTTGACGGGGCTGTCCTTTGAACAGGGAGTTCTGAATGGCGAGCATTTCAGAGGGAACAGCAGGTGCTTAGTAAAAGGAAGAATCTGGCAATGAGCACTATAGACACTAAAACCGGCTGCTACTGTTAAGTGCTTACTGTGTACATAATCGAGCACTTTACATACATTGTGTGCTTCTTATATGCACCATCTCATTTAATTGTCACAACAGCCCTATGATGCAGGTACAATTATTCTCCCATTTTATAGATGAATAAACAGAGGCTGAAGGATGACCTAATTTGCATCAGCTCACATAGTTAGGACATGGCAGAGTTAAGACTTGCGCCTGGGTCTAGTCTCAGTCCAAACACCCATGTTCCTAACCTTTAACATGCCATGCCCTGTGCTGCTGAAGTGGGGAGGGCTCCTAGACCCACAGTGTTAAGTGTGAAGGAAAGACTACTTTTGACTGCCAGTTGCATAGAAAATGCTTTGCTCATCATGCAAACTGCTTTCTTGTAGGATTGGTTTCTCTCTTTACTTAGAATTATTATCCTGCCAAAGTTGCTTTTGGAGTGCTTCCTGAGTCTTTGCTGCTTCTCTCTCTCTTTTAATTTAAGTTTATGTATTTATTTTTGAGAGAGACAGAGACAGTGGGAGCGGGGGAGGGGCAGGGAGCAGTGGGGTTCAACGCGGGGCTTGAACTACGGACCATGAGATCATTACCTAAGCCAAAACCAAGTCAGATGCTAAACCAACTGAGCCACCCAGGTGCCCCGCTCTTTGTCTTTTACAAGACAAATGTGGTTGCTACCAGGATGCCCACAAATGCCACTCTGGTTCCCACCTTTATTTCAGGGCTTCCTGGGGTGCCAAAAAGTTGCACTACTCTTTCAAGAACCTGGCATGCAGGAGTCACATTTGTAAACCTGCTTCATTCTTTTTTTTTTTTTTAATTTTTAATGTTTTTTTTTTTTAATTTATTTCTGAGAGAGAGAGAGGGAGAGAGAGAGAGAGAGAGACAGCGTGAGCAGGGGAGGGTCAGAGAGAGAGGGAGGTACAGAATCTGAAAGAGGCTCCAGGCTCTGAGCTGTCAGCACAGAGCCCGACGTGGGGCTCAAACCCACGAACCGCGAGATCATGACTTGAGCCGAAGTCGGAAGCTTAACCAACTGAGCCACCCAGGCACCCCAGGACTGCTTCATTCTTACTTAGCCCTGAGATCAGAAGTGATTGTCAGAGGACAGCCATCTTGGTGAACGCCTCTAGCAGAACCACATGGACACAGTGTGGTTTGGTAGAAAGAATGCCAATTTGGAAGCAGTAACTCTGCAATTTTGCAACTTTGCAATTTTGCAGAGTCAGACCAAAAAAAAAAAAAAAAAAAATCTGCATGATCCTGAGCAGATAAATCAGTAATCCTCTCAGACCATCAGAGTCCTCATCCACAAAACAGAAATGATCACACCAACTCCTTTCTACCCTTTTCAGCAGTGACAAGAATGTACTCCCAAGAGAACATGCTTCTTGTAAGGGGCTCCTTCATCCTTTCCCCAGAAGAGAAGAGGAAACACAAACGAAGAGCTTGGTGCAGAGTTCATTTCCTATCTCCTAGATGTGAAAAGCCCAGATGCTATAAAATTGCCCTGGAATTTGTCCACACCCCAACAGTCGTTTTGTGTGTTGGCTCTTCTACCGTCCCGGGGAGGCAAAGCAAGGCCAGTGAAAGATAGCTTTCCAGGGACATCTGGGTGGCTCAGTCGGTTAAGCATCTGACTCTTGGTTTTGGCTCCGGTGATGGTTTCACTGTTTGTGGGACTGAGCTCTGCCCTGCCAGCGTGGAACCTGCTGAGATCCTTTCTCTCCCTCTCTCTCTGACCCTCCCCTGCTTGTGTTCTTTATCGCTCTCTCAAAATAAATAAATAAATAAACTGTAAAAAAATTTTTTTGAAATGATAATTTTTTAAAAACCAGAAGTAGAATTGAAAGCACCCTGAGTCAAGATGAGTGAGAAACCTTTTCAATAAACGCATTTTGGATTTAAGAAGCCCCAGATGACCCCAACTACAAATATGCATGGGGAAGCTTTAGATGTGATTAGTTGTTATGTATGGATTTAAGCCAATCCCTTTGAGTTCGGATGGTGGCTCTGCCACTTAGCAGCTATAGGACTTCAAGTGACTTAATTGCCATCTCTGTACCTTTATTTCACCCTTTGTAAAGTGGAGAATAACAGATTATTATGAAATTGAATAAGCAAATGCATACACACACACACACACACACACACACACACACACGCTAGTCCCTGACAAATTAAGCAACATTTAAGCGTTGGCCATTATTATAAGGAAAGGACCAGGTTTAGGGAGGAAAATTCCAGGCCATGAGAAAGATGCTATCACTTAATTATCCAGGGACCGGTATTCCCTAGGGGAAGCTATCCAAAGTGTGCCAGGAAAGGCCACTCCGTGGCTGAAGATGCATGGTGACTCTCGGTTGGATGCGGATGAAAGCACCGCTCCGGTCCCAGAGAGGAGGAGAGATTTTAAGTGCATGTTGCATTGTCGTTAATTAATTTCTCTAGGGCTGCAGTAATCAGGAGGCTCATTAATGTGTTTCAGCCTGCCTTTCATTTAGAGAACGAATGAGTAGTAAATGTAAATGCAGCACACTGAGAAACCTTAGAAATCGTTCAGTGTTGTAGTAGGAGGGGAAAACCCTGCTATGTCTCTCAGGAAAAGAAAAAACCCACAAGGGCTTCTTTAATCACATGAAAGAGGAGCGATTCTAACTCAACAGCAGCAGAGGCTCCCTGTGGCTTTTCAAAATATTATCATTTGGACCTGGCTGTCCCTTTGCTCTTGTACAATGTTTAAAGATGCCATGCTCTATCCATATTTATACTCTCCCAGCAGGTGCTTAATCCTGACAAGCAGATTCCAGGGGCCAGGGCTCAGCTGACCCCCACAAAAGAACCATCCTAAGCTCCCTGGGATGCCTGGCAGAAAAGGTCCCCAAAGGCGCCCCCTACTGGAGGCTTAGCTGTCATGTTAGTTTGAGGGCACAGGCCGGTGGCTTCTCTAATTCTTAGAGGCCAACTTTATGGTCACATGTGCCCTCTTCACTCTAATCTTGACCTCCCCGAAGAGTTGTTTGAAACTGTGCTAATCCCTTCTTCTATGAGAAGTGAGCGTGTTTCAGAAGACCCCTTTCATGAACCTGGACCTCTTCTTCCCCAGCTCTTCCTAGTAAATAAATAACGTGCTCAGAACAATGCCTCCCTGATAAACCCTCTATAAGTGTTTATGACTCTCATTGTGATTTTTATTGTTAACTGCTGGCAGACACCGGGCACAGGATTTGGGTGCTTCTGTCCCGCCTTTCCCCCCATACTGGGCTTCCTCACAATAACTGCTGGACAGGTGGTCAGGACCAGCCACAGCATCCTGGGTCATGACTTAGGCCTCTGTCCTCCCTTTCCCCATCCTCATCTTTGATCCACTTAGGTCCGGTAACACCTGTTCTCTTTGTTACCCTCCCCCGATGTGCAGGAGAGGGCCGGGCCTCGGTCTACACACCCTCTCTAGAGTAGGCATGTGTCCAGTGGGCATGGAGGTTAGCCCACAGAGAGTGGAGATTCCCATGACAGGAGGGCCAAGTAATCTGTGACACACCACACTCCTCCCTGGGGGCCACTTAACACACATAGCCCCATTTTACCCTACCTCTACCTCTCTCAGGGGAACTTGAACATAAGACCCTCACTTGGGACCCAACCAAGCTTTCCTCTTAAGTTCAGTTCAACAAGCGTCTACTGAGCACCTAGTATGTGCCAACTTCCATGCCAAGTGCTAGGGATACAAAATGGGTAAGACGTGTCTCTACCCTTAGGAAGCATAGAGAGGGATTTGGTCACACCCAGAAACACAAGTGCAATGAATGGAAGCGCAGAGGAGGGCATGTAACCTAACCGTAGCTTCCTGAAGGAGATGGGGCCTGTCTTGATCATTAAGGACAAGAGTCTGAAGCCAATGGGTGATGGGTTCAGTTTTACATCTTATTTGCTCCTTCCAGTACAACCCCAGGGGAAGCCTCCTGAGAAAACTGAGAAGCTGAGCCTTTATAAAGATTTTATACTCTGGTATTCCAAGATGTTCCCGGCTGTATTAGATTCAAGTTGCTCCTTTGTTAAACGGACATGATAATGGATATCTAATCTTGAGATACGGGGTCGTAAGTTTATAGGGTGAAACTTTCAATATCTACCTTAGTTCCTAATCTGTAAATAGAGTTTTTACTTCTCTTGAAATGTTTTATGTACTATGAAGCTTTCCTATTAACTAGGGTTTGTTGCTGTCTCCTGCCCTTAACCCCCTATGATGCAGTGCTGGGAACTTGCCCCAGCAGCTCGGGGGACACAGTCTTACTTGTACACGTATGAGTCTATAACCCAGTGATGGCCTGAATCTGGACCAGCTTCTCAGATGCAACATGAATCCTGTTACAACATAAAGAAGAATCTTAGTTCCAGGCTTTGACCTAAATTGGGTCAAGGCTGAAGTTCAAAATGTTTATTGCAACTGCTAGTTTGAAACCTGAATCATGTTTCACTTTTAAGATTTTTGCCACATTTTGGGTTGCCTGGGTGGCTCAGTAGGTTAAGTGTCTGACTCTGGCTCAGGTCATGATCTCCTGGTCTGTGAGCTCAAGCCCCACGTTCAGCTCTGTGCTGATGGCTCAGAGCCAGGAGCCTGCTTTGGATTCTGTGTCTCCCCCTCTCTCTGCCTCCACCCCCACTCATGTTCTGTCTCTCTCTCAAAAAGAAAAAAACATTTAAAAATTTAAAAAAAGATTTTTGCTACATTTTAATGATTTTTCTAAAGGTGAAATAAAATAAAGGGTAAATTGCTTACACAGGCTCTACATATGGTAAGCCCTCAGTAATGTTGCCTATGTTCATTATTATTAATAGAGACAGTTCTGCTGAAGACTCAAGCCCTTTATACCTCTGGAGGCGGGTAGAAATTTATCTGTTGTGAGAAATAAGTTTGGCATTTTCTTAATATATATTGCTTTGGTTTCACTAAACTCTCGAATCGTTCTTTAATGTTTTGTGTTTATATCTGGGCCCCCTCATTAGACTAAAAGGAGTTTGAGGGCAGTGATCTTAGATTTCTATTTTATTTTCCTCACAGCATGTAGCACCATTCCTTGCAGAGAGCAGACACCCAGTAAATATATCTAGATGCACTGATTGGCTGGCTGTATACAAGGCTCTACAAATGAATATTAAAGTGTTAATTACCACAATAGTTGGCATCATCTGCTCCACGGTCCCTTTCTTTGCCACCGCTTCTCAGCTCAGGAAAATGAGTAGGAGGAGGGTCCTGGGTGAGGTAGCAATCCAGAAGACTGAACTATGCCGGCTCACCGCCTCACACACCTCGGCTTCTCACTGTGTTCTCTTCCTCACACTATACACTGTCCCTGCAGAGCTCTCGATCGTCTCTGATCTCCAGGCTCAAGGGCGCCAGATGTGGCACCAGTTTATTGCACTAAGGTGCAAAAGACTTGTTCAGTGTTCAGGAGAGACCCTGGAGAGGCGGCCTGCCTCCTAGGTCACCCGCAGCAAGCCAGGGCGAACGGGGTTTGCTCCATCCTCCCTTTCAAATAATAGGCCATTCAGTCTTGGGGAGAGAACTGAATCAGCAACCCCAGGGCCATTCTAGCGGCCCAAACAGCTGCCAGCTGGACAGCCCGTTTGGAACTACCAATTAGTATGAGTACCACAAGCTGATTTGAGCAAATCCAGGCAGCTCTCGGCGCAAAAGCTAGAAGGGGCCCACACGTCTGCGTGGAAAATGAAGTTGTTTCACCTTCCCTGGCACGGTTCCACTCCGAGGAACAAGCTTTATTTCTCTCAGAACTTGGCTTCCCTCAACTTGCCCGATGAAAAATGATGTGAAGTTATTGAAATCATCTGCTAAGGGAAATGAATCCAAGCTCAGTGAAAGAGGCTTTGCCGCTGTTTTCAAAGCACATCAGTCAGCCTGTCTTAGAAGCAACATAGAATGTTGCTACCAGGTAAAGACGGTAATTATTTCAATTAGCAATTGTATTAGGTGTAGAAGGTAAAGAGGAATAAAGCTGCTGGACCCAGCCCAATGGCTCGCCACGTATGCTTCTCTTTCCTGTTTTAAGGCAGCAAATGAACAGAGAGATTTCAGCTGTGGGATGATAGAGGCTTCCCCCACCCAATGTGGACTGAGTCCCAGTCTCTCACTCGCTGCCCGATGAAGAGACAGCACGACCCGGGAGACTCTGCAGACGTGAGATGCCAACAGCGCCTGCCCCACCCTCGACCCCATACTGCCTTTGGCGCACAGCGACCCTGGTGGAAAATGGCAAGGCATGAGGTTGTGTGGTGGTTAGCGAGACAGCAATCTGCAGACATTTTTAACTTTGTTGCTGAAACAAAAAAGGAAATCCCAAGGAGCTGGAGTGTTTTTGTTCAACTTCATCTTAGGCCGTTCTTTTGATTTTAAATAAATGCATTTCTGGAATGGGAGGAAGGGAGGGAGAGGGGGCGGGACGTAGAGTGACAGCAAGGGCCGCATTGTTCTGGGAAGACGTTGACCACATTGGGTTAATGTGGCAAGACAGACTGAGATAGCTGATCGTCTTTTTGTAAATATAGCACATTTGAAGTTTCTGCTTTGATTGGTGCCTCTCTGTGTTATCTGAAAAGCCTATCGAGAAAGCAAAAACTGACAGTACTTCAAGGAGTAATTGACAATTCCTTGATTAGAGTGAGAGATTTAACACACATTTCTTAGTAATTGATAGATCAAACAGCTGAAAATATTCAGCATAGTTGTAAAGATTTTGAACAACATAATTAACAAGTTTGATGTAAAGGACTTCTATAGAACACTGCACTCAACCACTGGAGAATACACTTTCTTTTCCAAATCACATGTTACATTTGTGAAAACGGATGATGAATTAGGGCGTAAAGCAAGTACCAAATTTCAACAAATATCAAAGAACCAGACCCATAATATTGCACCACAGTTAAATTAGAAATCAGTAAAACTTATAATTTAAAGTCTCTACCCATTTAGAAATTTAAAAGCACAATTCAAATCCAGAGATAGAAAGCAGATTGTGGTTGCCAGGAGCTGGGAAGACAGGGGAATGGGAAGTGACTACTTACTTAATGGGCATGGGGTTTTCTTTGGGGATAATGAAAACATGTCGGAACTAGAGAGAGGTGATAGCCGCACAACATCGTAAGTGTACGAAATAGCACACTTCAATTTGGTTATCTTTTTTTTTTTAACGTTTTTATTTTTTATTGAGGGACAGAGAGAGACAGAGCATAAGCAGAGGAGGGGCAGAGAAAGGGGGAGGCACAGAATCTGAAGCAGGCTCCGGGCTCTGAGCTGTCAGCACAGACCCCAAAGCGGAGCTCGAACCCACAAACTGCTAGATCATGACCTGAACTGAAGTCAGACACTTAGCCAACTGAGTCACCCAGATGCCCCTTAATTTGGTTATCTTTATACGAATTTCCAACTCCATAAAAAAAGTGCTCATTATCTCTGTGTTTAAATCCTCATCAGTGGATACATGGGTGTGCAGTCTGTAAAACTTTTTTCAAGCTATATACCTGTGACATGTGCCTTTTTCTGTATAATATGTATATATTTTCTGTATTGTGCTTCAATAAAGAATTGAAGAATGGAAAACATCAACTAAAAGAAATCATATTATAAAGTTTGAAAAATAAGAACTGCATGACACTGCACTCAAAGTTTACAGTAAGTAGTGAACTCCCTCAGATCAGGGGGAATACGCTGTGAGAGAGGGTGTGATAAGGTCTCCAAAGTGACATACAAGGAAATGTATAGCTTTACAAGTTTCTTTGGAAAAAGGAGAAAGGTTTAAAATGAATAAAAAACACATTAAGTTAAGAAGGGAGAAACTAAATAACAATATTCCCAAAGAAAGTAAAAAGAAGGAAATAATAACCTTAAAGAGGCAGATGACAGATACAATAATGATGATCAACAAAACCAAAGACTGGGTCTTTGAAGAGACTAACCCCTGGAAAGATTGAATAAGGAAATAAAAAACAGGGGTACCTGGGCACCTTGGTCGCTTAACCATCTGACTTTGGCTCAGGTCATGATTTCACAGTTTGTGGGTTTGAGCCTTGTGTCAGGCTCTGTGCTGATAGCTCAGAGCCTGGAGCCTGCTTCAGATTCTGTGTCACCTTGTCTCTCTGCCCCTCTCCTGCTCATGCTCTGTCTCTCTCTCTCAAAAATAAATAATAAACATTTAATATATATATATAAATACATATATATATATATACAGAGAGAGAAGGCATACATAATATTAGGAATGAAAAAGAATACACAAAGATCACAAATATAAAGAAATATAAGATAGAAAAATCTTATGCTAATATCTTTGAAAACGTACATTTTAAATGGAAAAATTCCCAAAAAATATACTTGCCAAACTGAAATAGGGGGCGCCTAGGCGACTCAGTCATTTAAGTCTCTTGGTTTCCACTCAGGTCAAGATCCTACAGTTCATGAGCTCAAACTGGGCCCTGCGCTGACAGCGAGGGAGCCTGCTTGGGAGTCTCTCTGTGCTCCTCCCCTGCTCATGCTCTTTCTGTTCACCTTCAAAAATAAATAAATAAATAAACATTGAAGGAAGGAGGGAAGGAAGGAAGGAAGGAAGGAAGGAAGGAAGGAAGGAAGGAAGGAAGGAAACCACCTACATAATCAGTAGTAAAAATCTTCCCATGAAGGAAATCCTAGGCTTTGAGAATTTTATTTGTGGGTTCTAGGAGACATTTCAATTACAGCCTCAGATTATAACCAGCACATTAAATATGCAGGATTCATGGGATGTAATCAATTGTTACCATATTGTTGTCTCCTACTGGCCCTTTAAATCTTTTCAGTGAAGAGAATCCTTCCTCTGACATTGGATGAAAACTCAGGCAAGCCCCTTGACTTTTATGGTTATTAATGAGTAATGGAAATGCCTATATTTACTTATAAACATAAATCCAGACTCAAATTAGTAACTTAAAATGACCAGTAGAGTATAAGATAGGCTTTCAGTTTAAAAGTTAAGATTTCTCTTCCCCCAACTCTGAGGCTGTGGCAGACTGACCACCTGTTTTGAGGGAAGGGGCATCTTCTCTTTTTCTCTCCCGCCTTCTCAGTCACCCCACCCCCACTGCACCATCTGTAAGTCAGGATATAAACAAGAAACTGAAAATATACCAGCGATTTGAGAGAAAAAAATAATGTAAAAAATTATTAACTAAACTGTAGTTACTAACCAGGTGACTGATGAGACACGAAGAAAATTCTAAGGTATCTTTAAGTGTAGCAATTTCAAGCAGCAGCTACCATCCCCAGGGCTAAGGGAATAAAAGAAAGATGCTAACATTCTTGAAACATCAAGACACGGACAAGGAGCCCTGCAGAGCTGAAACTCTGGACCGTGAGGAGGTAGTGATGCTTGGCTGGTGCTGGTATGTCTGAGTTCAGAGAAGGAGCCCATGAGGCCAGACCCAGACTCTGAAGAGGATGTAGTCCTGTCCGGGGATAGAAGGGTGGATGTGATGAGCCTGGCCTTACAAGTCTTGTTGAACCTGTAAACGACTGGCTGCTGCTATGGGAGGCACTGCCCCTGATGGGGTCAGAAGCTGGGCTGGGGTGACACTCACAGGGACCAGAGGGGAAGGAGGCAGGGAGAAGCACACCCCTTCTGCTCCCCCAGCCTTCCAGCCCCCCTCCGGTACTTTGACCGGCAGAGCCTGCCAGGGAAAAGCTGGTGAAACAGAAATCTGGTTTACAGGGTTGTGGCCCTAGCATCACAGAGCAGAGAATAAAAGGGTGGGCTTTTCCTAAATGACACACCCCATTCACTGACTGCTGTTTCTGATCCTCTCCAGGTTAAGGAGATGGAGAAGGAGAAGAAAAAGTCCTTAACTTCACTGATACTGTTATTAGGGTGCTTTGCTCTCTCTGGACCTACTGGGTATTTGAAGTGGATTCTTTCTCTCACGGAGGGCTTTCGTGTGAACTTAGGAAAACCTATTTTCTTATCCCATCACTGCTGATTTCCTTCGATCTAAATGAATGCACTCTATTCTGGGAGTTGCTTATGAACCCCTGTTTAATGCCCCAAAAAAGCAGCATCCAGCTTCTCCTGTAATGAAGCCTGTCCACCTCTCCAACTAACCCAGCTCTACTTGAGACAATATAAAATGGCCCTGTGCCAAGCTCCTTCGTGTGCATCTGGCTGCACCCAAGCCAAGGAAACACTCATGGATTCTTTGCCCAGGCAAATCCGGGGAATGCAGACTGACTCAAACCCAGGCACACCTTTCTTTCACACCATCACCAAAGCAGCTGGCCGCCCCGTTGTTACCTCCTGGGTTTCAGATGAGAGCCAGACCCAGGCCCCCAGACCTGCCTAGCCGCAGAGGACAAAGGGGAACCACTGAATCCCTCTTCAGCTGTCGCAATTCATAACAGTAGTGTTTGCCAGAGAAATCTTCTTGCAAAATTTCCATCACACTCCCTCATCAAGCTATTTACATGCTTGAGAAGATGAGTTGTTACTGGCAAAAAACTAATTCCTAGATAGGTCCTTTGAAAAGGCACCTTGGCCTACCTTCTCACTTTGGAAGTTTATATTTTGAACCTTGGTGCTTCAATGACAACTTAATCTTAAATTCTTCCAATTCATCATGTGAGATTAGTGTAACAGTGATCCTAAAATCAAACAACAGAACTAGAAAGGAAAAGTATAGGTTAATCTTACTCATACATAAAATTGCAAAAAGCAAAATATTCTAAACAAATTATTACCAATCCAGCAAAGCATGAAAAAGATAACCCATCATACTAAGTTAGGTTTATCCCAGGAATGCAAAGTTGGGTTAATATTACAAAAACAATTAATTTAATTTATTGCATTAACAGATCAGATGAGGAAAACACATTTGACTATCTCAGTAAATGCAGGAAAAGGCGTTTGAGTAAAAGGATCCTAATTTGTACAGAAACTCCGAAGATTATAATGAGGAAGGTAACTTTTTAACAGGATAAAAGCCAAAAACAAACGCATACAGCAGATATCATTCTTCATGGTAAAACTTACAAGCCTTCCCTTTAAAATCAGGAACAAGTTGAAGGTGCTCAGTGTCATTGTTATATTCAACATTATTCTAGTGATTTCCATGGCTAAAATGCAAAAAGGAAAAGAAATAAAAGGTAACAAATTGGAAAAGAAGGAATAATCATTATTAGCAGATTGATATGGTTGCCTATAGAGAATATTCAAAAGAATCCATATCAAATTATTAGAATTGAGGAGATAATGTAGCAAAGTGGCTAGGTATATAAAACCAATTACATTTCCAGACAGCAGCCATAAAAATTATAGTAATATAATTTAAAAGATACCATTACAATAGGAACAAAACTATAATAAAATAAAGGGACTTTCATGGAGGAAAACATTGAAGAAGACCAAAACTAACAGAGAGATATACCATGTTCATAGGTAGAGAGACTCAGTATAAATATGTCAACCTTCCCCAAATTCAATGCAATTCAAATCAGTATCTCAAGAGTTTATCATAGACCTCCTTAATCTGATTCCAAAATTTACCCAGAAGAGCAAAGCCCCAAAAATAGTCAAAATACTTAGATACTCTTGAAGAGTAAGAACAAGGTTGTGTACACCTTGTGTGTGTGTGTGTGTGTGTGTGTGTGTGTGTGTGTGTGTGTGTGTGTAAGATGGGTTGGCTCTCCCAAATAGCAAGACTGATAAAATCTATTTAAATAAGACAATGTGATATTAGAACAGGGATAGACAAGTAGACCAAAGGAGAGAATGGTGAGCCCAGAAATGGATCTGTAAATATATGAAGACTGATCTACTGATGCTCTAGAGCATGAGGCAGAGGTACAGGGGATGGCAGGGAATGCCGTGTTCAATAAATAGTGTGGGAACAAGACTTTATCCATATTGGAAAAAAAGAGATATTGGATTCCTCCCTCACATCATATATAAAATAAAATCCAGGTGAAATGACAATTTAAAAGAAAGAAAACCTTAAAAATTTCATGTGTCAGGCACCTGGGTGGATCAGTCGGTTAAGCATCCAATTCTTGGTTTTGGCTCAGGTCATGATCTCACAGGTGGTAGGACCAAGCCCTGCGTGCGTTCTGTGCTGACAGCGCAGAGTTCGCTTGGGATTCTCTCTCTCCCTTTCTGCTAGCACTCTCTCAAAATAAATAAACTTAAAAAAATTTATGTGTCAATATAGAAAAAAATCTTAATGTCTATTTTGAGAGAGAGGGCGTGCATGTGAGCAGAGGGAGGGACAGAGAGAGGGGAGAGAGAGAATCACAAGCAGACCCCACACTGTCTGCACAGTCTGACATGGGGCTTAGTCCCATAAACCATGAGATCATGACCTGAGCCAAAATCAAGAGTTGGACACCTAACCGACTGAGCCACTCAGGTGCCCCAGAAAACCATTCTGACTTTAGATAAGGAGGTATTTTCTAAACAACACCCAGAAAGTACAAACCATAAAAGAAAACATTGATAAATTAGGGAAATTCAAATTATAAATTTCCTTTTATCAAAAAACACTGTAAAAAGAGTAAAAAGACAAACTAAAAATTGAGAAGGCGTATTTGTCAGGCATATAATTAACTAAAAGTTAGTTTACAGAACCCAGGAAGAAGACCTAAAGATCAGCAAAAACCCCACAAAGAACCCAATAGAAAATGAGCAATAGGAATGAAAAGCTTTTCACAGGAGAGGAAACATGAATGGCCAATCAAGATACAAAATGTAGCTTCATTTCATTAGGAATCAAGGAAAAGCAAAATGAAGTCACAGTGAGAGATATTTTTATACCTACCAGATTGGAAAAAGCCTGACAATTTTAAGCAGTCCAATGAGGTCTTCAAAAACACTTGTACTGGGTGACACAATCACTTTGAGGGAAACACTTATGTGTAGTATAGTTGAGACAGCACATGTCCTCTGATTCCTAGGACTATGGCTTAGAGGAACTTTTGCGCATGAGCACCAGATGCTATGTTTGAGGCGGAACAGTTTATAGTAACAAAAAACTGAACGCAACTCAACAGGAGAAGAGACAAATCAACTGTGGTATATTCCTAAAATTGGTTGTAACAGTAAAAATGAATCAACAACATAACTGAATTTCAGAAATAGAATATTGAGACGAAAAGAATACTTGAAATATGACATTTTAATAAACTTGGAAAAGAAGCAAAGCAATGTTTTGTTTAGGGATACATATATATGTATCTGATAAGCTATAAACTCTATAGCAAATGGATGATAAAGCCAAACTTAAAAGCAATGATGATCTGTTGGGGAGGGACCACGGGGCTGTGATTGGCAAGATAGTGTTGCCAGATAAAAACAGTGGGGCACAGGTAACCTTGAATTTAAACAATGAATAATGTTTTTAGTACAACTATATCCCAGATATTGCATGGGACATACTTATGCTTAAAAATTATTTATTGTTTATCTGAAATTTAAAGTTAATAGAGCATATTTGGTTGTTGCTTGTTTGTGGCTAAACCTGGCAACCCTACTCACAGGGAGCCTCAATGACATTTTTAACATTCTATTTCTTAGGTTGTGTGGTAGTTTCATGGCTGCTTGTTTTATGGTTTGTTTGTTTGTTTGTTTGTTTGTTTTTAAAGCAGACAACAAAGTTTAAAGCAAGTCTGCTGCTGTTCATAATTCCACTTGGTGGATCCAAAGCTTTTGCTAAAACATCAGCAATAGCGAGACTACGATGTCAGGTGCTGGTCTTCCATGACTACCCCAAGATACGTCAAATTTCTGGTGGTTGGGCTTTCTCTGTACTGCTCACCACGCTCTTGTTGGTGTTTAGTTCACTCCCATCTGACAGCTAAAGAGAGCTGTTCGGCTCAGTTAGGTAGGGTAACCCACCATCTTCTTTCCATAGTGTCTGTAAGTGTGGGGTGTTATGCAAGGCATGACCCACTTTAAGCTCATGTTCCAAGCAGTTTTTAACCATCAAAGGGCCTTCTTATCTCCCCAGTTCCTCAGAGGAAACATCAGAAAAGAGATCACAGAGAACATCCAGATTAACGAGGCTATTAGTTGCAAAATCACTTGCCTTGTCCCATGGGGAGAAGCTAACTAGAGGGAGAAGAACCTTCCACAGAATGTCATTGATGAAGACTGAATATATAAAGACTCTTCTGGAAGCGAGTGCATAAGCAAAGGGCAAAGAAGACTAAGGATCCCCAAATACAAGTAGAACACACCAGCATGGCACAAACAGCAGGGGTGTAGGGTGGGGACGTGTGTGTGCTCAAAACATGCAGAAGACACACCAACCAGATGCGCCATTAATCAGCCCCAGGACCGTGAGCAGCTGTTTGGCTCACTATTGTATTCCCAGTGCTTAACCCAAAGACTGGCATGGAGCTGTCCTCAATAAATGCTTGTGGGTGGAATACATGCATGTGTAATGAATGAAAGAAGTAGCAAAGGGAGTATTAAAGATCATTATCAGATCCGTAGAAAGGAGGAATTAAAAAGTCACATCAGAATCTGCTGATCCTTGTATATTTCTTGTCCAGGCATTCCTCAGATGTAGTGCAGGTTTGGTAGCAGACCACTGCATTGAAGTGAATTTTGCATCAAAGCAAGTCACATAATTTTTTGGCTTTTCTAGTGCACACAACAGTGATGTTGACACTATCCTACAGTCTGTGAAGCGTGCAGCAGCATTATGTCTAAAACAACAAGGTGCACATCTTCACTGAAAAATATTTTATCCCTTAAGAAATACGCACCACCATCTGCGCTTTCAGTGAGTCACCATCACTGATCACAGATCACCATCATGAAGAAAGAAATAGCGAAAACATTTGAAATATTGTGAGAATTGCCAAAATGTGACACGAGAACACGGCGTGAGCAAATGCTGTTGGAAAATTAGTGCTGACAGACTTGCTCAACCCAGGGTTGTCACAAACCTTCAATTCGTAAGCAAAGAAACTACAGTATCCGCGAAGCGCAATAAAGCCGAGTACAATAAAATGAGGCATGCCTATACACAGGTATGTAAGCTGTTTATGGCTCTCGATACAAAGGATAGATACAAAGGATAGATAAAACCTGAATAAAAGAACTCCTGGCTGAAACGCTATTTCGGTCAAGAATCTGGTGTCTGGAGTAGGCGGAACCAAAACGCAGCTCCCGAAAGAGGCTACCTTAACTAGGCCTGTTCCTTCCTGCCTTGGTTTGCTTAGTCACCCTGACACCACTGTTTTGTACATCTCTGGTTCCTTCTGGCTGACCCTGAGGGACAGTGGCCAAACTGCTGACACCTTTCCTACCGCCATAAGGTACTGATATACTGGTTTTCTCCATCAGTTCTGGCGTCGACCCATTCATGCAATAAACACTTAAAAAGCATGCACCAGGTGCTGGACGAAGCCCTGGAGAGTTAGAAGTTGTATTAAATGAGCCCTTACTAAGACAGGCACTGTGTGAATAACATTGTTAAGTTATCGAATTTGGAGACCTACGTAGTAGGTAATATTATTATGCTATTTTATAGACGAGGAAACTCAGAGGTGACTAAGACAATGTCTATGGCTTCAAGAGAGAAGATGGACATTTGCTATTCTGAGCATTCACAGAAGCGCCATGGGAACATAGTGTATGGGTGACCTGAGATGCTGTCCCCAACCCTCTGTATGACCTGTCTATTGCTGCATGGCGATATCACCACCCAATTAGCAGCTTCAGACAACACACACTTATTTTCTCACATCTGTGGGGTTGGGGGCCAGGCACAGCATAGCTGGACGGATCCTCTGCTTCTAGGTCTCCCGCCAGGCTGCATTCACTCCATCAGCTAGGGCTGGGTTCTCACCTGAAGACTTCCAAGCTCCTGTAGTTGATGAGAGCGGTCAACTCCTTGTGGACTGTCAGACTGAAGGCCTCAGTTTCTTGCTGGCCGTCAGCTCTTAGCTGCCTGCAGTTTCTTGCCAGTTGCCCTCCTTCGTAGGGAAGCTCCTAACAGGCAGCCTGCTTCCTCAAAGCCGGCCAAGGGGAGGCACTGTTGCAAGAGGGGCAGGATGCTCTATGTAACAATCTAGAAGGGACATCCTAGCACCTTGGCTGATGTATATTAGCTAAAATGAAGTCACAGGTCTGGCCACACTCTGGGCGGAAGGCGTTACAGAAAGATGTGAACACAGGAGATGTGAAGTACAGGAACGGCCGTAGAATCTGCCTGCCTTTTGTTCTTCTTCATCTACTGAGATGAGCTGCCCCTCCTATGTGCCTCCTGAGTGACCACATGTGGGTGTGTATTCAGCTGACTGCAACGCGAAAGGCACCCTGTCCCCATCCAGTGTCGTACAGTGCACATTACGAATCGTGATACATGGCAGCCCTGTCGCTTCCGTTAAATTATCCATTTCTTTTTTATCTCGTTGATGACCTGTTTATTTTTCTCTCTCTTTACTCTACTAAAAGCTTTTTGAAGTTAGAGACTCACACTTTTATTCTTATTTCCTCAGTATACCAAGTGCCAAACTAGCATTGGTCAAATCAACAGAGGAAAGATGTTTGTCAAATCAGTGGAGAAAAGTAGGGGGACCAAGAGGAGGCAAAGCTAGCTTAGAGGGAAGACTTGACAGGGAAGACACATGTATGCTCTCCTCATCACTCAGCTAGAGCTGGAGCTGGACACTGAACTTTTAAAAAGAGACTTCAGGACCAACTTCCAATGAGATCAAATGAAAATCTTGGTCTACTGTGCTTTGATTGCCTACTGAGAAATCTCCATGGAGATAAAAATAAAAACATCCTTCTGGTTCAACCCAATAAAAACCAGTGTCCTTGTTCTCTTAATGTGGTAGTGGAAGGTGGCAAGTGGAATGTTTTCTATTTTTCTGGAACAGGCAAATAGAGGCCAGAGTAGAGAAAGAGTGCTAAGCTTCCTGGAGTGCAAGTCATTATCTGGCACCGGAGATCACCTCTCTGCAGGGCTTGCTGAGTGATGACGCTCAGCACTGTGAGGCCCAGCCCCCTCCCCACCACCTTGCTTCCTCCACCTTGCTGCCCTCTCTAAGCCCCGAGGCCACCCCGACAGCGTTGAAGTGAACATAAGATAGAAGTGGACAGAACTAAGGATAGTCTTAAAACTGGTTATCCCTTTAAGATCATTCTCAAGTCCCCTTTCAGTTTCTTCAAAATCATTTCTATTTCTGGGGTGCCTGGGTGGCTCAGTGGGTTTGAGCATCGACTTCAACTCAGGTCACGATCTCACAGTTTGTGAGTTCGAGCCCCGCGTCGGGTTCTGTGCTAAAAGCTCAGAGCCTGGAGCCTGCTTTGGATTCTGTGTCTCCCTCTCTCTGCCCTTCCTCTGCTTGTGCTCTGTCTCTCTCTCAAGAATAAATAAACATTAAAAATTTTTTTCTAAATATCATTTCTGTTTCTTTATGGTTTCCATGTTACAGGCCTGCGGTCTTCCACTGTGATTCTGCAGACTACTGATAAAGTGAAGAGCAACACCATGTGTCCTGGTTCACAACAGCACATGACCAGGCCTCTGCCACTCGGACCTGACATGGAAGCAGATGGAGATGTCAGGACCAGCAGCCACACACAAGGAAACCAACAATACGTGCAGCAACGGATGGGGATTTAAATACTAACCCCAGAACTGGCTACCATTTCAAAATGATCATTCTAGAGTTTTCTCTGCAGGGATAAAATTGGTTCCTCAAATTAAACAAATAAAGAAAGAGAACATCAAACACTTGCCTGAACACCACACTCACTGCCCTGTCTTGGGGAGGAGACGCAGGGATGAGTGGAGCTGGGCTTTGATGGAACTCACGTTATCTGTTCAGTCACTAGAGGTCTTTGGACCTGATGTTCCTCCGCATGCCAAGGAACGCTTTGACTCAGAACAAAGGCACCCACCAGCGAAGTTCACAGCCTTCTGCTGTTCCCACCAGAGCAGAGATCACCTTCACACTGTCTGGACACCGATTCACTCCTGCTGACTGGCTCCCTGGCTCTGTTCCTGAAGGATGGCACACGGTTAGAAAGTTTCTTTTATGCTGCTTCTATTAAATGCAGGCTTTTTGGTGCCCTCAAGTGGTTCTGAGGCAGTAAAAACTATTCAGAGGTTAACATTGTTTTTAAAAATTAATATTCAATTTATTAAGGTTACAGATTAGAAAAACTAATTTTTCCTGAAGCTTTTAAGTTCTGCATCAAATCTTACGGTTCTTTGTATAGTATAGATAGCCCATCATATATATTTAAACGATGTTAAAGGCCTTTGAATAATATGTGATCCTATTTCTAAGCTAACACCTTGAAGCATTTTAAATTGCATTTATAAACCAATGCATTCTTTTTTTTTTATTATTATTTCAATGCTCCTTTAACTTTCTGACTACTCAAATAACACAGAAACACTAGTAAGTCAAACTTATAAGGAGGGCTAACCTTAACGTCTTTTAAATATTTCAATACCGTATGTACAAACTTAGTAAAAGTATAACTGAAAAATCTAACGCAATTATTCATACATTATTGAGTAAAGTTCAAATTCTCTTCATTTTAATATCAAGTCAAATTTGGTTAAGCATTACAGGCACATGACATACCAACTGTATGCTTCTCCCTCACACAAAATAGTAACATACAACAGGTTGACTTCCTTAAACACACGTTCTTACATCTAAACCAGCCTGGAATTGAGTGATACTTAAGCACTTTACTGGTTCCCTAGGGCTGCCGTGACAAGCTACTACAAACTAGGTGGCCTAAAATAACAGAAGCTTATTCTCCCTCAATCTGGAGGCTGACAGTCTGGAATCAAGGTGTCAGCAGGACCTTGCTCCCTCTTGAGGCTTGAGAGGACAACCCGTCCCTGCCCCTTCCACGTTGCGTGGCTCCAGGCATTCCTTGCCTCCCTTGGCTTGTGGAAGCCAAGCCACTCCAACCTCTGCCCCCAGTCTGACATTACCTTCTGTGTGTGTCTTCTCTTCTCTCTCTTACAAGGACATTTATCAATGGATTTAGGGCTCACTGGGGGAAGATCATCTTTCAAGATCTTTAATTTTATTACATTTGCAAAGATCCTTTTTCCAAAGAAGGGAACATAGATAGGATCCAGGGATTTGAATGTGGACATATTTTGGGCAGGGGGAACCATTCAACCCACTCTATACACAAAGGGGCTGCCATTCCAGTGAATCTTGGGAGCACCCAGAGGTGGTAGCTGAGTGCCTCTCCAGCAGCAGCACTGTTGGGTCAGAGTAGTTCTAGTCAAAGCAAAGCTATAAGTGCCCTTCAGCTGAGCTGGTTCATAGTTCACAGCCCTGCATTCACATTCGGTGTTACTGGATTTCTTTACCTCCTCCCAGAATGCTGCACTAACCCTCCTCCTGCCTGGACCACACACTTTAGTGGATTAGGTTTTGCATTTATTGACTCTTAGCATATATAAATATATTGTCAAGTTATCTCTGAAGACATTTATACTTGATAGAATTCTGGATTCTTTTCATCTCCTTGCAATCTGTTAGAATCATCAACATCTAGGGTTATTAAAACCATATCCAACTGAAGTCTTGCATCTCTCTTATGGTTCTGTTTGGCTAGTTGGTCATACTTCTCAGGTCTTCCACTGACAGTTTCAAACAATTACTTAGGAATTCTCTGATGACTTTGAACAAACTGTTGAAAAATGAATCTCAAGAACCAATTCGACACTAGGTCTTTACTTAAAGGAGGTGGCATTGTAGAGTGGTAAAGAAACTCTTCTATGTGTAAGCTGGGTGCCTTGGGAAAACTCCTTAGTCCTTTTGAGCTGGCGCCCCCTGTAGATCAAATGGAGGTAACGTCATTCCAAGTTACTTCACTGGGTTGTGAGCGCTGAAAGAGATGGTGCACTTAGAGTACTTCTCACAGTGCCCAGTTTATAACAGACATGTCAAAAATGTTCGTGATGGGAATACTAGAGTTTGTGCCTCTGATAATTGTTTGGAAGAGTGTTTCCATGGTCCCTGAGAGACTACTTCAACACAAATTTGGTATTTGGTATAGATGGAAATATTCCTTAAAAGGATATTCCAGGGATGGCTGGGTAGCTCAGTCGGTTAAGCGTCTGACTTCAGCTCAGGTGATGATCTTGCAGTTTGTGGGTTCGACCCCTGAGTAAGCTCTGTGCTGACAGCTCAGAGTCTGGAGCCTGCCTTGGATTCTGTGTTTCCCTTTCTCTTTGCCCCTTCCCTGTTCATGCTTTGTCTCTCTCTGTTTCTCAATAATAAGTAAATGTTTAAAAAATTTTCTTAAAAAAGGACGTTCCTTCCTGTGTATTATATGTTCATTTTTATTTATATTCAGATATTTATTAAGCACCCACTATTTGCCAGGCACAGTTCTAAGTGCTTGGGTGATGACTGAACAAGAGAGGCAATAATTCCTGTTTCATGGAGCTTAAGTTCCAGTGGGGGGAACCTTAGGAGCCAAGAAAGGGGGCAGGGCATTGCCCGGAGTGGGGTAGATTGAAAACTGGATACAGTAGTCAGGGAAGATCTCATGGAGAAGGGGACATTGGAATAAAGACCTGAAGGAGATGAGGGAGTAAGCTATATGTAGATACATGTGAGATAGCATTTCAGGCAGAGGAAGCAACAGTGCAAAGGCCCTGAGGTGGGAGCATCATGGGCATGTTCATGGACAAGCAAGACAGCAGTGTAAGTGGAGTGCTGTGAGTGAGGCAGGGAACAGAAGGGGAAAAGATAGAAAGATGACCGGACTAGATGATGACGGTCACTGGCATCACTTTAATAAGTCAGGAGGCCTTTGCCAGGCCGAGAGCAGAGGGATGACATGATTTGACTTGGGTTTTAAAAAGGACCATTCTGGCTACAGTGTGACTAGATAGTAGGAGGGGAAGGGGAGAAGCAGGGAGACCAGTCAGGGCGTCTGTAGGAGTCCAGCCCAAAGACAAAGGGAGCTCAGACCAGGGCATAGTACTGGAGGTGGTAAGATGGGGTCAGATTTTGCTTTTATGATGAAAAGCTCTATTTGTTGATATATTAGGTGTGGGTTGTGAAGAAAAGAGAGGTGAAAGAAGACGTTCAGATTTTTTACCTGAACACCGTGAAAGACTGTGTTACCATCAACTGAGATGGGGAGGGCTGTGGGTAGAGCAAGTTTGGGGTAAGAATGAATGACTGACTACTAGCCATTGAAGGGGAATTTAATCTATGAGTTTAGAGTCTGAGAGAGAGAGAGAGAGAGAGAGAGAGAGAGAGAGGTCCTGGGTATAGATATACATTTGGGAGTTGCCAGTATACCATTTGGGAGATGGTATTCAGAGCCATGTAACTTGACGATATGACCGAGGGTGGACGTAGAAGGAAAAGAGAGCTGGACTAGCGGTGGACCCGCCATGATTAAGATGCCAGGGAGAAAAGTGAAGCCAGCAAAGGAGACTGAGAAGGGGCAATGAAGAGAATGTGCTGCCTTGGAAGCCAAGGAGCTGTGTGTCCTTCATGGTGCCCCGGTTTGTATTTAACTCTGGGACTGTCCTCCAGGTGATGACCATGAGCCCCTTAGCGGTCTAGGTACATCTGTGGTAGCTCTCCCAGTTTTCCCTGACTCTTCCTCTCTCGTGAAACATTTTTTTGCCATTCTGCATAGGCTTCCACAGGGGGATCAAATGGATTTGAATAATTAAAAAATAGTAAAGGAAACAAAAATCAGGAAATACACCTCAGGATAGCAATGATATTTTTAAAAAATATGCCTATAACTCATTCACATAAGCTGCATAAAATACACACATCACATGCAAACGCCCTTGCATTCATTGGTTCTTAGGAAAATTCCTGTTGGTCCCACGGCAGTACTGGATTTATACCACACCCCACCAGTTGTACAAAGGCAATGCAAATGGCACTTTGAATAGTCATAACTCTGGTCACACATTTTGGACAGTGACTGCAACCTCTGAGCATTAGCCCTTTCCTTGTCCCATGAATACCTATTAGAAGAGCTTTAGTCACTAGTGTAAGCTGTTTTCGAACTCAGGGTCCATCTTCTTTGCCTTGACATCTTTTTCAATCCCCAGCACACTGTCTGCCTCATGGTAGATACTCTATAAAAGTGTCTTCAGGGAATGAATGAATCAAGGGCTCGCTGTATTGATGAACAATTGAACCAAATAGACTTTCTCGTCAGAAACTGAAATGTATAGCAATTATACGTAGAAGTTGCCTTTTTTGGTGGATGTATGGCATATTTTTTATTGCATCATTTATATTTCTTCTTTTTTTTCCCCCGCATAACATAAAAAATCTCAAAAGTGTACGCTTTCTACCCCAGGACAGGGAAGACACTTTTCACCTTATTTGAACCACATGTATTTCCAAGAAGAAATTTTCCTTGTATTTCCAGAAAGAGGGTAGATTCAGCTTTTTAATTAGCAGTACTGTTGAGGACAGATGCTATTCTATTTTTCATCTCTCTCTGTCTTTCATCTCACTACCATTTCAGGAATTATCATTTTCCATATTCTCAAAGTAAAAAATTGCTGACAGAAGGCAAGCAAACCAATATCATCAGTGAATATACCACACAAGTGTATATGAGAAGCTCTATCACTGGCCAAAAGGGCATAAAACAGAGTAGTCTGCAAACCAATCACAAGGATCATTTCCATGAGCAGTCACCTTATTAGATGCATAACCAACAGTCTACCTAGGGCCTCTTTCCATGGAAGAAGCTGGGGAGATAAAGATTCATTTTGTCAGTGTGTTCCAGTTTTTCATATGATTCTTTGCTGTCTCCAGAATTTTTTTTCCAGCCCTCAAACAGACAGCTATAAAATTGATTGGCTTGAAAGCCAAATAAAATAAAACACAGTAGCCTACTTTATCATTTACTACTAGCTATTTATTATGAGCAGTGCTGTGTTGGGATATCGACCCTGAGATTAAAGCTAGAGAAATATAGATTCTCAGATTCTGTGGACACATAAAGCTCCCTAGCCATGGTGACAGATGATAATGAGATTATACTCAGAGGCCATCTTTTATCTCAAGGGAGCCCAAGAGCTATCATTTTTTAAAAATAATGAATTGTACAAACAATGCAGGGAACATTTGCTTAGCAATTCTGCAATGCAGCTTCTTTGGGCCCCAAGTACGTTGGCAAGCTGCCCAGCCGTCTGGCCATGGAGGACACTCCCCCAGCTCATTTATCTGCTGGCTGGTGGAATCATTTGTTCTCTTACTTACTTCAACCCACCTGCCACAGGAGGCACCCTCTCCCTGAATATTTCATGTATCATCATGTTCTTTCTTGCTCCAGGTCTTTTTTTTTTCAGAGAGTCCCTCTAGCTGGGAAGCCCTCGGGCACGTCCAAAATCAGTATGCTCCTCCTACTTGAACACACAGCTTAAGTCACATCTTTCACAAAATCTTTGGCAAAAACTTGGGAGCAAATTGGTCCAGATCCAAATCCTGGCTTTTACTGCTTATTAGTAGGGCAGCTGAGAACAACTCACAACACCTGTCTGAGGTTCACCTTATTTACTATAAAGCGGAGGCCAAAATTCTTATCTCCAAGATTCTTACCTAATTCTTATCTTATTCAGGCACAGCACAATTTCTAACCCATTGTAATCACTCAGTCAATGTTAGTTTTCCGTCTTGGGCTCCTTTTCTCAGTTAAATGTTCAGCCCACACTTAAATAATTAAACAGACACTGAATTTTTCACAGCAGGATGTCCTGGATTTTAGGTTCTTCTGTGAACCTTCCCTTTACCTTCTTGCTTGACTCTATGGTTCTGAACCCTGGCTGCACATGGCAATCACTTCACATATACACTGTGGTCGGGCCCAAGCCCCAGAGATTCCGATTTAATTGGTTGGGATGAAGCCCAGACACTGCTTGACAGACAATTCGGCTCTCTGTCTGCACCATGACTGCAGCCAAGCCACTAGACAGGCCGAAGGGAAATACATGAACTTTCTGAATGGTCTTAAATCTGGGCTCAACTAGCCTCACTAGGTGGGCCTTGGTCTGGCAGCCCTGCTAAATTTCCTGGTCCATGTACTGCCTCACTCTCCTCAGCTTCTCACTTCCTCTTCTCCCCGCCACCCTCCAACTCCTCTTGCCTTATCATTGCCCTCTGCTAAGGATCTGGAGCACTCGATAATTAGATATGAGGAAAACAGAGAACACACCCCATCGGCACATCTCCCAACTCCCTGCGTGCATACGCTGCTCTCTCCTCTTACTGTGAATGGAATGTCCCTGTCGCTGTGAAAGGCCAGATCCTCCACATAGACCCTGGAGCCCATTCCTTCCAGCAGTCATCACCACGACTCTCCCAGATCATCACGGACTCCTCTCTACTGGATCATCCCCACCAGCAATGCTATAATATTCCCATCTTTTTTTTTTTAAATGTTTTATTTATTTCTAGGAGAGAGAGAGAGAGACAGCATGAGCAGGGGAGGGTCAGAGAGAGAGGGAGTCACAGACTGAAACAGGCTCCAAGCTCTGAGCCGGCAGTCAGCACAGAGCCCGACGCGGGGCTCGACCCCATGAACCGCGAGATCATGACCTGAGTGAAAGTCGGACGCTTAACCGACTAAGCCACCCAGGCGCCCCTATAATATTCCCATCTTAAAGTTCCCCGATTACCGCACACGTCCCTCCAGCTACGGCCCCACTTTGCTGCTCCATTTCTAGGAAAAGAACAACAATTTAAAACTAGCTAGTCCTCACTTGCCTCCGGTGCTTTCCTGCCAGGCCCCCTTGAGCCCCCTTCAGGTGGGCTTTCATCCCCACGGCTGCACTGAAACACCTCTGTCAAGGTGACCCAAACCCCCAAGGCCAAAGCCTCACATTGCAGCATCTGACACAGCTGATCACTCTGGGTCTTCACTGTCACTTGGTTCTCTTCCTACAACGACTGGCTGCTCCTTCTGTCTTTTTAACAGACTCTTCATTTCTCTGAAGTGAACATTGCAAATCCCCAGGAGTCAGGTCTTAGACTTCTTTTAAATTAGCTCTATCCATACTCACTGTCTATGCGACTTAGTTTAACCCCATGGCTTTAAGTGCCATTCATCTACTGGTGACTCCGAGATTACCATCTCCAGCCTGGACAGGTTTGTCTCTCCAGCTGCCTTCCCGACGTCTCCACCTGGTTTTGTCTCTGCATCGTCAAATGTCACTCTACCACTGAATTCCTGATTCCCACCTATCCCCAAATCCTCTGTTTCTACCAACTTCTCCATCTCAGTAAAAACAAATTCTACGTTTGGAGGCGGTGGGCAGGTTCACTCCTTGTGCCCCAGGCCCCTTGCCTGATGCTTCCCTGGGTGGTAGCTGGGGGGTTTGTCGGCGTTGATTGAAAATCACCTGCGGCTTTGGCCGCTGGGAACCTCACCTCCCTGCCCACTGTGTGGAGTGAGAAGACCAGTCCTCAACACGCACCACTGCTCTGACCCCACTGCACGTGCCGTGTTCCGCCTGTAGAACCCGGAAGTGGACCCTGAGGCCCACGTGCCCAGGACTGACCAGGAGGGGAGGGGGCTCTGCTCCCAACTTTCAATAAAACTGTTGTTTAAAAAGAAATAAGAAGGGGCACCTAGGTGGTTCAGTCGGTTAAACATCCAACTTGGTCTCAAGTCATGATCTTGCGGTTTGCGGGTTTGAGTCCCACGTTGGGCTCTGTGCTGACAGCCTGGAGCCTGCTTTGGATTCTGTGTCTCCCTCTCTCTCTCTGCCCCTCCCCCACTCATGCTCTGTCTCTCTCTAAAAAATAAACATTAAAAAATTTTTTTAAAAAGAAATTCTACTTTTGTAGTGTTCAGACCTAAACAGAAGTCTCTTTAAGACACATCTCTTGTTACCATATCCAATCCATCAGCAAATCACCATCATACATGGTTTTCAATATTAGATGAACCAAACTCATAATTGGTAATTTATTGGGGCACCTGGATGACACGGTTGAGGGTCGGGATCAAGCCCTGTCTCTCGCTCTGTGCTGAGTGTGGAGCCTGCTTGAGATTCTCTCTCTCTCCCTTTGCCTTGCTTCCCTACTCAGACGTGTGCACATGCTCTCACTCTCTCTCAAAAAAAAAAAATCGTTAAATAGCATTGCACACAGAACAATAAGTACACATATACAGTGCCAGGCACTATGTTAAATGCCTGACATATAACTTCTTTCATCTCCCTAACAAGCCCCTGATGGGTGGAATTGCCCAAAGAGGAACTTGCCGAAAGTCACGTAGCTACCAAATGAAAAAGCTGAGATATCTTGGCAATAGGATTCCAGAGTCCATGCGCTTGACCACAATGCTTTACATTTTCTACTTAAAATGTTTAGAAGTTTCCAGCGTTGTAAATGTTGTTTTGATCACCTTTGTGCACAAAGCCTTTTCCTAATTTAGAACCATTTCTTCAGCATGCATTCTCAGAAGGTGAATTGCTCAAAGAGCATAAACACTCTTAATCTCTAAAATGGCTAACCTATTATCAACTAACATTGGCTCTTTGATTCTGAAGTCATATAATTATTATTAAGGAATGTTTTCAGAATAGAGAAGAAAAGCTAAAGAAAAACTTTAAACAACTAAGCTGGAGCTTCGATTTAGGCACTGTGTATCTTACATACTCATTCCATCTTGTGGTCTTCGGTTTCCCAATTTGTAAGATCAAGATAATCAAAGATGTCTATATCGGGCCCTTATTTCTGTCAAAAGAAGAAGATTTAGTGTTACTTTCTGCCAAGCAAACCATAGACTCTGCAGCAGATCTAGGATTGTTCTACTCCAGAAAGGGGTTGATCCATTCCCATCTATTCAGACACTGAGGTCTGACTTTTAAATGATTTCACCAATCTGTGTCTTATACCTACTTTGGCTTACTCCTTCTTGTTTCAAGATCCACTTCTATTCACACCATCTGGACCTGAAGGAGAGGTTAAGTAAAGTTATATTTGCCATGTTTGTGTATCAACTGTGACACAAATATTTTCCTTCTCATGTTCGAATCTTAACTTTGTTATCATAGGTTTATATAATAAGTGAACTTTGCTTTTATGGGTTTTTTGGTCTCATTCCCATTCATCCTTCAGAAGATCTATATACTATAATGTGGAATCTGTAAATTATATGTACCCAACACTTGATGTTTTAGCGAATTTTCACCTCTTATTCTGGAAATAGTGATATTGTTATCCTCTACAATCAGTCAAGAAAAACTAAAGGATCCATATTTCAGAAAGGGGAAATTCTCAAAAGCTAAGAAGCCTCCTCTCCTTCCTTTTTTCCTTTCTCCATGTGCTGAATTGGTGGTTTGAAAATCTTTTTCTGACTGCAAATCTTTTCTATCTCCCCTGAATCTGAAAGGTTGGAAGCCTGGAAACTATACTTTCTAGAATACAAAGCCAGCGAATATTCCAATCTAGACTGCCAGTGCCAGATGGCCAGGAGAGATGAGGGAGGCAGAAGGGAAGCTGAAGCCATATTCTTCCTTTAGCAGCAGCAGTACCTTTTGCGGTGGCCCCTCTGTGTCCTTTCACAAATTACCTGCCTCAGGAGGCATTTTCAAAAGTTCCTGACCCGTGTGGCAGCAATTCCCAGAAAGTTAGCTGCAAACGTAAGAGCCAGTCATGGGCTTGGTTTCCCTTCCCTCTTCTCCTCTAGCCCTTCCAACTGTTTTAGAAGTACCTAACTGCCTATTTTAAATACCTTCCTGCTTTAAGTACCCAGAACGGTTTCTGTTTTCCTAACTGACACCTGACAGATATGTTGCATCTCCCAATTTATGCAAATCTGTGATCAGGCATTCACCCAAGAGAAACACAAGTCTAATTTGGATTACCAGTACCAGATCCCTAACCCACAAACTGCAAACTGATTTTAACCCCAAAAGTAGCCCCTTTGTGTGATTTTCTTTTCTTCTCCCTGGTCTTGGGGAATTCTATATCAAGAATTATATAACAGAGGCAAGATCTTAAAAATATAACACCAATATCACCAATGTTTCAAAGTGATATCTTGAGGATGGCTACATCCATTCATGTCTCTCCTTAGCATTTTCAGGTCCCTTTCACTTGATTTTCGATTATTTGCAGGTAAGTTTATGATTTTGTTAATTCTTTTTTTTTAAGTTTATTTATTTTGAGAGAGAGAGAAAGAGTGTGAGCAGGGGAAGGGCAGAGAAAGAGGGAAAGAATCCCAAACACGCTCCATGCTGTAAGCACAGAGCCTGATGGGGGACTTAAACCTGTGAACCAAGAGATCATGGCCAGAGCTGAAATCAAGAGTCAGACACTTAGATACTATATACACATATATACATATATATGCAATGGAATATTATTCAACCACAAAAAAAGGAAATCTTGCCTTATGCAATAACATGGATGAACTTTGAGAACATTATACTAAGTAAAGTAAGTCAGGCAGTGAAAGACAAATACTATATGACCTCACTTATATGTAAAATCTAAAAATGCTGAATTCATAGAAACCGAGAGAAGAATGGTGGTTCCCTGGAGCAGGGATTGGGGGAAATGAAGAGATATTGGTCATAAGTTACAAATGTCAGATGAATAAGTTCTAGGGATCTAGCATAAGACATGAACGGTGACTATAGTTAATAATACTATATTGTTGGGGCACCTGGGTGGCTCAGTCAGTTAAGCATTCGACTCTTGACTTTGGCTCAGGTCATGATCTCACTTGATAGTGAGATCAAGCCCTGCATTGAGATTGGGCTCTGCACTGACAGCATGGAGCCTGCTTGGATTCTCTCTCTCTCTCTCTCTCTCTCTCTCTCTCTCTGCACCTCACCCACTTGCGCGGTCTCTCAAAACAAATAAACATTTAAAAAAATACTATATTGTATATTTGAAAGTTGCTAAGAATTGATCTTCAATATTCTCACCACATTTACAAAAAAGTAACTGTGAGGTGATGGATATGTTCACTCGCCTTATTGTGATCATTTCCCAGTAAATACATTTCTCAAATAAAAAATAGAGACACTTAACTGATTGAGCCACTCAGACACCCCTGGTTTTGTTAATTCTTTGAAGGGTAGGACTTTTTATTTGTTCACTAGCATCTAGGAAATGCTCAAAGATGTTAAGCATTTACATATATATGTAAATACGTGGGTTTCTATTTGCCTTGGAGTAAACACCAGGTCCCACCTTTCACATTTAAGTTTCACTTTAGCACACATAGGCAGGCCATCAGGTCTCTAAGGTTCTCCATTTGATAAGCAATTCAATTTTATTCCAGAAATCTTTACCCCTCCCCTGTATTGATAGATTTACAATTACACATTTCACGCCTACCTACCTTAATCTCAGAGATTTTCTATGGTTTCCCTAGGTGATTCTTACCTACACAGAAGCTTGAGAACCACTGTGATAAATGAAATCAGCGCGCCTTCTCATTGAAATTCCCACACAAGGAGTGAAATGCAAAGAATCCAAAGACTTAGGGTTCTTTCCTTGATTCATATCTGGTAGGTGATGTATAGAATCACAGAATTTTGGACCTAAAAATGTCCTTATGGATCATTTAAGCCCCTCATTTGGCAAACTGGCAATCCTATATAGAGTTTCATTGACCATTTAGGGCAGAGCAGAAATTGGGACCCAGGTATTCTGAATTTTAATCTAGTGCTTTCTTTAAGATGGCTGTCATGTACATTTGTGCATGTGGTAAACTGAAGAACTCTAAGTGTACCAACCATACTGTGGACCTACATACATATTAGTAGTTTCCTGATAGTAGTAAAGTTCAAACAAAATTAGGATATCAGACGATTTTCCAAAGATGCAAGTTGAGTATCGTGAGGAAGGGATAACATTTTCTACTATGCACAAAGATCTAACCTGGGCTTGTGGTGGGCAGCCTGTCCCCACCCCTACTTTTTTCAGTATAACCCTATGACTTACATAGAATGTACAGGCTCTAATCTCAGTAACAAACACAACACAGATGGTTTATGGAAATTTCAACTGTGCAAACTTGAAGTTGCTGATAGAGAAAATTTTCATAAAGTTTTGCTGTACAAAATTGCAACTCTCTAGAAATCTGCCAAGAACTGCGTATTCCAAAACTGGCTGACCCAGAGAATTGCAAACTGTGTTCACGGACGGACATGCAAAGGCACTGCCTCATATACATAGTACAGTGGGACCCACATTCCTATCGATGTCCACTGGAACCTCCATGTGGGATTTTGGCGACCATTATACCATTGCTTGCACTATAAACCTTTAGCTCAGAAGTAATACACGATAAAACACTCTGAACTCCGGGGCACCTGGGTGGCTCAATTAGTTAAGCATCCGACTTTGGCTCAGATCATGATCTCTCAGTCCATGGGTTCGAGCCCCGCATCCGGCTCTGTGCTGACAGCTCAGAGCCTGGAGCCTGTTTCAGATTCTGTGTCTCCCTCTCTCTCTGCCCCTCCCCAGCTCGTGTTCTGTCTCTGTCTCAAAAATAAATAAATGTTAAAAATTAAAAAAAAAACACTCCGCGAACTCCTCATCATTGCCATTAATAGTTTACCATCGGTTAATTTAGGAGAGAGCACACTCTAAAAGGCACTGGAGAGAATACTATAAAAATAAAATACAGCATTAGAGTCCCCAAAATCCCAACCCCCACAGCAACAGCATCTCCCATCCGAATACTATTCTTTGGTGAAAACTGGTCTTAAATTATGAGTGTTTGAAATTAAGTGATGTGTTCAGGAGAGCATCACTCACACAAAATGCAGCTCCCTTACTTAAAAAGTATTTCAGGTCTTTAAGTGATTCTAACCCCTATGTCTACGCCTGAAAGACAATGTGTAAAACTGGAAGGAGCCCTAAGGGTTTCCAATTTAATATCACATTTAGTCGTCCTCCAAGGGGATATAATTCTTTGATAAGCATCCCAGAAGTCAGATCTGCGTTTGTGAGTTTTAAATTCGTTTTTAGTTCACAGTGAGATGGATCGTCATAAAGGGTAACACTTTGGTTATTTTTACTCCAGGTTCTAATAGGGCTTGAGATTTTTGCTAAGTCACCTTCATGGTGTCTTCACGGGCTTCACATCATTACGGTTATTCAATCAATTAAAAGAGGGCCAAGCACTCTTCTCCCCTGACCCAAATGATTAAAAAATCAGTGGGCTAATAAACACAATGACCCGAATGATTAAAAAATCAGTGGGCTAATAAACACAAAACATGTTCAACCTCATGACATTAGTCTGCAGACCTGGGGCATGGCACGTCCTGTAGTACATGGAGTGGCATCAGCAGATGACCCCGCTGTACCACCTGTTCCCGTGTCTCCCCTACCCGCCACTACCTGATACTGATACTACTGAGGACTTCACCTCATCCTGGATCCTGGATCCTGGATCACCCGACTACGGGCTATACACATGTGAAACAGGGGCAGCGCAATTTCTAAATTTTGATCGTTGGTATTTATAAAAAGCATCAAAGGGCTGATTGTGAGGGCAATCAGAGCTTTGTTAGAGGCTTACATTTATTCTATGGGTTAGTATTGCTTGTATTTGGAATTACACAAATGGGGGCCATAATTGTCTCAGTGCTTAGGGCTTTTAAAGACCACATTATGGCCCCAAGTCTACCACTCAAAAAAAATTTTCACCAAAAAACTTCGACTTATTTCCAAAAATTCTTTCTTTCCTAGCAGGTAGTCTTCACAAAGAACCAACTTCTCTCACCCACACAGATATACCCGAACACCTTGGGCAGTGGCACAAATCTAAGGCAACTGAATCCTGTTTGGCTGGGGAGGAAGTCATGCTTTGAGTCAACGGTTGGTCTGAAAAGGTCTAGATCGAATTTTTAGAACCAGTGTCTCCATGACTTGCAGGTGAGCTTGGGGTCCTAGGATTTAAGGGAAAAAGTGTTCTTTCTTCACTTTTTCTCCAACTAAGGGATGTGCGTGCCATGCTCTCGGTGAGCCCTGTGAATGCTGCCACTTGTCAATTCCAAATACACATGACTTCTCTACTCTTGAACCATTGCTGAGAGAGGAGTGCGCACATAAAAACAAAAGCTATGTATTTCTATCATGAATTTCCCACACTTGGATCCCCTCCAGACACTATTCTGAATACTGCATTCTGCTGCAGGGTACTAAAAATGGTGCTCTCCTCAAAATAAAACCTTTAAAGATCCCTTAGTAGCTATTCAGGGGCTGGAATTCAATTTCAATCCGCCGCCCTTTGGCCAGCTGTAGATTCGAAATGCTTACATAAAACACTGAGAGTATGTACCTCATGGCAAATTTGATTTTTCTTCTGCAATAGAAATGTGTGTTATAGCTACCACAGACTGTATTTTTACTCAGAAAATACAGAAAGCAATAATGCACCTCAACAAGAGAGAACAAATTCTTTATTTTATTTTATAGGTATGTTCCATACAAGCTTCGGATACACTCCACTTACTACATGGAGTTGGTGATATCTACACCTTCCAATCATAATACTCTCTACTTTAGGCCATTATCTCTAAAAGCATGACTTTTCAAATCCTTTTATTACAAGTAGTTCTTGCACATAAATGTTATATCCCAATAGCAAACAAATGTAAACTTCTTTTGCAAACTACATAAATATTATAATATCTGCCTTGAAGTTATTCTAATTTTAAAATCAGAATATATTCTAAATGCTTTATATAAAAAACTTTGGTCAGTAGCCTGTATGTCTGAAACATTTTTTTTCTTACTGACTTGGCTTTCATGTTGCTTACATATTTGAAGGAGACAACTTTAAAAGAGAACTCAGATCAAAATTCAGCCCAAATATAAGACGAGTACCAGAAATATGTCAATAACTGTGGGCAAAATGTGAAATGTGAAAATTATTCCATGTACTAAAATCCAACCAGCTACCAGTGATAAAGACTCAAGTCAAGCTCATATTTGATCCTATATGAAAGCAATTCAGCCCACTTATCAACATACCTTTTTCTGTGCTGTACGTCTATGTTCAAATGAATCCCCTCTTTCTCCTTTCTGTTAGAACACAACAGGTCATTTCTACAGCTATAGCTCTAGACTGAAAAGCCTAGATGGCCAGTGGATTTATTTCACTATTACTGTCCTTGAGGTTTTAAAGACAAATGAGAAATGTATAAACACACAGATATGTATACGCGCCCATGAGCAGGTAGGCGATCACATCAAGGCCTTTTTTTTCTGTTCCAAGAGAAGTTTCTAACATTTATCTTGTTTTGCCTGTAAGTAAATCTTCTTCCTCAGAATGTTCTTTCAGTTAAAAATCAAGTCTAAACTGGAGCCCTTACTGATTTGTTTTTCTGAGATTCCCACTGAACACCTAGCTACTGGCCATGGTTTCTTTGAGGAAACAAATATAGCTGAAGCATTTTAAACATTTTAAATGCATGCAGAAAGAACTACATAGGTTTTCCAAGCAGCTATAGCAAGTGGCTCAAGTAACATTATTATTTATCTTGGTCTAAGCCCTTTAACAACATCCACGGACAACACAAAGAGAAGGGCTACAAGACGGTGGCGGGGCCCAGAGTGGTCCCGAGTGGTTCACAGGACTCAGGAATCCGCTGTGCTGTCTTCCCTCTTTCGTGCATTTTCTCTGAATGCACTGGTCCCCTCTTTACGGCCCATGCTTTTAAACTATGTACAATAATTTTTTTAAAAATCTGCCCATGATGAATTTAGACCCCAAATAACACTGTAGGTGGGTGTGTCAGAGACAGGCAGCCATTCTCAACAGCTCCTCTCCCAGAGGCGGCCTGGGGGGCACGGGGACACCCACGGCTTAGGAGCTGCTCTTGCCGCAGACCGCGCCTTCGCTGATATTGTCTTCCTTATACTGGCTGCCCGTGTCGCTCCTGCTGAGGATGGTGGAGGGGATGCTGGAGGGGCGTCTCTCTGGGCTCTTCTCCTGAGAGAAGCAGCAGATCATCTTCTTCATGGTGCTGTACATGTCCTCGTCCTTGTAGGAGTAGATGATGGGGTTCATGACGGAGTTGAGCAGCGCCAGCAGCAGGAACCACCTTTTCACGTGCTGCACGCCACACTGCGTGCAGTTCAGGCCGTCCAGCAGCAGGACGACGAGGCCCGGGGTCCAGCACACGACGAAGGCCCCTGCAGGGAGAGAAGAGGAAGCCGCGCTGCTTACTTAGATTTCTTCTCCCCCGGCCTTCAGGCAGCGGCATCAAGGGACCTTAAGGATTTGTTTTGACAACTGCAAAGCAAACTTTCCCCCTTCCTCTGAGCACTGGAGACCTGGGCTCGTCAGGGGCAAACAGGTGGGCATGTCTTTGCCTATTAACCCCGTTCTCTTTCAACTCCTTGTCTGCTTACCCAGGGCTCCGAATTAGGGGTTCACGTGTACCTCCTGCTCGCTAAGAACTGCTCGTACCTCATCTCTGTCAGTTCTCTGAGCCACACTAGAAGGCTGCCGCCATTACGACACACGCTTTGCAGATGAGGAAACTGAGGCCACATTCCAGGAGTATGCATGGAGAGGCCTCGCACCTTTAGCCCTATGCTCTGCTGTTCCCTAGATGAGATGTTCCGGGCACCTGGGTGGCTCAGTAGGTGAAGCATCCGACTTTGGCTCAGCTCATGATCTCACTGTTCGTGAGTTGGAGTCCTGCGTCGGGCTCTGTGCTGACAGCTCAGAGCCTACAGCCTGCTTCGGATTCTGTGTCTCCTCCTCAAGCTGCTTCTCCCCCACTTGCACTATGTGTCTCTCTCTCTCAAAAATAAACATTAAACATTTAAATCAGATGTTCTGCTTTCCTGACAACAAGACATACTGCATCTATGGCCTTCTCTTAGACTCTTCACTAAAGTCACCTGTTCACGAACTGTGTTCTTTATAAATCTATGTTGATAGTTAGAAAGCACTGTGTGCTTTTGATATATTCATAGGCCATCTACTGAATACTCTGCTCTGGATTAGGGTGTTTGTTCTTCTTATTGTCAGGAAGAAATCTTCCCGTTTCATGATGACATAGAAATGTGCTTGTAGACAATTTATTCATTTAGCACAGTCTTAGAGCCATGTGTACATGAAGGGTAATCTCTTCTGAGTTACTAGATATCTGACCATACTTAGCTTACCACTAACTAAGCTTTCTGGCATGGTTTTCCTAAAATATGAGACATGGGTTCAATATTCCCCAACTTAGTCGCCATAACCTTGGATAACAGTGACAGCTCACGTTTATACTATGCTTACTAAGAGTGAGGCACTGGTGTAAATGCTTTTCCTTGATTAATTCACAGAACCACACTCTGAGGTAGACACTGTTATCACTCCTAGGAAACTGAGGCACAAGAGACGTAGTCAGCTCACCATCAGACATCTCATTTTGAACCTTGGCAGTCTTTCTCCATATGGTTTCTTTCTCCCGAAGTCCCTACCATTTCTAAACGCCCTTGCTTATCCATTCGATAAACATTCACTGTGAGCCAACAATGTGCCAGGAACTATACTGGGCACTGACTGAGGCAGAGACTATGCACTCTGGGAGCTAAAGTGCTACTGGGGAGACGAATAAGCGAGCGAGGCTGTAATCATATCACCAGCTAGTTATTCTTACTGGTTAGAATTAGTCATGGACAATATCCCTCTTGTTTCATCTTCATTCTGAGAGATACAATCATAAGCAAGTCAGGTCAAGAGCTATAAAAAGGCTGTGGGAGGCTATGAAATGCCATGAGCTTTGGGGTCACAAAGTTGTGTCCAGCTCCTTACTGTATAAACTCCATGAAGGCGGCAAATCGCTGTACTTGTCCGAGCCCCCATTCCCTCGTTTATAAAAGAAGGATAAACACTCCTGACTGTGTGGGTTGGTCGTGAGGGGTCAGAAGTAATGAAAAGTGCTTCTCAACACAGAGTTGGGTTCACCAAGTAGTGATTATCATGAGACGCTTTGTCAAGGACATCTGCCAGATTAGATGTTTAGGAGTTATCAGGAGGGTGAGGGTTTAATTTCCCATTTCCCAATTCCAGCTCACCAGTGCTTCCCTTTTCACTCCATTCTGTATCATTTTTGGTCTGGCTGACATATGTCAATAAAGACCTTGAAGATAAGAGACCAGAGATTGGGTCCTAACATTCACTTCCTGTACGACTCTGGGAAACTCTGGGGTTCGGCCTCCTAAGCTAGTTTTGGCCAGACCACCTTAGTGGGTATGCAGTCAATTTAATGGATTTGGACAAGGTTGGGGATTTTTAAATGAAAGAAGGGAATGCAATAGCTAAGAGTGTACGTACAGACCAAAAGAAGTTTTGTTTCACACAATTTTTGTTTCAGTTTTACATACATACCATGTTTATGTGTGTATTGGTTATGAAGTAAACTATTATTTCTTACCCTTGGGCTTTGTCAGAAAGTTTGAAGAATGCTAGTTTAGATCATCTTTAAGGCCTCATCCAGCTCCAATGGTCTCTGTTTCCTGTAACAGTAACATTTTTGTTCTCTGCTGTCCCAAGAGAAGGTTACTATGTTCTCAAGAGCAAGAACTAAACAAACCAGACATCAAAAAGCAACGGCTGCCAATTCTGATGTGAAGACTTCTTTCTGTGTGAAATTGCATAATTCCAAAGAAATCCCAGTAGGAGAGTTCCAAGGTCCTTGTGTTAATGGGAAAATGGAAAAATATTGATTAACCTTATACCTTGTTAAATATGCATGTCAAAATTTGATAGAGCATGTAACTTCCAAACCAACGGAAGGGGAAGAATGGAACCAAAAGAAAGGGAAAAATAAAAAGGGGGATGGTGGTGGTGGATATGTTTGATATAATATATCAAACACAGCAAAGTAGGACAAATAAAGAAAAACAGAAGATACTGGAAATGAATCCAAATATGCTGATAATCAAAACTCAATGTGAACTGTGGTCTTATGTTTTTATTTATTTTTTAAAAAAAATTTTTTATGTTTTATTTATTTCTAGGAGAGAGAGAGACAGCGTGAGCAGGGGAGGGTCAGAGAGAGAGGGAGTCACAGACTGAAACAGGCTCCAAGCTCTGAGCTGGCAGTCAGCACAGAGCCCGACGCGGGGCTCGAACTCAAGAACCGCGAGATCATGACCTAAGCAAAAGTTGGACGCTTAACCGACTAAGCCACCCAGGCGCCCCGGTCTTGTGTTTTTAAAAACAGGTGAACCTAAACAATTTGATGTCTAATATGACATCCATATGTAGTAAAACCAAAAGGGAAAGCAAGACGATTAACATGAAATTTAGAAGAGGTTATTTCTGTAGGAAGGAGGGTCACTGAGGCAGGGCACAAGGGCCACGCTAAAGGTATTGGTAATGTTCTATTACATCGGGTGGCAAGTACACAGGTATTTCTTTAAGTTTTTAAAAAATTCTTTTAAGTGTTATTTTTTGTACTGTACATAGATCTTATATAATTTTGTCTGAATACTTTTCACACACATACACATGTGAAAAAAGGATAAAAGTAAATTTCCAACATCTTTTCCTAAACACTGTTTTTATTTACTTATTTATTTATTTATTTTTTATTTTTTATTTTTTAATATTTTTATTTATTTCTATGAGAGAGAGAGAGACAGCGTGAGCAGGGGAGGGTCAGAGAGAGAGGGAGTCACAGACTGAAACAGGCTCCAGGCTCTGAGCTGGCAGTCAGCACAGAGCCCGACGCGGGGCTCGAACCCATGAACCGCGAGATCATGACCCAAGCGAAAGTCGGACGCTTAACCGACTAAGCCACCCAGACGCCCCTTACTTATTTATTTTTTACATTTTTTCCCAATGTTTATTTATTTTTGAGAGAGAGAGTACGAGTGGGGGAGGGGCAGAGAGAGAGGGAGACACGGAATCTGAAGCAGCCTCCAGGCTCTGAGCTGTCACAACAGAGCCCGATGTGGGGATCAAACCTACCAGCCGTGAGATCATGAAACTAGCAGAAGTACGATGTTAAACCACTAAGCCACCCAGGAACCCCTAAAAACTGTTTTTAAAATGGGATTTTTTTTTTAAATCATAAAAGTTTTTTCCCTCCCAGCATGAACCTCTGCTTTAGATTGTTCAGGGGACCTAAACACTCTAAATAAGTCTCCAAACTGATCCCTTGTTTGTCATAATGCAGTAACTCATATATTTTCCCCCTTTGTATTGAATTGCATAAAATGATTCATTCAATCAACACTTGCCAAACCTTTCCTTGAGCAGATTCTAAGAACTTTGTGTGTTCTAAGAATTTTATATGAATTAACCATTTACTCTTCATGGCACCCTATTAGTATTATTAACACTATCTAAAAATACTAATGCTGCTCTCATTTTAAATGTAAGGGAGCTGGAGGATAGAGAAGCAAGGTAATGTGTTCAAAGCCACACTGCTGATAAATGAAGAGTCAGGATTTGCACCCAGATAACCTGGTCAACCAGAGCCTGAGTTCTTATCCACATTCAGCAATGGACATAGAATCTTATTACTAAAGTGACTGACGGGGAAGGGAGAAGGGTACTTTGGGCCTGTAAAGATCCATTCATGGTATGTCCTATCTGACTGTAAAGCTGCATATGTCACGATTAAGTCAATTTCTGGTTGGCTAACATAAAGATTTTCTAGCAGACAGGTAAGAAGGAAGGAAGCAAGGGGGCGAGGGAGGAAGGACGGGAGGGAGGAAGAGACGGAGGGAAGAAGGAAGGAAGAAGGGAGGGAAGGAAGAAGGGAGGGAAAGAGGGAGGGAAGTGGGGGAAGGGGGGAAGGGAGGGGAGGAAAGAAGGGAGAGAGAATTCCAGCAAAAACATAGGCTGGCCGTAGGAGTAAAAAGCAACAAAATCTGCTGACCTCTCCTTTATACTGCTTCCAAGAACAACAGAACACAAGCCTTTGACAGAGTAGCCGAGACACCCTGAGCTGCCAGAGGGCCGGCGCTTCGGCCTGGGCCTGCCGTCTGCGGTGATGGCTGCACACGCGGCAGTGACCCTGGGAAACACGCTGCTTCCGGGCTCCTCCACCGGGCAGCCAAGTTCTCCCAGCAAACACATCTCAGAGCAGATGCGCGGTTTATCTAACACTTCATTCTTTGGGGGGGAGGCGGTTCATGTGTGTCGACAGCTAGTTATGAGAGCCCCCCCCACCCCCAAAACAATTTAAAAGGAGAAGAACACGTCAGGAGTGGGTTTGGCCTTGGGAGTCTGTAATCCTGGAGAATTCTTAAGAGATTGAAGGAGCTGTCAAGAACAAACAGATGGGCAACTGGCCTATTTCTTAAAAAGGGGACAGACAATGGATCCTGGGAAATATCTATTGGTCAGTCCCCTATCAAGTTCCAAAAAGTTTTGGGAGAAAAAGCTAGTGCAAATGTCTTTTGAGTATTTAGACTCCGTGCTCAGACCATGCCAGCTGCGAGTACACAGAGTTTTCAAAGAGAGGTCATGACAAGTCCTAAGCACTTTTTTTTTTTTTTTTTAAATCAGGCATTAACAAAGAGGAATGAATCCAAGGTGTCTATTTGGGAACCAGTGGAAAAAAATCAAGTATGTTCCCTGTGGAGAAGAAAAGGCTTAGGAAAGGCATGATGTGCTAACTGCCTCATAAGTCTGAAAGGCCATTGTGTAGGAAAAGAAAGTACAGACTTATCGTGGGGCATGGCAGGAGGTCACCCTGAAACAGGGAAAAGTGCAGAGAGGCAAGATTTGGATATAAGCGTTCTTTCTAAGTAATGAAGCTATTTAGCAGGGGAACTGGTTGTCGGTCGGCAGAGAGCCTTCCCGCAGCAGACTACCTCCTTTGCCTGAATCATCCTGAGATGTACAAAGGGCAGGGGTTTTTCCTAAATGAGAGAGGGTTAAGTGGCTTCTGAACTCTTTTCCAGGTAGAAAATTGTCACATTCTGTAAGACTAGGAATTTCAACTCCCAATAAAGTTCAAACAAACTTGACTTGTTTGTTTCCTGGACACAATGATCAGATGGTCTGGCTAAAAACTGCAAAGATGAAGACTTTGAGCTAACTGTTCCCAAACCTGGCCGGTCATCCGAATTACCAGGGCAGCTTTCTGATGATGCGGATTCCCTGGTCCCACAACAGACCCAGCAGTCAGAACGTCTGGGATGGCATGTGGAAATCGGTAGGACTAAAATGTTCCCTGGGTGGTAATGGTACAGAGCTGGTTTTGCAAACCATTTCTCTATGTGGACTCAAGGCGGTTTCAGTAAGCCGACCCCGTGAGCACAACTCTACACTCAACAGATACTTAGCAAAAAGTCATTGAAAAGAGGGAAAGGACAGAATTCTTTAAAATAAGCAAATAAGGGGGAGCCTGAGTCGTTCAGTCAGGTTAATGTTCAGCTTCGGCTCAGGTCACGATCTCACTGTCTGGGAGTTCGAGCTCTGCACTGGGCTCTGTGCTGACAGCTCAGAGCCTAGAGCCTGCTTCAGATTCTGTGTCTCCTCTCTCTCTCTCTCTCCACTCCCTGGCTCATGCTCTGTCTCTCAAGGGTAAATAACTTGTTTAAATAGATGATAGATAGATAGATAGATAGATAGATAGATAGATAGATAGATAGATAGATGAGCAAATAAGCCTTTTTAGACATGAATATCTTCAGCTTCCACTTGGAAAAATGTTTGAGCACGTCATATACATAAATAAACGTATAAACACTAGTAGCAAAGCTGGACTGAGGGCAAGGGATGCACCGTCCTCCTCTGGCCCCTCTGGGCTCTCCAGTTTGCCCTGCCAGGAATGCCTCCCTGCCTCCTAATCCAAGGTCCACTTTTCTCTCAAAGCTTAGCTCAAATTTTGCCTCCTCCACGGGACCTCCCCCATCACTCAGCCTGCAGTGATCGTTCCTTCTTCTCAACTCCTGTGGCACTTTCCACTGACAACACCCACGTGGTGCCAAGCACCTTGCCTGCTTCATGCACTCTAACACTTCCCGAGAGCTCTGGGCCAGGCAGCGCATGCAGAGCTTAACGCACAGCGCTCATTTAGCACTCACAGCCCTGTGAGGTTGCCCCTCTTACCGTTATCCCAAGCTTACACACAGTGATTTCAAGTTTAGAGTGGCTCGAGAATTTGTCCTGGGTCCAGAAGCCAACACACAGAAGAGTCATCATTTGAACCGAGGACTTAACTCCCTCATGCAAACTCTTGAGCACTGTTGGGGCTATCCTGGAGGTAGTTTTTAATACACGTGTCCCCTTTCTCAGGCCTGTTATACGTTCCCTCAGCACGTGGATATGCCTCACCATGGTCTGTGTTCTCAGAACTAAGTACGGAGCCCCACATTCAGTCGCAGAGATGAGTCGGTTGGAGGCGAGTGAAATTTAAGAAGAGCCCTCACAGGGCCAGGGGCTGCACAAGCTGTAGCATCTGCTGCTGTGAACGGTGTATAGTCCTGCCCTTCGGAGGCTGACGGGCAGGGAACCTGGATGCTATATGTGATGAATCTGACTGTTGTCAAGGAAAGTCTCAGGTGAAGTGATAGCCAGTTGAGCTGCGTGTTGAAGGTCAAGACCAGCAGTGCTGAGGTGAGAAACAGCATGATGCACTGGGAGAATTCCAAATAGTTCAGAATGGTTTTAACCCAGAGAGGTGATTGAGGAAGTACGGTAAAGTCTGAGAGATGACACGGATCAGACCCATGTGGCCTATTCACTGTCATCTTCATACCACACACCGCACCCCCATACACATACAGACTCCAGGCACCTCTGAGCAAGGGCCCTGTGGGCAACACTCAGGAGCTGGGATTTATCGTAAAGATCAGACCTCATAAGCCTTTGCTCTCAGGTGTCCGTGGTATATAATGAACTAATTTCTCTCCCAAGCATCTAGAATGGTTATGAGTCATATATCATCCTTTGGAAGATTAGAAATATTTCTACTTTCTGTGGTTCATAAAGGAATCCCATTGAGAAAGCCTAGATCAGAGGTTTTTCAGACTCAATTGCAACTCATTAGTGAGCTGTGAAATCAACTTAGTGGGCTGTAACCAGCAATTTTCTAAAAGATGAAATAGCACAGAACAGAAAACATCAGAGCGCATCAAGTATACTAAAGGGTATGTTTCATGAGACTTGTTTCAGTTACATACAAAAATGTGTGGGTGCACTGGGCCATAATACAGAATGCACACTATTTCTTACTGTAGGTCCTGATTTAAAAAAAAAAAAAAGTAAAACCCACTTCTACAGATCAGTGGTTTTTCAAGTCAGGTTTTGAAAACATAGAGAAACACTTCCCAAAGGAAATCTCTTGTCAAAGTTCAAAATCCAAACTTCTCTGACTAAAGAAGGAGATGGGGAGCAGGGGGTGAGGAGGAGTTGAGTAAAGGCCTTCACAGCAGAATCCCTGCTCTACAAATATGCATACACTGAGGTGCCCCAGGGAGCCCCACTGACCACTGTTTGAAAACTACAGCTACCGAATGGTTGTTCATTAAAGGTTGGTAATTTTTTTTTTAATTTTTTTTTTTTATTTATTTCTAGGAGAGAGAGAGAGAGAGACAGCATGAGCAGGGGAGGGTCAGAGAGAGAGAGGGAGTCACAGACTGAAACAGGCTCCAAGCTCTGAGCTGGCAGTCAGCACAGAGCCCGACGCGGGGCTCGAACCCACGAACCGCGAGACCATGACCTGAGCGAAAGTCGGACGCTTAACTGACTAAGCCACCCAGGCGCCCCCACTGAAGGTTTTTAATCGGGGGCATGGATACATCTTCTGTTTCAGAGTGAAGCTTTCAGTGCTCAGGATGGACTAGAGGTAAGCGGAGCTCAAAGTCTGCATCAGAACCACCTGGCCGGGGCTGGGGAGTGAGGGGACTCTTTTAAGTTCAGATTTCTGGGCCCTGCCCAGACCTGTCAAGGGAGAAACTGATGGAAGAAAGATCTGGGCATCTTCAGGTCAAGCCAGTTCCCTGGGGAATGCTTTAGTGTAACAAGCGTGAGAACCACTGGCCCAGCAGGGAGACTCGACCGAAGACTGGCTACAATTCGGGCGAGAATGTAAAGGATGGGAAGATCAGTGCTGGCGGAGACGGACAGAAGCAGATGGTGATCAGCAGACAGTAAGAGGGAAGAAAGTGCAGGACTTGACAAGAACTGGATGTGAGAACAGAGGGTGAGGAAAAAGCCTGGGTCACTGGGTCACATGTGGCTCTGAGGGGGCAGCGGACGGACAGGTTTAGGAGACAGTGTTCGGTTTTGCATGCATCTGCTGTGTAGATGGCCTGTGGCTCCTCCAGCCAGAGACGTGGACAAGGCAGCCGGCAGTCCGAGAGCTCCAGACTGAAATGTTGACTTGGGAGTCACCAGCAGTAGGTGGCGACCCTGGCCATATGTCCTCCCATTAATAAATATTTACTAAGCAATCACCTACCATGTGCCAGCTACTAGGAGTGAACATTTTCATGATGATTACATTTGGGTAACAAATCTAATTTCGTTTTATTGCCAAGTGACAGGTCAGTTACATTGACAAGAAGCAATTAGGTTTTGTTTTAATGAGGCACTATGTTCCTTCAGTACCTGTTTAAGAGACTCGCTAATTGTCCAATTAGACTGTAAATGAGCTTTCCTCTGGTAATTAAATAAACTAGTTTCGTGCCATACTCAAAAACCAGTGTCATGAGTTCAATGTTAATTTTTAAAGTACAGTGAATCATATACTAGAATATGCAATTACAGTGCTGAAATGATATTTAATGACTGCAATTTAAGGTAATCAGAAATATCAAATTAACACTTCGGAAGATAGAATTACAAATGAAAATACTGATGACAAGTGAAATATAAAATCTTCACAAGTCCATAATCAATATCATGTTAGACAGTCTATAACAGCCCTCCTCTCTTATTTGGAAGTTTTCAAAATGCCTCAAAAAACCCTCTGGTTAATACTTCACCCCCCACAGTACACAGGAAGTCAGAAGGAAGGACACCAGTCCATCTAGAGGAAGGGCCTCTCACTGGGATGTATTTAAAATAGTTCAACATTCTTGGGGGGTTTGGTGACAAGAGGTGCAGAAGACTAAGACTTCAAGTTGCATGAAACCTGTTCTTCAAGACTCATACTTTTTTTCTATTACACTAGCCACACTTGTAGCCATAATTTCATTTGTTTAAAAATTCACATATGCAGGGACACCTGGGTGGCTCAGCATCTGACTTTACAAAGCTCAGGTCATGATCTCATGGTCTGTGAGTTTGAGCCCCACATCAGGCTCTGTGTTGACAGCTCTGAGCCTGGAGTCTGCTTCAGATTTTGTGTCTCCCTCTCTCTCTGCCCTTCCCCACTCATTCATATTCTCTCTCTCTCTCTCTCAAAAATGAACATTAGGGGCACCAGGGTGGCTTAGTCGGTTAAGCGTCCGACTTCAGCTCAGGTCATGATCTCAAGGTTCGTGGGTTCGAGCCCTGCATCAGGCTCTGTGCTGACAGCTAGCTCAGAGCCTGGAGGCTCTTTCAGATTCTGTGTCTCCTTCTTTCTCTGACCCTCCCCTGCTCACGCAGTCTCTCTCTCTCAGATTAAATAAAACATTAAAAAAATTTTTAACTAAATAAATAAGCATTAAATTTTTTTTTAAAAATCACACAGGCAATTAAAAAAAATCCTGACATGTGAATGGCACACAAATAAAACATCTATACCAATTAAAGCAATTACTCACACTAAATTATCACGCTTTGGCACATGGACTAGTCATTTCATCAAATAGGAGGATGTATTTTAAATATGTTCGGTCTGTTATTCGTTGTTTTTAGTCCAGGAAAAAGTGGCAAGGCACAGGCAATAATGCTAACCTAGTAAGCCACAGGGCTGTCTGATTTACTAAAATAGAAAATTACAACTCTACATAAAAGTCAGGTTCTGAACCTCATCCAAGGGAAGCTCTCCTCTCATTTGAAATGAAATTTTAAAACTTTTAAAATAAAAAGCTATTCTTGGCCAGAAGCATTGTAATATGCAAGTCACACAGTAACAGAATATTTAAGTGGGAATGCCCTCGTGGCGGCAAATAATTAGTTCAATAATGTCAAACTAACACTTCCAGATGTGGTTTGACTCTAAATTCATATTCGTTTAGCCACAGTGTTTCAGAAATCCAATAATGCAGACAACAGATTGTCACATATTTCAAAGGAATAAAAATATATACCTTAAGTGAACCTATTTTTACTAAAGAAAGCAAGAAAACGCTAAGACACTTCAAATAGAAGATGAGCAGGTAAGCATTCCACAAATGATTCATTTTATACTATTGTCACTTCTGCTGCGCCTTTTGACTCTAACAACTAGGTTGAGACACTTGTTTTGAATTTGTGGCCAGCTTTGGAAAACTGAAAATCTCAGTGCCCAGGGGTTACGAGATAAAATTTAAAGGAGAGGCATACCAGCTAGAACCACAGCCTAGACTTAATGCTAGTGTTTAACTCTGGGCGACAGCTGGAAATCATAAAGTGAATAAGTAAGAAACACCATCCCCACCTCCAGATTCCTCTTTAAGCATAATACCTATGGACCAACAATACCCCAGAACCTCACTAACTATTATATCAAGAACTCTCTAGCTTCTAAGAAAAGGTGTGAGGTCAGCTGTGTGCATGGGGAGAGTGACAGCTGTTTGCTCGGTGTAATTTTAAGGATGGACAGATCCCAACTAGTCTACCCAAGGATCTGACATTCTTGCTGGGGTCATTCCTTCATATCAGAAAGACCTCTGTTGCACCCTACCTAAAAGTGTTAACATATTAAGCTACAGGCATATACTACTTTATCACATAAACTGTCATTATTACCACAGAGCAGGGTTCTGAGAGGATGTTACAGGGATGTTATCTTTGATGGAGCTGAACATTTTCAAAACAACTGAATGTTTTCAGAAGTATGGGACACTGCAGAGAAAAGCTGACTTGAGTACAATATGAGATTCTGGACGAAATACCAGACGGCACAAAAAACCATTCTGAATTCAGAAAAAGGGAACAGGAATTAGTAGGAGTAGCACTTGACCTAGAGAAAGTTGGGCCTGGAAGAAAGTTGGGCTCAGGACTTACGATGTCATGACGCAAGAGCTATCACTCTTTCTCCTGTGCCCCCAGCTGCCACCATTACTCCGTCACAATACCTGCTTCTGAATCCACATATGGCCTCAAATCCTTCACAGCACAGCTCTAAGCTGCTGCTAGCAATCAGATGAAATTTGACTTTGGGATGAAACCCACTTAACCATCCTGTTATAGTACAAAGAGCATAGACTGGAGATGAAGCAGAGACTGAGTTGACTAAGGGCAAATCCATTCACCTTTCTGGGTCTCCTACCAGTTTCTAAGCTATGGAATGATGCTGACTTGACAGGATTTTTGTGAAAATTTAAGAAGCTAATGCACAGTGTCCAACACGGCAACTCCCCAGAAAATGGTAGTTCTGACTGCTCATATAGTCATGCTTATTTCTCCTGCTGTGCTTCTTACGGCAATTCATATGCACAATCCGGGACAATGCTTCAGTCGCTGTTGTGTACCCCTACGTGCACATGTACTCACACAGACACAATTTATGATGCTTGGTCCTATTTGCATCTGGCTGCCCTGCTAGGCTGATCCTCAGGAAAATCCCTTTAGTACCTTATTTAACTTGGGATACCCAGTGCTTAGCCAAGCACCATATATATAGCACTTACCCAAAGCTCACTACATGAAGGAGTAAGGGATCTCAATTTGAATCCAGACCCTAGAGTATGTTTTTCAAAACGTCATTATGTTTCTCTGCTCCCAATTTCTTCACCTTTATGTTGATGGAACTGGAATAGAATGAAGGTTCCTTTTGGCCCTCACGTTTGGTAGTCTGAGTTTCACTCAGGGCCTTCCTTCAGTCATGGCCAATGTGTAGTCCAAGTAACTGAACAGAAAAGCAAATATGGATGCTCTCTATGCTGCCAAGTGAGAGACAGAATTTTGTGGTAAATCTAAGATGCATGTTACATGATTCCAGCAGAAACTGGTATCTGGGTGGGGACTCCCAGGATGCCCTCAGATACTAACGTTTATTCAATTAATATACAGTGAGTATTTGTTAAGTGTCATCCACTGTGCTAATCATTATGCTAAGCACTAGGCTAACCCTGGGAACAGCACGACAAAGGAGACTGAGGAGTAAATGATTACCATACAGGGTGTGCACACGATACTATAAGAGCATACTGCCTGATGGTCTTCCCAAGAGTTGAAATTACTGTTCTCTACAGGGGCACCATGGGTTGAGTTTTTAAAGGGACAGAAATGTTAAGAATGTCCTATGGCAGTGTAGCTATTATTACATTATTTTCAACATAAACAGTATTTTTGATATATTAAAAACGATATTGTTGAAACACTGAAGGAGTTGAAAATAATATTGCTATAAATGATAGTATTGAAAATAATACAACCAATGTAGAGGATGTTCATAATATATTGTTGAATTTACAAAAAAAAAAGCAGGTTACAAAACACTATGGGTATAGTACGAATCTATTCTGATTAAAAAGAACAAGTTAAGCATCCATTTGTGTATGAACATGTGTGCCACAGTAAAGACCACAAAATATACAGTATTTCCAAATACCCTAGCAAATATAATCTCTAGGAAGCATGATCCAAGTGCTATTTACCTTCTTCCTTTCATCTTTCATTATTAATTGTCTTTAGTTCTTTGCTAGGAGTGTATCTTTTTTATAACAAGCTCCTGCTAAAGCTATTTTTGTGTCTATTTTGGGTACAAATATATCTGCATGTGCTAGATTTCTACTGCGAGAAATGCCATAAGACTGATCGTATATAGCTGAAAAACAAGAAGGTCAAGACTGCCTCTCCTAACAAATCTCTTAATGGGAGTTCCAATCCAAGCTACCTACAAAGAGTTTACTAAATAGAAAAAAGCACAGTAAGAGTCTGAGAAAATCATGAAATGGTAAAACCATGTCATAATCCTTGAAGTAGAACCAATAAAAATCAACTGTGTACAATGTGAGGTTTATTATGGCAGTGTTAATTAAAAAACATTTTCCAATAGTTGTACATTAATCACAAGAGGGACAGGTAAAGAAAGGAGGAGCACTATACTCACTGAGTCAAAAGATCCCAAATGATCACTTCTCCCTCCAAAAGCATATATATATATATATCATCCAAAGAAAATTTATTGAGCTCCAAGAGAAGCCAATGTTAGTGCTAATTACCCGGGACACAGAAGTAAATGAAATGGACATGAGCTCTTTCCCGGGTCCTGACTTCACCAGCTCCTTCTCATTGTTTAGTTCTCAGCTCCAAGTATGCCGTTTGGAAAGGTCTTCCTTTGTGACATATAAAGCAGTGCCCAGTCCAGCTATTCCCTAAAATATTATTCTGCTTGGTTTACTTGTATCACTCTCTGCACTGATCTTCTTCATTGGTTGGGTGGTTGAATGACTGATTTTCTAACTGCCCATCATCCCCAACTGGAAAGTAAACATGAAAGTGGGGCCTTTGCCCATTGAATTCACCTGCAGGCTCATTCCACATGTACAGTATTCCTAGTTCCTTTCTGGGGGTTCTGATTCTCAGAGTCTGGAGTGGGGCCCAAAGATCAGAATGCTTAACAAATACTCCAAGGGATTCTTGTATGCAGGGCAAATGTGTGAAGTGGTGGATTTTATATAAACGCAGGTCTTAAGTCTCATCCACCAATCCAAAAATCTGATGACCATCCTACTGAGAGAATGGTTTCTTAGGGATCCTTCTGCTGGAAAGGAAAAGTCTTGAATTCTGATAGACTCTGTAGAGTCATGTGAAATGTAGTCTGGTAATACTGAATCACATAAACCTATAAGAGCTTATGAGAAACCATTATCAGTCAGGCTTCTATTCAAGAAAAAATACTGTTGGTAAAGTACAACCTAGTAACTTAACTACAATGGAGCCATCAGAAAAAAAAATATTTGGAAACATATTCCTAGTTTGCATTGAGCAAATCTCCAAAGTCTGATAGAAGGGATACGAGGAAACAGATGGCTTATATACATAGCATATAGCCTTGGGTAGGAGGACCTAAGTAGAATATGTGTAAAAGAGAACACTGAAAGGAAAGACAGACATTGCAAGAAGTGCACCCAGAGACCATTAAGGTATCCCATAAGAATCCGGAAATGGGGAGAAAAATGCTTGCTCTTGGAGTTAAGCCCTAAACCAAAGTCACCTTAAAGAAATAATATGGTCCTTGGCCTTGCAACACCTTTACTGAAATCTGACTGAAGGTGATAACATATCAGGAGAAAGAATGTCGTCGGAGCCAGGGATGCCTAGAAGGTCCTTATGCAATTCCCAGGGAGAAAAGTTTTTGGCGAAGCTCAGTCTGTTCCTGTGGCTGGGAGGTCTCTACTGTTCTGATTCTGTGCAAAAGGCCACCTCTGACTGTAACTGGACTTGCCAGCTATTGAGTATCTGGACCTCTTGGTAATTAAGAGAGAAGGCAGACCCCAGAGAGCAAGGAAGGAAGTAAAATGGTAGTGATACCTATGCGTTGTTCGTATTATTGCCTCTGTTGCCTGTCTTGCCTGTTGACCTCCTCCTTATTCTTCCAAGTCCAGCTCATCTGTCACCTGCTCTTCACAGCTTTCCCAGACACTCCCCACAGGCTGAGTCAGATGTTTCCATGGCACTTTCCACATGCTTATTGTCAAATCAGATACCACGAATGGCTTGTCCCTCCATGGCCAGCTAGACTGAGAGCACCCGAAGGGCAGAAAGGTTGCCACAGTCCCCTTGGATTCCCGACGCCTGATTGGGACTGGATGCTCAGTAGGTGCTCAATTTTCAAGAAAGCACGCAAGGAGGGCTGGAATGTCACAGATGGTAACCAGAGGTAACATAAGAGAACAATTAACTATTCTCTCTGCTGGGTTTTCATCTAGAATGACTCAGCCCCACGTACTGGTTTCAGATAGAACACTTCTCAGGCAATCGGCCCTGATCGCGTTTCTGTGCCACCAAGGTAAGCTCAAGGTTACAGCACCGCAGGAGACCCTCCTTATGAATTTACTCAACAGCCTTTTTCCCTAACTATGCGGGTTTGTTGGGTGGAATTCGTAATAAACTTTGCCATGAGCACAACTGATATATGTTGCTTTGAATTACTCATAAAAGCCCATTTCACTCATATACAGTTGGTTACTTTATAGGTACTTATTACGAGGCTTACTGCAATTTGACTTGCAGTGATCTTTCACAGATTCGTTCTTGACCAGTTATACCCTTTCTACCCTTGCTAATGTGTGAAATAACTCCCAATGGTCCCCACCCAAACTGTGAGCCTTGCCTTGCCTGAGGCCCCACCAATTTCCTCAAAGGGGATCAGAGGTGCATCTGTTTCTTCCGGTTCTTTCTTCAAAGCCCTACACTCCTTTCCCAAATTCCATACACCTCTTATTTCTGTATTTGAAAATAAACTAAATTAAACCTTAAAACATACAATTTCTTACTCTATTTACCCTGTTTAATACATACACATAGACATATGCATATACGTGCGCACTTTAAATACACACTCTTGCTTTATGTCATATATGAATATTTAATTCAGAGTTGATGAGATAAAGTGCTGGTAAAAATTTCCTTTAGAGAACTCCTGAACATCCCAGGCCTTTGGGTGGGAAGACAGTTCCCTTTTAAGACACTGTTTCTACAGAAAATTAGACTGAGCTTAGTTTCTATCACTTTATCCTGGAAAGCAAGCAGCACACTTAAATGTGAGGACTGTCTGTGCCAACAGTGTGACCTAACCATCACATCCTCCTATGGGCAAGGAAGATCATGGTTCCAATCTGTGTTGCCAATCATAAATGTGCTTCTTCCCCGTCTAAGAATATCTGTGCAAAATGCTAAAGTTGTCTTTTCTTTCTTGTGTCTTCCTGTAATCATTAACACATTTATTAATTTCAGCAATAAGCGCTGGGCAAACAAGATGCAGTTCCTGCTCTTAAAGTGTTTGCTCTCTAGTAGGGCAAAAAGGGCATGCACATAAAAATAATTACCATTAAGGCAGTAAATGACACATGGCAGATGAATGGAGTGCGGAAGTAATATAGGAAGTCAGAGAAGAAGTCCCCACATGTTGGGGTGATCAAAACCTGATGATGTGAACAGGGTTTAAGGGTGGTGTCATGAAAATGCAGGAATTATTAGAAAGGAAGAACACTCTTAATCCATCCCCCAACCCCTGGCTAAATGCCTAGTATATAAATACATCAAAAGCCTTTGAGGTCAGGCACCTTGGTGCTGTAATAACAGAAAGCTGAGACAACTCCCAGGGTGCATCTCACCCAAAGGAACTGTACACCGCATTATCACAGGTACCTGGAAAGCCAAGGCCTCCTCTTCTAAATTGGGATGGTTTATTATAATCTAGAACAGAGGAGTCTGCGGCTCTTCTTATAGTCCAAGTTTTTCCACATTCAGGTTAATCAAACTCATATGAGCCATATAAGCTGCATTACATCATTGTTTGAAAGAATCCTCTGTTTAAAAAGCTACTTTTACTATCCTGGTAATCAAATGAGATTAGTAAGTCCAAATGTGTAAACAACAATAAACTATTTATAAATTGTTAATCAGTGAAGAAGAAACATCTGAATCACATAAATACAGATAATGAGAAAGATCGTTCAAAGCTTAGAGGACTCCTTGAATCAGACCATCTCTTTACAAACCAATCAAACACACAATTCAATAAAGGGCAAACAAAAAAAGTCTGGGATACTGTCTCACTCAAACTGTGGAACTAAAGGCATCATGATATTCAAATAACAAAAAGCTCATCTTTTTATCCCTTGGCCATCCCCAGGAAAAACATTAAATGCTGCCTCTTTCAACATATACCTTTTTGTTTTGCTGAAACCAATGTGCTTCTTATTGTGTACATTGACTACTTGGTATTGTTGCCTAATGATACACATATACTGAAGGATTTACTAGTTCGGTAAACTTGGATCATCTTAAACTCTTAGGCCTTGCTTCCTCATCTGTAAAACAGAGGCAATAAAATACGCAGCATGGGGTTGGTGAGGCCTCAAGTGAAAGAACGAATATAAGGCCTTTCAGTGAAGCGTGTAGCACAGGGTCATTGTCATGATCACGATCTCTTATTATTGCTTTGTGATCTAATATTTGGAAAATCTACAATGGCACTGGTCAGAGGGGTAATACGACATAATGTTTTCACAGCTTGGCCTCTGGAGACAGACTGCTGGGCTCAAACCCAAGACCTACACCACTTGCTTTTGGGTACCCTTGGGCACCTCTCATTAAACCTATTTAACCCGCTTATACCTTAGCTCCCTTACCTGTAACAAAGATAGTAAGAATCCCACCTCCTGGGGCTGCTGTAAGGGCCAAATGACTGATCACACATAAAGTATGCAGGTAAGTGCTTGGCACAGAGTCAGACTTGATGTGTTTGCTGGCCATCCTTGTACGGACCCTGTTTTCCAGGCTTAAAGATGGTCAGAATGAAACTCAAGAGTCTCAGAAAGGGGGAAAACATACTAAGGTATCAGAGTTATATGAGACGCAGAGTGTCCTGCTCTTCCCTAAGTAATCCCAGAAGATTTTAAAATAAAGTGAGTCTTGGGACGCATGGGTGGCTCAGTCGGTTGGACATCTGACTTCAGCTCAGGTCACGAGCTCATGGTCTGTGAGTTCAAGCCCCACGTCGGACTCTGTGCTGCCAGCTTAGAGCCTGGAGCTGCTTCAGATTCTGGTCTCCCTCTCTCTCTGACCCTCCTCCGCTCACACTCTGTCTGTCTCTCAAAAATAACCATTAGGGGTGCCTGGGTGGCTCAGATGGTTAAGTGTCTGACTTCGGCTCAGGTCATGATCTCACGGTTTGTAGGTTTGAGCCCTGCATAAGGCTCTGTGCTGACAGCTAGCTCAGAGCCTGAAGCCTGTCTTCGTATTCTGTGTCTCCCTCTCTCTCTGACCCTCCCTTGCTCATGCTGTCTCTGTCTCTCTCTCAGAAATAAATAAAAAAACATTAAAAATAATCATTAAAAATAATACATAAAATAAAGTGAGTTCTTTTGAGCACAGATGTATAGAAGGAAGCCAGTGAAAAAGACACGAATGATAGTAGCATGCTGAGCCCTAACTATTCAGCATATTTCTATCACAGCACCAGGAATGCTGCAAACATTTGTTTTCATTTTCCTGCCCAATTTTCTCTACTAGATCATATATTTAAGCCAATTTACTTTTGTATCCCTAGTTCTTAGCATGGTGCCAGACATAAAATGGGCAGTTAATATTTATTGAGTGAATGATCAAATCAGTGGATACAAGAATGGTCTAAACATCTGTGTAGGTATTTGCCCAAGTGCAAGAAGACCATTCTTTAAATTTTTTTTTAACTTGGGTATCGTCGACACAAAACATTCCATTAGTTTCATGTGTACAACACAGTCATTCAAAATTCGAAGACAAGAATCAACAGGTGTTGGTAAGGACGTGGAGAGAAAGGAACCCTCGTGCACGGCTAGTAAGAATGCAAATTGGTGCAGCCACTGTGGAAAACAGTACAGAGATTCCTCAAGAAGCCTTTTTAAAACGAAAAGAGCCAAATTGGACTCTTGGATCACTAGGAGGGAGCCAATAGCAAGTGAGAAGATAAATGAACAGGAGTAACGTTCCTACATCCTGGAACTCCAATTTCATAGTTCCTAGCTTTCATTGTATGGGGGTTTTATTATGAATCATCTTGTTAGCTTAGTGATTCTAATTAGCCCATCCTGAGCTAATGGACTGATTGCACAGCGCCTTTCGCAAGATGGTTTTGTTTTCTGCAAATGATACATACCCATGCAATTAAAGTAGTTAATGCCTGTGCCTACTTCAAATGAGATCAAGTTATCTTCCATACTATGAAAAAATCTCATCGGTAGGTAAATCTAATAAAAATTTTAATAGAGTCATAGACTCTGAGACTTGCAAGAATTATTTTTCCTTTAAATTTTTTAGTGTTTATCTGTTTTTGAGAAAAGAAAGACACAGCATGAGCAGGGGAGGGGCAGAGAGAGAGGGAGACACAGAATCTGAAGCAGGTTCCAGGCTCTGAGCTGTCAGCACAGAGCCTGACGTGTGGTTCGAACTCGACAAGCTGTAAGATCATGACCTGAGCTGAAGTCGGATACTCAACTAACTGAGCCACCCAGGCATCCCAAGAATTCTTAAAGCTGGTCTGTCTAACCTTCTGTGTAGTGAAGAATCCCTAGGTAACACCAGACATGAGGCTCACCTAGTACTTACCTACCACTTCCAAAAAGAGGGAGCTCGCCTCAGTACACTAGGCAGCCAGCACCATTGGAGAATAGCTTGACTTTTTATAAAGTTCTTCCAATAATGAGCTAAAAATATCCTTTCTGTAATTTTTACCCTTGACCCTAGCTGTAACTTCCAAACCTCAGAAATATAATTTCCTTCCCAGCTAACAATTCTTAAAATATTTTAAGATAACAGTTCTGTCCCCTTCTCTTTGTTTGATGACACTCCCCCAATTCCTTCATCTGTTCTGGATCCTTCAAAACCCCAGTCACCTTCCTATACATGGGACTACACTGACAATATTCCTCTCCAAATGTGATGTCCTAGACTGGCTCTGGCGCCCCTGTGGACTTACCCGTATCCAGAGAATGCAGAACAATTTCTTCTCTAACTGGATTTTTCACATTTGATTAATATGCCTATGGCCATATTCCCCTTTAGGCAACCACACAGCATGATGTCCTCAACACGACAGAATTTCTGGTCAGTAAAAATTTTTTAATGTCTATTTTTGAGAGATACAGACAGAGTGTGAGTGGGGACAGAGCAGAGAGAGAGAGAGAGGGAGACACAGAATCCGAAGCAGGCAACAGGCTCAGGGCTGTCAGCACAGAGCCCGACACGGGGCTCAAACCCACAAACTGTGAGGTCATGACCTGAGCTGAAGTCAAACTCTTAACCGAGCCACCCAGGCGCCCCTCAATCCTGTCTTTTAATCCCCAGGTTTCAGATGCAATTGTTCAGTTACTGGTGAATCACCTAACTGTTCAACTACTCTGCCCACAGCTCTTGATAATCAGAATATTATGTCCAATTATCAAAGGGCTTCTTGACATCCACATACATACCACCTACAGCATTCTCTTTATCTACTCACCGAGCAACGTTCTCACAAAATGTACACTGGGTTGTTATTTCATTGATGTGGATCTTATGAATACTACTTCTTTCTTTTTTTTTTTTTACTTAAAAATCCCTTGTACAATACGCTGAGCAGGATTCTTCATCAAACAGTAAAACAGACAATATAAATTCATGACTTATTTTCTGAATCCAAACAAAATCACTCACATTTATAAAGTTTTAAAAAAATCCCCAACCATGGTCCAAAAATGAAATTTAAAGTTCACAACTATTGTATTCCTTTTTTTTTTTTAAACACATACACTGTGTCCTGGGAAATAATAACATTTCATTTTCAATCACCATAATAGGTTACATGGTACTTTATTTTTTTTAAGTAACCTCTACACCCAATATAGGGCTTGAACTCACAACCCCAAGATCAAGAGTCGTGTCCTCCAAGCCAGCCAGGCACCCCACTTACATCGTACTTTAGAAAATTAGAAAATCTTAAAACCACACATCTCAAAATTAACAGCCATTTCTGTGCTTCCTAATGGCCTCATTTTATAGATGAGAAAACTGAAACACAGACAGGTTAAGTAAATCTTGCTAGCAAATAATATAATTAAGGCTGATCTACCCTGCAAATTAAAATACCTATATTCTTAAGAAAAAGGTGATTCTATCACTGAAAGAAAAACACTCTATTAGTTATTAATTTAAAAACTCACTTTATATGAACACAGCACTTCAGTTATTTAAAGAAAGAAAGAAAATTCCCCTAGGCTGATTCCATATAGTCAGCAGATGTGCTTCCCTGCAGATTCTGAGCTAGTTTAGGGCCAGCAAAGAGAATCTGGGGCCCTTTCCATTTTAGAAAAAAAAACAAGGTAACATGAACTCTGATGGAGTCAACAGAAAATATATGAAATGCCGAACTTAGGCAGAAGTTTGTCATCATGAAACATGGAAATATGATTCATTAGTAAAGTCATTATTACATATACATTATACACACACACACACACACACACACACACACACACACAACTCACATCAGTCAGTTTTCATGGAAAAGGAAGGCTAAAATACTAACAGTCATAATGAGATATGGAAACAGGAGGGTAGTGAGATTTTACATACTGTATTTTTGCTGGGCCACAGTAAAATTAAAGGTTAGAAACTTACATTCCTATTTGCACAAGAACTAGGGTGAAAAGAATATCATCTGAAACTAGAAGATAAATGATTCAAAAATGGTACCTTTACAATACACAAACTTCTATACTATCATGTTTACTTGTAAAATATTGAACAATGTGGCCTCTAATATGATGTGACTTTTTAAAAGCCTCCTTAGAACAACAGAGCTCTGTAAAACACAGAGCTAACACATACTGGGGTATAAAGAGCATCAGGCCAACTCCTGGAGAAACAAGCTGTACTCACCTCCCTCCAGGGCAGACCCTGGCCTGGAGGCTAGGGGACAAGATGGGAACCCTTGGAGCGAAAGGTATCTATGGATAAGGATCACTGTTGCCACCAAACCCATGCCAACAGTCTGCTCATCAGCCTCTTTGCATCAATGCTAAGAACTCTGTGCCACCCAGGGTTGACATCAGGTCCACCATGGATTCCTTCAGAGATCACCTTCTTTCATGGTAAATTCCGCTATCTCTCGTGGTCCCATTCTCAATGATTCCAGAATCTGCCCTCATACATACAGGTTACGTGCTCCAAGCTATAGGTAACAGGATCACCTTCCTCCCAGTTGCCCAGGACAGAAATTTGGGAGTCATCCTTGACTACCCCCTCTCATGGAACATATGGCAACAGTCACCGAGTATTGTCAATTCTACCTCATCAATGTCCCTTATTCCATTAATTTCTTCCCAAACATCCGATCCCTCTCTTACGTCAGATCGCCATCTTCTCTAGCTTGGATTAATTTAATAGCCTTCCAAATGGTCTTCCCGCCCCCAGGCTCTACCTCCTCTAATTCATTCTCCAAAATGTGGTCAGCAATCTGTATATAACACAAGTCTGATGAAGCCACCTCCCTGCTTAAAAGTCTTCAGGACAAGTCCAAAGTCCACAGCCTGACAGGTAGGTTCTTCATGACCTCACTCCGACCGACACACCACCCTCCTTGCTCCTCTGCCCCTTTATTTCATCCTCTGTGTTATTTGCAGTGCCCTGAGCTGGCCACGCTGTCTTTCGTTTCTGGATCTTTGTCCTCACAGCCTCCTCTGCCTTCAACATGCTCTACAGATCCATAATCTAGTTCTTCACAAAATCCCTCAGCTTCCAGCACTTGGCTTAGTAAATACAGCAGCTTACACTCAATGTGAGGGGTTCTGTTCAAAACATTTTTATGCATTTAGTTATTTAATCTTCACATCAACCCTCTGAGGTAGGTATTAACATGATCCCCTTTTATAGACAAGCTTGCATATTCTCTCAAAGTTGCGTCATGCACTTCTAAGTGCTCCTCGAGCCTCCAGTGTTCATCATAAAACTTACTATTATGTATTTCCCCAATTTTCTATACCACAGACTAACGGTCCTAAAGGAAAGAGACGCGTCTGATTGTTAGTGGTCTCCTAGATGAAGCTCAATAAATGTCTGCCAAACTAATAAATTATGACCATGCTCAGCAATATGGTATACAGGTTGGGAATACATTCTAGAACCAACTTGCTTGCATTCAAACTTCAGCTCTTAAAATTACTAACGGTGCGATCTTGAGTAAGTTGTTTAACTGCTCTGCCTAAAATGGGGATAATGATAACATATACTTCATATAAGAGTTAAATAGGTTAATATCTGTCGAGTGCTTCAATGAGTTCCTGGCACCTAGGATGATTATGTAAGTGTTTGGCATTATTAGCATTCATGTTAATGAAGGACCTAAAACCACTTGTAAAATGGAATGAATATCATTAGCTCAATTTTACAGGCAAGAGGAGCTGACTAAGATCAAGTGACAATCCTCAAATATATGCTAACTCTAAAATTAAATATCATCATCCAAAGACTTATTACAATGTATTGGAGAAAGAGCTGTAAGGACTCCTTACAAAACAAACCATCAGGAGGCTTTTAAAACCAGCAACGACAACAGCACATGAGTAGTCTCCTAACCAAGTCTAAAGAGAAAATGATCCAGAACTTTCAGAGCACGTCACTTCGTTATATAAAGGATAAACTCCTACGTGGGAGAGCCAAATTTAGAAGAAAGTTACAAGGAAATGTTTCATAAAACTAACAGGACCATCTCAGATTTGTGAGAATGTTTAGGACCAAAGCAGCTCTGTTTTATGGAGAAGATTCCCTGAACAAATTACTGACAGTGAAAAAGCTTGCATCCTCAGACCTTGACAGGGATTTAGCTGTGTGCTCTTAAAAGCAAAGCCGGTATCTTTTTAAAACAAAAAAAATTCTAAGAAAAGATAGAACCAAAGGAATAAACATTGTGACAGGGTTTTGTGAAACAATTAAAGTACTGCATTCCTTGTTAGGAACATTGTCTTTGCTCAGAGATTACTGAAATGAAGGCCCCATATGCTGAAACCAGGAGCTAGTTTTCATCAAAGGAGACACAGACATGGAGAAAAGTCGTATTCAGAGTTGACCCTTTGTTTAAATTCAAAGCCTTGGTGCTCATGTCTAATCCCTTCTTTGGCAATGACTGGCAATGAAAATAGTAAAGTAGTCACTGAAGTTCATATCTTTTCTTTCTAAACCACATGTCAAAAATGAATTCCTAAAACTCCATTTCCCATTTTTGTGACAGAGATTAAATCCTACTTAAAAAACAGCAAAATCATGAAAATTTTTACTTGCCTGAGAGGTTTGCAAGAACAGCCAAAGCTACCTCATGACGAAGGATGTTTGTTTTATTCATTACTTCGATTTTTTAAATTTGGAGACAACAAAACCCCATTGTCTAAAAATCTGGAGAACCCCTGGATTTCACTGAAGAGGAATATGTTTAGTGGAAAAGCAAAATGGATGAAGCTACAATGAGATTCCAGAAAATTCTCAATGGCTCTGTCATTCGCCAAGCTTATAACCGCTACATTTGATGTACTTTGATGTCATTGGGTGTGCATGGCTTCGTGCTTTGAGATTAAAATGGACACCAACAACTCAGATTCCCTCTGTTATGGTGACTGCTTCTAGCGGCACACCTCTCTCAATTAATCTCTTGGTCTCTCTCACATCCCTTGTCTCTCACTGTCTTTGTCTCTCTGTCATACACACTCACCCTCCAGCCACATGGCTATACAGGTGAGGCTCCTGGCATATCTGATCCCACTCCTGACCAAAATTAGTTCCTCTAAAGCACCAGATCCATAAAGAGCCAGTTAAAATCCCCTTCCTAGACTGCATCTTCCGGCCAGAGGTGAATAGTCTAAAGGCTGGCATCTGATTCCAGGCTGGGGCCATTGAGTCCCTTCCCAGAAAATTTGTAAAGGTGAGAAAGAACGAGACCTTGATGTATACCCGGAGAAACTGTTGGCTGCCATGTTTTGTACATTATAAACAGAAGTAGCGGTGGGGGTGAAGAAAAGCAGTTGGCAGATGGAGGTTAAGACTAAAATAAGTGCAGAGGAGAGACCAAGATGAAAAATGAATAGACTTTCCTGGATAGCACAGAGCTTCCCAACCTCTGGTTCCAGGCTATTCCTTAGGCATGTTTATCTACACACCCTAGGGTTCTATGACCTTTCGTTCTTCTTTTTCACCTAAATGACAACAGTTGGTTCCTGTTTTTATAATCAAAAGGACAGTTAATACACGAAGAGAACTCCAAATTTAAGTACAGGACCCCAAACTGAAAAGGATAGTTTCTTCCAGATACATCATAGTCACCACTATCAGATCAATTGTTTGCTGTAATTTTAGAGTCGTAGACAAAAGGAGTTCAGTCCACGGTCAAAAGCCAAAAAGTTCCCAGAGAGTTTCAAAACAGAAACACGAAAACAAAAACAAAAATAACCCCATACTGCATGGCTACACAAGTGCTTTTAATGGTGTAAATGAATTAGTAGAAATCATTTTCCTTACATTTCCTTTAGCTTCCTAAGTTAGAACTTTGAAGATGTATGTTAAAGAAATATACTTAAGTAGATTAGTTTTCACTTTGGTAAAATGTAAAATATTCATGCAGAATATAAACCTCATCAGTCTGTTTATTCATAGCACTCCTAAAAATCGTCACTTAAAAAAATTATCTGTTAAAGTACTTATGAGTCAGCACATTTTTTTCTTTATGTAGGTAAGTGAGGGTAGGTTTGGGAGTTCCTTTTAGAAGAAGAAGATAATAACAACAGTCCTATGTTTGAATTTCAAGTTCAGTATCATATTTGGCATGGATTTCAAAGTCTTCCAGGGGTGCTGTTTTGTTCACAAGGAGGTTTTTCTTGTTCGAGCCCTCTTGCATAAGACTCTCGGAGCAGAGCAAAGAAAAAAAGATTTACTACGTGTTGAGACATGAAGAAATTAGTGTACAGGAAACGTAAAACCCCCAAGAAGCAATGCTTCAGTCTCTGTAAGCTGAATAGCAAGGCAAGTTCATCCTTTCCTTACAAGATGTGGTCAAAAAGCGGGGACCAAGTGCTGAGAAGAACAAAAATTCCCATCTTGGTCTTCACACTGTGAAAATTAAGCCAAGCCCACACAGATGACAGGGCTGGGCCCAAAGTTCAGTGCCTCCAGACAATTCTAACTGCTTTCTCTGCCCTCACATTTAAAACTGCCTTCTTTTATCATAGCCTCGCTTCTCCTCCACACAGCTATTCCTCAGTCCCTGGCCGCTGTGCTCAGCCAATGTTAGCATCCCTGAGTTGGGAGGGAAGGTGGGTGGTGATCTGTCCTCAGACACAGGAGGGAGTGGAGGCTCCTCTCGGTGACTACTTTCCAGCTAACTTAATTTTCAATTATGATTTTTCTCTTCAGTTGTGTTAAGACACATTTAATAGTGAACTGGATTCTTAGGCAGCAAAGAAGTAGGAGGAAGGACCCATCAGTCATGAGTGTGCTGGCCTAAGCTTTTTCACGCTGGAGGTGCTGTGGGTCTGGGTCATATTTTAATCGGTTTCACACAGGCGGTCCTCTTGCTAGGGAAAGAGGCTGTGCGGATCTCCACACCTGCTAGACACTGGCAGAGACTTCGAAGGCTTTCAGGGGTTAAATTCTAGTCAACGCTAATAGCACCACCCTCCTAAGGGTGTAAATGTAAGCATTTCACTAGTTCATTCATAAGAACCTTTTCTTTCTCACAAGAAAAGTAAGTGGCCCAGTTATCCTCTGGTGGCAGATCAAAAGTCAGTGAGGCTTTGAGGCCACAGAATCTGCCAAATCACTCCCTCTCAGGGCTTCTGCTCTCGCTTCACCAGCCCTGCCTAAATGGAACTGTCCCCCATCACCACTGGGTTCACTGCCTGTGGGTTTCTTCTCAGGTGTCACATCAGCAGAGAAACTTCTAGGACCACTCAGCCTAAAGTAGCCTTTCCCTCCCTGTCTCTGCCCTGCCACTGTTTATCCCTTTCCCTGCTTTATTTTTCATCAGGGATCTTAACACTACTTGACATTATATTCTGATTTATCTGCTTATGGTTCACCCACGTGAGCATGTAAGCTCATGAAGACAGCGACTTCATCTTACTCATCTCTCTGTTCTCAGAACCTGAATGAAACCTGGCCCATAACAGCCCTCAGTAAGCACTATCTGAATGAATGAATGAGTGAATGAATGAATGAATGCATGAATAGGAATGAAAGTCAAATATCTCAATTTCTCGCTTAATATATGCTCATCTCCCTGTCAGCTTTCATTTACCCCTCTATGCTTTCTGCGCTTGGTTTGCGGACAAGGGTAGATAGATGGAGAGTTTCAACCTTTCGAATGTCTTGTGCTAAAGCAGAAATGCTTCATGTAAAGGTATAGGAGTTACAAAAACCTGGTGTTGACAGAAAACATAAGGAGAAAGACACTGCACCGTGTGTGGGAGTGTGGACTGAGATAATCTATTGGAGGATAATTTAGAAATATCTGACAGAATTTTAAAAGGGCATTTTCTTAACTTACTAATTCTCAAATAATATAGCCCACAGAAATAGTTCCATTAACCACTAAATGCTCGGAGATGTACCTACAAGGATGCTCACTGTAGCATTATTTGTGAGGATGAAAAATCAGAATAGCCCATAAAATATCAATAATTCAATGTGGAATACTTTATAATCTTATACACTTGCTGAAGAGAATTAGATATGTTGATATTGACATGAAAACAACACCCAAGATATATTGTCAAATGAAAAAAGCAAGAGGGCGAACTACTATAAATATTAACACATTTCTGTACAAAAATCATTATGTGTGTGTGAGAAGTACACACACATAGACACACACTTATTATTTGCCAGGAAAGGGTCTACAAAATGACACTTCAAACTGTTAACAGTGGTTCTGATCTTTCTAAAAGAGAGGACAGAAGGCAACTTCTACCTTCTAAATCCTAAATTTCTCTAATGTGTAAACTTCTGCAACCAGCAAGGACTATTTTCATTATCACAACAATAATGAAGGCTTTAAACTTTTTTAAATTCTGGAGCCAGAGTATTTTAATATTTATAAAACTATCTACATTCTGAGCTCTAGTCTTGACATTCAGATTAACAAGTTCTGTCACCTCTCTAGGCTTTATTTATTCCTGAGCCATAAAACGAGGCTAGGAATTTCTGTCCTGTCTGCCGCTTGGGGTTATTGGGTAGCTAAATCAAATTCACAGGGTGAATTTTGAAACATTCTGAAAGTACCAAGTCAATTCAAGAAGCCACCATGTATATTATCGTTGAAGCTCCTTGTTAGCAACGTCTTTCATTAATTCCTAAGAATACACTCTAGGAGGGATTTATGTTAGGACTTTTACAGGTGAGGAAATGGGTGGAGAGAAATAAAATTTCTCCCTCAGACAGCAGAATTAGAATCCTGTGCCACCTTTAAACCTTCATTCTATCCCAGGTATTACCCAGATAGAGCTAGAGGACAGGGCTCTGCAAACCACAGTCCCTCCCAGATGAAAGGGACTGGTACAGTCAGGAACAGGAACAAGCACCCTTGGAAACTATAAAATGAAATAAAACTGCAGTGAAAAAAACTGTATGCTCCTTATCTTGCAAATGTGCTGGTCCAAGGCCAATTTACCTCTTTAATTATGCTCCAATAAATGCTTTTATATACGCCACACCATAATAGTTTAGGAAAACCTCTTGAGAATAAATAGTCAAGATTTTTAAAAAGAAGAAGAGAAAATGTAGGTTTTGCTAAAACAAACATGCCTTCCCTTAGAGGAAAAATGAGGCTTTTAGAAAAAAGCAGGGACAGTGACTTTACCAAACTATGGGAAAGGGGTACTTTATCCACTTGGAAGTTTCTACAAGTTTGCTTGTTGTGGCATGGCAATGCTTCCATTATATACAAACAAAAGACCAGGCCAGTATTTTCTACCAGTTCCATGCAGCCCTGAGCCTAAAAGTTATTTAACCTTGGCATTTCTAAATAAGGTGGGTGGGCTCCAATTCCCTCAGCCTCAGGCAAGCAAATTTTAAAAAGTTAAAAAAAAATTTTTTATGTTCATTTATTTTTGACAGATAGAGAGAGAGGCAGAGTGTGAGCAGGGGAGGGGCAGAGAGAGAGGGAGACACAGAATCTGAAGCAGTTTCCAGGTTCTGAGCTATCAGCACAGAGCCTGATGTGCGGCTCGAACTCAGGAACCACGAGATCGTGACCTGAGCCAAAGTCAGGTGCTCGACCAACTGAGCCACCCAGGTGCCCCCTGGCAAGTAAATTTTAGTTCATCATTACAAAGTTCCATCAATTTCCCACCACTAGCCTGAGTCTAGACATAAAATAAGCAAATTCAAGATAGGAGGTTTACTGGTCATCAAAGATCATCAAAAAGCATTTCCAGATAAATGTTCCTATTTTTTTAAAAAAAGGCATTTTAAAGACATTTCAGCTCCGTAACTGAACACTAGACTACTGATTACATTGCTCCTAGATATTATTTTTTAAATAATAATAATTCTTCTCTCTTCCTTGGAAACATCCGGAGATGTTTCACAGCAACAAAAAACTGTCTTCTTAGAGGCTTCTTTGCTTATCACTTGAGTCCCACTATGTGCAGTGCCTTGTGCAATATAAACACAAATGAGATGCAGCAGTCTCTGCTCTAAAGAGGGTCACCTAACACAGAAAATTAAGGTTAGAAAATCTATCCCTAGTTTGCACTTCTTTGAAAGTTCCAGTCCTACTGGAGAATCTCAAAACACAGTATGAACCCCTACAATTTTTCTTTTCAAGATATTGCCATGACAGGTTCCTATGCCCAGTTTCGACAATGATATTAAAGATGTGTCGCTGGAGCTAGTAAACCTTGTCATCAGCTTAAGGTTAGAATTTCTATCCAGATGCCCAACAGACACATGAAACGATGCTCAGCATCCCTCCTCATCAGGGAAATACAAATCAAAACCACACTGAGATACCACCTCATACCAGTCAGAGTGGCTAAAATGAGCAAATCAGAGGACTCTAGATGCTGGCGAGGATGTGGAGAAACGGGCACCCTCCTACACTGTTGGTGGGAATGTAAACTGGTACAGCCCCTCTGGAAAACAGTGTGGAGGTTCCTAAGGAAACTAACAATAGAACTCCCCTAAGACCCAGCAATAGCACTGCTAGGAATTTACCCAAGGGATACAGGAGTGCTGATGCACAGGAGCACATGAACCCCAATGTCCATAGCAGCACTCTCAACAATAGCCAATATGGAAAGAGTCTAAGTGCCCATCAACCGACGAATGGATCAAGAAGATGTGGTTTATCTATACCATGGAATACTACATGGCAATGAGAAACAATGAAATCTGGCCATGTGTAGCAACATGGATGGACCTTGAAGGTGTTATGCTGAGTGAAATAAGTCAGACAGAGAAGGACAGATACCATATGTTTGCACGTATAGGAGGATTAGGAGGAACTTAACGGAAGACCATGGGGGAGAAGAAGGGGGGAAATGGTGGGAGAAAGGGGAGAGGGAAACCTTGAGAGACTCTTGAATGCTGACAAAAACTGAGGACTGATGGATGTGGGAGGGTGAGGGGGGATGGGCATGGAGAGGGGCACTTGTGGGGATGAGCACTGGGTGTTATATGGAAACCAACTTGACAATAAACTATTTTTAAAAAGAAAGGGTTAGAAGTCCTGTCTCCCCTCTTGTTTATAGCTCCTTCTCTTTCTTGGCCTCCTTCCTCCCTCCCTTTCCTCCTTTTCTTCCTTCTTCCCTTTCCTCCTTCTTTCCTTCTATTTCCCTTTCTCCCCCCTTCCTCCCTCCCTCCCTCCCTTCCTTCTTTCCTTCCTTCCTTCCATGATTTTCTCACATGAAGTGCCCTCTAAAACATTTTTGGGCAAGATTTCATTCCATGCTTCCCCAGGAGTGCAATAATATTGGAAGCACGGTTTGCAGGTCATTCTGAGAGGTCAGTGAGAAGTCCCCTGGTGTTAATAGCTTGAGTAATATTGTTTTCTCCTTCAGACCACACCATTAAATTGTTTTCACTACCCACAAAGGGATTGTTTGTGTCAGAGCAAATGAGATCTGATACAAATTCAAACTGGCTAATTTCAACCTAACAAAATAATTTATTCCTAATAACTAAAAGAACAAGACAATGACAAAAAAATTGTTAAGTCTCTTTATGACACAGAGGCAGGAGAGAAGAAATGTATTAAATAGATGGGTCCCCTCAGGGCAAATTAAGCCACTTCAGTGTGCTATCTGCAACTTTTGAGCGAACACCCTGCAGCCCATTCTCCTAGAGACTGGGGCTGGCGGGTATTTCCCAAGTGTTTTTTAAAACCGCTACGTTACGTTCTCTAGGAATATCAGAGATTCTGCTTCGGGTCTATTTCACTGAACTTCTTTTGTTTATGAACCACCATAGTTTCTGTTGTTGTTCTTTCGGTCATCCGAGTGTAAAGCTCCGAAGCTGGGTTCATCTTCTTGCTGCTGCCCTCATGCCCGAAATGCCTCCCCTTCCTGAGGCATCTAGCGTTTTAATGTCTTTTAAATCTCTTTTTCCTGTTTTCTCACTGCCACCATAGTTGCCTTGCCTGTGAAGTGTTTCTGCACGGGGCCTGGGCACTTTCTCCCAAACACGCAGGTCAGGGCTCTACCAGCAGACCACCGAGGCAGAAACTGGCACGCGTGGGCAGGAGGGGAGGGGGAGCTTGGGCATGTGCTGAAAACGCTGCCCGGCGCTCCTGCTACAATGCACCACGCCACCTCCCGAAACCTCATTTTTCTAACAGTCTGGGTCCTCTTTCTGTAGCGCTCCCAACCAAGCACCGGGAGCCAGTTAGAGCCCGCCTCGGATCAGGAAGAGTGTGAGGGGCCCCCAGCCTCAGTTCCGCCACATCCCTGCTTATACTCTAGTCCCACTAATTAGGTCTCCACGGTAACCTGCCCGGTACCCCAGGTCTGTGAGGCTGGGTCTCTCCCGGACTCCTGTTAGTCTCACAGAGACCTGCGTCCCTCCAGAGGATGCATCCGCACCCATCCTGATCCCCGGCCTGGCCCAGGTCAACGACCAGGCTCCCATTACCTGCAGTCAAGCTTCCCTGACTTCCAGCCACTGATTTCAAGGTGGCTTCCTGTATCTGGTTGTTGGAGGAAGGGGCATCTGTTGTCTCCAGCTCTCTTGCCTGGGTCGCAACCCTTCCTTGGTGGCTCCCGGCACTATTCTTGGGCCTGTGCTGCTGTGCTGTCACGTAGGACCTGCCACTTTTACCTTGACCTGTCCGTGGCACTCTCTCAGTGGGCACGGGCCTTTGTGAGCCTGCAGATCCAGCCGGCCCCTTGCCTCCCCTGCAGCAGCCAAAAGCCCCGGTCCCCCCAGCCTGGCAGCCGCCCCAGGTTTCCACCTGCTGCACAGCTTGGACAGCGGCAGCTTGAAGGGAATACATGCTTTCCATCCAAATGTGGCAGCTCCCATCTGTACTGCTTTCTGTCATCACCTTGGGACCCTTTCCTGGTCTTCAGATGTTGGAGAAGCTCCACCCAGGGGGCCGAAGGACCAGTGGGCCGGCTGTCCCCTTAGGGACATATCCCCTTTGCATATTTCCCATGTAAAGTGAATGCAATACCCAGAGAGCTCTCTAGGTAACTCAAGAGGAGCCCAGGGATGCTAGAGACCTTTATCTCCGGTGGAGGCGTAAGTGCTGTGAGCTTTGCATCCAACCTTTCCCGTTCACTGGATAAAGGGCTGTCTCAGCCTACTACTCCCTGACTGATAACTATGGAACATGCATTAATATACTCCAATATGTCTTCAAAGGACCTTAAGAGAACGAGGCTCTCTCACAGAACCCTTGGACCCAGGTCTACCCCCTTTTCTGTTGTCCAAGGCTGCCTCTGCCTCATGAGCTCCCCACGTGCTGGCTGGGTTGTGTTCTCTGAACATCCAGTGCCTGGTCACACCAGTCTCTGAATGATCCAAGACGGCCATCCTCTCCTGAGGCCCTGAGGCCTCTTGAGGTCCCCACAGGGTGGCCCAAGGCACTTTGGAGGGGCTGCAGAGCCAAGTCCCAGAGAACTCCTCATCCCAGAGAGCCTCAACTTTCTGTGTGGAACCTGAAGACCACAGTCCCTCGACCCCATAACCACGGAGACTACTATGTTACCTCCCCTTCCTAAACTTATGGGAATCAAGAAAGCCCTCAACTTAAGAACTTCCATACTGTCCCTACAGGACCCCCACGCTAGCACTGTCCTCCCCCTCAATGACAGAAGTCCAGAATCCAGTGCCTGGTCCTTGGCATTGTCCCCCTCTGACCACATCCAGAGAGACTCCCCCAGACTACATGATCCCTTATATAAATGCAAGCAAAGAAGAATCAGGAAGCCTAAAGATTCTCTAGGCTCGTGTCAATGCTACCTCTCTAAAGTGCAGGCTGCCTTAAAACAAAGGAACCAGGGGCGCCTGGGTGGCTCAGTCAGTTGAGTCTCTGACTTTAGCTCAGGTCACAGTCTCAGGGCTCGTGTTGGCTCTGAGCGGAGAGGTCAGAGCCTGGAGCCTGCTTCAAATTCTGTCTCCCTCTCTCTCTGCCCCTCTCCCGCTCCCGCTCTGTTTCTCTCCTTCAAAAATAAATAAACGTTAAAAAAAAAAAAAAGGAATAATATTTCCCTTCTAAGTTAGAGCAAATGGAGGAGAATCCAGTTACTACCCCCATAAGTGAGCACTAACCTCCTGGAGGACCACCTCTATGTCCTTCTGAGGGTCCATTCCATGCTACCGAGGAGACAGAGTCTTGGCTTCTAAGCCACAGAGACCCACTTAGAGCCCACAGTCGCTGCTTCTGCTATGCGGCCTCAGTACCCTCAGCAAAGCCCCAGCCGCGGTGGGCAGCACTGAACTGCACTCAGAGGGCTTCCAAGTTTGCTGTGTGTCCCTGGAGTCATAGCAGGACATCCGAGTGGCCACGCAGATCCCAGGAACTTTGTCACATGTTTTCCAGTCAAAGTAAACTCAGTATTGGAGCCCTGAGCCTCCACCAGAACATCAGGCCTAACTATAAGGAGTCCCAGGACCCAGGAGCCTGGAACACATCCGGGGAAGGAAAACACTCATATTCCACAGAGGAATTGTGCAAGTCACACAGAAAGTTCTGACCTTCCATACGAGGCCCATTTGTGGTGTTTTTTAGGGGGGCCCAGCCATGAGGGGGACTGTTCCGGATAAAACACTTATAGGCCTTGTCTTGGGCCCAGCTAGGAACAGGTACAGGGCAGGAATAGATGGGTCCTTGCTTCACTGGTAAGTCTAGTTCTAAGAGCCCAGTAACATATGAGCCTTATGTGAGAGTTCCTGGGACTCCCTCAGCCACACAGCTCGTCTACCTCCCATGTCAGGCCTCAAGGCAGGTATAAGGAGCCCGGGAAACAGGCACCTGACAGGGAAGCTTCTAAGAAAATACCTCTCACCGCTGGGGAGATGGATCACAAGATGACACACAAGGCCGGTGCTCAAAATCCTGGGGGAGGATAAATTCAATGAGACCTAAGTCTTTGCAAGTGGTCCCGGGGGCTGGTTAAGGTTAGGTTACACTCAGCAGCCACACTAGCCTCATGCGTGTGCAGCCTGCACAGTCACACACAGCCTGCGCTCACCAGGGCCCTGAGCTCTGTTTCAAGATCTGCTGTCTCCATCTTGAAATCCTCCGTAAGCTCACCTTTGAACTTGTTTGTAAGTGATGTTTGATGGGACAACAGAGCATGAGTGTGAGCAGAGACGTCCAGAAGACAGGAGAGAGCTTTAGATCTTATTGCCTGTAAGTGGCACTTTTTCCCTGCCTTGTTTTTATAAGGGGCCCACGAATCGTGCAGCCAGTCTGTCAGCAGCCTTGAAGTAACAGCCTCCCAAATCACCAGCTAACCCTCGAAGGATGAAATTGAAGACCTAAAGACCATGTAGCTCTCTGGAGACTTCTCTATCTCTGATCCCATTTCAACCAAAGAAATCTCCTTTTCATGCCTTGAGTCACTCCTTAAGGTTTACTCAGTATCTTCTTCAAACTCATCCCCAGCTCAAAAAGACCCCTGGTAAGAACTAGGACACGGGGCATCTGCATTCCAGAAAGCAAATCATGTCATGATACCATAGGATAAAGAAGGACCCTGAGTGGCAGTAGGACCATCCCTGTGGTTATGACCAGGACAAGGTGGAGGTGGGGGGGGGGGGGCCAGAGCAGCTGCTCGGGTCCTGTCCCGGGAACCCATGTGGTGAACATGTCTGTTAAATCATTCTATAAACACTTGTTGAGTAACTACTGTGCACCAGGCACCACAGAAATGAAGACAGACACAGTCCTGTCCTTGACAAACTGACCCTAGGAAGAGATAAAGGCACTCAGCAAATAAATTATAGTGAAGCAGGCTAAATACTTTTAAACATATAAATAGCATTTTATAGAAGCACTGGATAATCAAGTCTGAAAAATCAGAAAGTGTCACAGAGAAGGATCTCAAAAGATAGACAGGAGTTTGCCATACTAAAAATACCCAAGAGAGGCACCTGGTTGGCTCATTTGGTAAAGCCTGTGACTCTTGATCTCAGGGTCAAGGGTTCAAGCCCCATGTTGGGTGTAGAAATTACTTTGAAACTAAAAAGAAGGGAGGGCACCTGGCTGGTCAGTCCAGTAAAGCATCTGATTTTGGCTCAGGTCATGATCTCGTGGTTTGTGAGTTCAAGCCCCGCATCGGGCTCTTCACAACAGCTCGGAGCCTGGAGCCTACTTCAGATTCTGTGTCTCCCTCTCTCTCTGCTCCTCCCCTGCTCATGCTCTCTCTCTCCTTCTCTCTCAAAATTAAGTAAACATTTTAAAAAATAATAATAAATAATAAAATTAAATTATAAAGAATTTAAAAAATGGAGGGAGTCTATCTCTAGCACCCATATTAAGAAAGAAAGAAAGAAAGAAAGAAAGAAAGAAAGAAAGAAAGAAAGAAAGAAAGAAAGAAAGAAAGAAGGAAGGAAGGAAGGAAGGAAGGAAGGAAGGAAGGAAAGGAAAGAAAGAAAAAGAAAGAAAAAAGAAAGAAAGAAAGAAAGAAAGAAAGAAAGAAAGAAAGAAAGAAAGAAAGAAAGAAAGAAAAGGAAAGGAAAGGAAAGGAAGGAAGGAAGGAAGGAAGGAAGGAAGGAAGGAAGGAAGGAAGAATGAATGGATGATTACCCAAACGGAGCATCAAACAGACCTGTCTGCCTGCAGAACAGTGAGAGGCTGGGCACAACAGAAGCCTGGGCTGTGGGGGAGGGGGGGTGTCAGAAAAGAAGGTTGGGACCAGAATTGTGAAAATGACCTCACAATTCCAGCCCAAGAATTTGGGCTTTATCTGGAATGCAAGAAAGGCCAAGAAAAGATTAGACATGTGCTTTTTGGGATGAGGTCTCAGCTGGTGGTATGTAGGAAGGCCTGGGGCAGGCAAAGCTGGGGGGAGGGAATCCAGACAGAGATGCCGGTGAGCAGGATGGGGGGTGGGGGAGGGCTCAGGCTAAGGGAATGTCGTAAGATCTGAGATACCACTCAGGCAGGTTTGGTGGCTAACGGGATCTGGGCGGTGGGAGAGATGGCCATACTAAATGCTCCTGGTTAGAAGGCAAGCCGGATGGGCCCTCCACCGTAGTCACGCGGTACGACCCGTGGAGCAGGTTTAGAGGAAAACGTGAAGTCTGCCATGCCTGCGGGGCACCTGGGCGTGTGTGCGGGACCGCAGCTGCAGACCGAGATTCCGATCTCCTGAGAGAGGCCCCAAGGCCGGAGACACGGCTCTGGGCGACATTCACAGAGAGGCGCTGGGCCACGCCACAGGAGGAAGGTCATCTTAAGAGAACTTGGGCAACCACAGGAACAAAAGGCGTTTCAGGGATGGCCAAAGATGGGAGGGACTGGCAAGGGACAGACGGACCTGAAGGGGGAAGAAACCATGAAGCAGACGGCTATGCAATAAGGAGTTCCAGTCGGATCACTGAAACTGGCAGTTGGGAGGGAACGGTGGCTTCACTGGCACAATCCTAGCAGGGGCAAAGCTGCTTTACCACGGTTGGGGGCAGCGAGAGAACAGGATAAGAAATGGAAGGAGTCTGGCAGCACAGTAGTTGGAAAGGAGATGTAGGGTCAGGGGCTATAATTTTTTATGGTCAAATACGCAGGAGAGCAAGAATTACGAGAACAGGCTCCTGGAGAGGCTGGATATAATGGCTCTCGAGAAAGCTAGAAGGCAAGGATGGCCTTTGCAGGTTGGCTAAGACGGTGGTGGTGGGGGTGCGGGGGAGGGTAATAGGAGTATTCGTGTCACATGACGTCTATCTTCTTGGTTAGAAGGCAGCAAGGAAGGTGAGGTCGGCTGGGAGTGGAGAAAGGGCAAAGCTCAAGGGCTTTAAGAAGTCTTCGTTTCCAGAATGAATTCCTGCCCCTGAATCTTAGTTTCCAGGATGGATCTCTGCTTCCTGCTTCCAAGTTTCTCTGACCTTGGCTATCTGCTTATTGGATCTCTGCCTCTTGCCAGATTTCTGCAAGCTCATGCTCTGCTGGTCTGCTCCCCTTCTGCTCTCCCTGCTGGGCTTCCCTGGCTGCTCCTCCTGGCCCGTGTGCTCTTGCCTTACTGCCGACACCTGAGCCCCCCTGCTCTGGAAGGGGCCGGCTCTGCCTTCTCTGTGGCCTCTGAGCTACTTACCATCCACAGGGCCTTTGACCAATTACAGCAGTCTCCTGAATGATCTCTCCCTCCTTCAACCATCTCCTATCTTTCTAAACCTCTGCATTTGGTAACTCCCATCTTCCTCTCAACCCATCAATGCCCTCCAGACTCTTCAAGGACTCTCCATCTCCAGAGGAAGCAGTTTAGCTGTGGCCACAGACCTATATAGTTTGACCTGTGGAGTCTTTTATCAAAAGCTGAATCTGTCCGGTTACACACAGGTGTCACCCCTCCCTAATGCCTTGCACCTACCCCAGGCTCAATCCATGGACCAATATCATCGTACTGGCATCTGTAGACATTTGACAACAAAGTCCACACCATCTTAAGATTCAAGGCCTTCCACTCTGACTCCAGTATGCCTCTCAAACCAGCCTGTCCTTACTGTGCAAACCCCTTATTCCAAAAATTGATTTGCTCTGCCCTCCTTCCCACTCCTGGCCCCAGTATGGTTTCCCTCGAGAGAGATGATAGAGATAGAGATAGAGATAGAGATAGAGATAGAGATAGAGATAGATAGAGATAAAGATAGAGATAGAGATAGAGAGATATGCCTGTCTTCCATCTTGCCATTCCACCTATCTGCAATACTTTGCCATCCCTTTTCCACCTGTCATAACTGAGATCTGGCTCAGAGACTGCCTTTTCATGGAAGCCTCCATAGACCATCCAAACCCACAGCAATTTTTGCCTGGACTCCCTCATTTGGCCCTTTTGTATGTTTCTTTGTCCTCAGTTCTCCTGTAAGTTATCGTTGGGGGGGAGTAACCTTCCTGTTTCCCCAGATCAGCCTATAAACAGGGTTCCCCTTAAGTCTTACATACAAAACCCAACAGAGCAGACCTGCCTCTGTGTAATTTATCTCACACATGACCCAACTGTCGGTTCATAAACCCCAGTCACCTCCTAACAACCATAAAACATCAGAGCAAGCACAGGTTCGTAATGCCTCTAGGGCAGAGGCCATGTCTTAGGGTAGTATCCTGCCTAAAGCCCAGTAGGTGCTTAGTAAATGTTCACAATGAGAAAGTATAAAAACCAGAAATCTCTTCTTGTTCAGAAAACCAGAAGGATAAAACAGGCCCCATATTGGGCCATGAGCTCTTTGATTTGATGAAAACAAACAACTCTTGGCATGTATCACAGTAATGGAGGCAACCAAGGACAGGTATATTTCACCAAGGCAAGAAGGGAGCCCCATCAGAAGAAGCAGGAATTAGGAAGTCCAGAGCTCTGGCCATAACACTAGCAATGATTTAGAAGGTGAACTTGGACAGTCTCTCAACAGATACGGATTCTTCAAGGTAAGAGGGTCTTTCCTTCTCACACTGCAGTTACACCAACAATCTGGTGGTGAAGGAGAGTGGCCTGCTGGAATAGAGGGACAGCTTCAGAGCAAGTAGAAGGGCTGCTCACCTGTGGTGTCAATACTTCCAGTTCACCTACCCTTTATCCCAGCTTCTATGTTGCTCCCTAGGTCTGACAGGCCTGGATTCCCACAAATATCTTTACTCCTAATTCCCACCCAACCTGTTTGCTTCAGCTACACACTCAATGCGGTGGCCCCCAGCTGAGGTTCTAAAAATACAATGTTAACATGCACTTGATAAAATTCTACCATGGGTCAGTACATACTGACTATGGTTATTCCAGGTGTTAGCCCAGTGGTGTGACACCTGGTAACAGGCAATGGCCACCTTCTCCTTCGGCAGAAATCAAGGCCTTAAGAGAAGGCATTACTGAGCTCTGGAAGTCCAGACCTTCTAGGAGGCTGGCTGGGTGTTGGTGGGAGCACAGGATGTAGTGGGTAATGGAACATCTCTGCTAAGTGAAATAAGCCAGAGAAAGACAAACACTATATGCTGTCACTTATATGTGGAATCTTAAGAAAAAAAAAAGAAGAAGAAGAAGAAAGGAAGCTTATTTCATAGAAACAGAGACTAGAATGGTGGTTATCAGGGTGAGGGGGATATGAGGAGACACAGATCAAAGGGCACAAATATTCAGTTCAAAGAATTGCAAGTTCTAAGGATCTCATGCACACCGTAATGGCCATAGGTAATAATACAGTATTGTGTACTTGAAAGTTGCTGAGAGTATTTTTTAAGCATTCTCACTGCCAAAATTTAAAAAAAAATCTAACTCTGTAAGGAAAGGGGTGTATAAATTATCTTGATCTTGGTAATTATTCCACAATGTATATGAATATCAAGTCATCACGTCAGATACTTTAAACACATCCAGCTTTGAAAATTATTTCTCAATAAAGCTGGAAAACATGGGAAAACACACAAGTAGAATTTGAGAAGTGTTTCTGTACCTGGCACTGAGGAAATATTTAACAATTGCTTATTCCAGCTGAAGAGGAAGGTTTCAGGTTTCTTAAAAAAAAAAAAAAGCCAGAAAAACAGTTGTGAACGAGGAAGTGTGATAGGGGAATATAAGAAGCGGAGTGTATTTAGTGTAACAGAAATGAAGGGAGTGTGGAAGAAATGGAAGAAAGAAGGCAGGGCACTGATTATACTGGAAATGAGAACAATGATTTGGAAAAATGACTTTTGATCTGACTGCAGACGGAGGCATCTGAAGCAGTCAAGCGGGAGGTGAAAAAAAGAACCAAGAGCCAGACTTGAGATAACAAACACCTACATAGACAGAGTCCTAATCGTGCCTCAGTGGAAGGGGTCTTAAGAAATGAAGGCAACCTGGGGCACCTGCGTGGCTCAGTTGGTCGAGCATCCGACTTTGGCTCAGGTCATGATCTCACGGTCCGTGAGTTCAAGCCCCTCATCTGGCTCTGTGCTGACAGCTCAGAGCCTGGACCCTGCTTCAGATTCTGTGTCTCCCTCGCTCTCTGCCCCTCCCCCACTTACTCTCGCTCTCTCGTTCCCTCTATCCCTCAAAAACCAAGAAACATTAATAAAAAAGGAGGCTGCCTTAAACAAAAAAGAAAAGAAAAGAGAAATGAAGGCCATCTAAAAAGATGGGACAGAGTAGAGTTCAGTGGCATACAAGGATGGGGTTTAACTTGACGCTATCTTCTTTGTAACATCAGGTAGTGAGGTCTTCCCCATCACCATGTCCCTGTCCGGCATGCAGCAGGTAGGCCAACCCATATTGTGGAAGGGCAATACCCAAGAGCCACTTGATCCCTTTCAGCTTGCCCCGGAAGCAAACACCTCTCTCTCCAAAGGCACCTGCTGCAATACCATGAAGCACATAGAAAAAGTCTCTGCCAAAGAGGTGCTCCTTGGATTAGCTGTTTTAAAGCAAAAGTTTGAACACCCCTAGACTCAGGGCACTAAGTATTGGTGCCTGGAAGGCTTGACTCTAACAAGAATTAGCCATTCTCTGTCTCATATGACTTCACAGCAACAAGAGGGCTCCTGCGTGCCAACAATCTGATCATTTCAGCATTTCTTAAAGCAAAGGTTTAACTTTTTTTTCAACAGATATCTGATAACTCAGGCATGCAAGGCAGCCAACGCTAAGAGCAGGCTTCTGTGACGCAGAAACCACAGCAAGGATACTAATGCTGAAAACAAATGTCTCAAAATTTCCTGGGATTCTATTAGCTTTTCGGACTCCCGGCGTGTGCGTGTGTGTGTGTGTGCGCGCACTTGTATGTGTATGCACATGTGTACACTTTTTAAAAAATTATTATTTATTTTTGAGAGAGAGGGAGAAGACAAAATATGAGCAGGGCAGGGGCAGATAGGCTATTTTTTTTTTAATGGAGGAGGGCATTGATGAAACCTATAAGTAATATCAAAAGGCCTAGGTTCTGGTCTCAGCTCTTTTCAGACAAAGAACAAACTTCCCAGCGCTAGCAGAAGCTTTGACTAACAGCATCCTGGTAGGATTCATTCGCAAGGCGGGACAGTTTCTTATGAGGAATGTCTTCTAGATCACACACAAAGATATCGGTGCTTTATTACAGGATTCTTATTAAGCTAACACTTAATGGGCAGGGTCTCATTTAGGATGTTTTATTCATAAATATTGCAAAAGTGAAATGAATTATTAATGCAAAGGTCATCTGTCAGAGACAGGAATCATTAGCGGCATCTCATGGTGGGTGTCGGTGTTTACAGGGACCAGTAATGCAAACTCAGAGCCTTTCAGTTCTGCGGTGACCACATGTTCAAGTTGGCCCCGGTGTCTGGGAACTGAGCTGGGGCTATTTGCCAGCTGTCAGGCAGCCTCGGGGAAGAGCATACCCAGTCAGCTCCCTCCCAACCCCTTGTCCACATCACAAAACGTGCTAGCACGATGCACAATGGCCTCAACAACAGGCCTCTGGTCTCCCTCTCCACCATACCTGTGACGTTCCTGGGGAAGAGGGCACTCACTTAAATGCAGGGCCAGCCTCAGAGTCAAACTAAGGCCTAAGGAGAGTAGCCAATATTTACTTAGCACGTACTATGTGCCAAGCACTACGCTTGGTGTCCGTGTGTGCATTATCTCATTGCATCCTCAGAACCCTGCCATGCCAGAGGCACTGATACCATCCCCATGTGTAAGAAACCAAGTCCCAGATGCTGTGTAAATTGCTCAGGGTCACATAACTTGGAAAGGGGGCAAAGCCAGGATTTAAATCTGGTTCCCTCCCTGTTCCCAGGTCCCTGGTCTTGCCGTCTACATCCTTCATCACGTTTCAAGAGCATGCAGCAGTCCTTCCCCCAGAGATGTTGCCGTAACTGTCACTGGCATATGGCAAAATCTTTAGAACAAATCAAAAGTGAGCTAAGTGCTGAAAATTCAAGTGACTTTACAGAAATAAATTGAAATCAAGGGAGATGCAAATTAAAAACCTCATTAATACAGTCGATGTGGCTCTATCCCTATCACTTATGTGAAGCTGCTAATTTAACCCTGAAGAGTGGGTTGAATCTTCTTGATTCAATCTGCTTGAACTTGTATCTCAGCTCTACTACTAATCTTAGGCAAGACACTGAACTTCCTGGGCTTCAGTTTCCTCAATTAGTAATAATAACAGGACTTCCCTCAAAGAGCTGTCATGATTAAATGGAAGAGGACATGCCAAGGGCTCAGAACCGTGGGTCTATGGGCAAGACACTTAAGTCCATCCAAATGTCCTTATTAACAAAACAGATCTGCACAGCACTGTTATGAGGGAAAGTGAAGTCAAGTCCCCAAAACATGTAACACGCAGCAGACTCCTGATGGTAGGCCCTCAAAAAGTATTCGTTTCCTCTTCCCAAGACTGCACTACCACTCACCCTTCAAAGACCTCGGTTTCCCATATTATAAAATGGGAGGCCCATCCATTCCTCGGCCACTGTCCACCTCCCAGGCACATCACAGCCAGAGCCTGCCAAGGGCCAGGCTGGGTGTGAGGATGCCTGCTTTCTATTTTCAGTTCTAGCTCCTGGGAAGCCACTTCACTTATTCAATCTCCTCATTCATTCACTCACTCATTCTATTATAATTTTTTTAAATGTTCACTTATTTTTGAGAGAGCTACAGAGAAGAGGAGGAGCAGAGAGAGACTAAGACAAAATCCGGAGCAGGGTCCAGGCTCTGACCTGCCAGCACAGGGCGTGACGTGGGGCTCGAACTCACAGATTGCGAGATCATGACCTGAGCCAAAGTTGGATGCTCAACAGGCTGAGCCACCCACGCACCCCAACTCATTCTATCATAATCTCAACAAACACGTTCCAGTCAGTGTGCTACATGTTTGATATATACAAAGATAGATAAATAAGGTACAATCCTCGACTTTAAAGCAGGAACACTCTAGTTTGACACGAAGGCATGGAACATGGAACAATTAACTGGACTGACTGAAGTATGGACAAAAGAAGAGAGATGGCCCAAAGGCCGTAGTAAGCAGAGGTACCTAGGTAGGGCAAGGAAAGATTCAGAGAAGACAGACCCTTGAGTTGAGTCTTACAAGATGACAGGGAGTTTCCCAGAGAGAATAAGGGGGAAGGTATTCCACCACGCACAGGCTTAGGATCCCAAACAAACAAAACCCATAAATAATTATAGCTGAGTATAGGGCATATCTAATGGAGTGGCAGGAAAATAGAATAACATGTTCCCCACTTATCTTGTAGGATTTCCCTGAGACTGAATGAGAACATGCATTAAAACACTGAAAAAGGGGAACCTTGGGTGGCTCAGTTGGCTGAGTGTCAGCTTTGGCTCAGGGCAGGATCTCAAGGTTCGTGAGTTCGAGCCCTACATTGGCTCATGGCTGTCGGTGCAGAGCCTGCTTTGGATCCTCTCTCTCCATCTCTCTGTTCCCCAACCCCACTTGCTCTCTCTCAATAATAAATAAATATCAAAAAAATAATAAAGCCCCGAAAAAGATACAGTGCTGCAGAAACACTGTATGCTTATTACTAGTACCCTAGCAAGGCTCATGATGGACTTAATTTTCACCTATTTCCTTCCAGCATGAGAACGCCCAGCCCTGTTTCTTTACCACCACTTTGGCTCCTCCTTCTCTCCCCTGAGAGAAAGCAAGAAGGATTTAGCACTGACCTAAGTGGAGAGGTAGGAGGGAGAAATGACAAGAAAAACATGCAGCTCTTTGTTTCAATTACCACAAATCTTTTCAAGGTCCCTTAACCATAATGTTCCTTATATTGTAAAAGATTTCAGTCATTATTGACCAGGAGAGAAACCTTGACCACAGCTTTTCAAGCAGATTTGACCAAAACCATGTTAAGAAATACATTCTAGGGGCACCTGGGTGGCTCAGCCCATTAAGCATCCAACTCTTGACTTTACCTCAGGTCATGATTTCAAGGTTCACAGGACTGAACCCCATGTTGGGCTCTGCACTGCCAACATGGAGCTTGCCTGGGATTCTCTCTCTCTCCCTCTCTCTCCATCCCTACTCCACTTGTGCTCTCTCTCTCAAAAAGAAACAAACTTAAAAAAAGAAACACATTTTATATTACAATCCTCTGAACACAAAGAAAGTGTTAGTTACAATCTCCTAATTGATTTCATTAGAGGTCACAACCTGAAGTTTGAAACACACCACCCTAAGAGACAAGAAGTTTATGGAAGATTTCAAAAGTATGGTTCATGATACCCTTCAGGCTTCTTTTCTTTTGACCTTCAAGACTTTGCAAAATAGAAGAAAATCCAGCCCACTTCCCAGAACATCCTTGCATTCACAGTTCACATGGCATACTGTTTGACAATAAATGAGAGGTTTGCCCATGGGGGGCTTCTTGTGCATTTGTTTAGTTGCTACAGCCAGTTAGGCTTGTTAACAAGTAGGAGCTCAAAATATATGACTGTCTGTTAGGCAGGGCCTTGGTGTCCTGTGGAAAACAGGATCATGTGTCCCTAGAGTCTTTTCCATGAGAAGGTTCAGCAAGCAACTTCTTCCATGTAAAAGGCTCATCACACACTATGAGCCAGAAGTGAGCAAGCATTCTGCCTCAGGGCTGCTAAAATGGGCACACAATGCCTAGATGCCTTTCCACTCATATGCAGATTTAAAATTCACACTACCATCCTCACGACTACCACCTCCCTCAACAAGGAAAAATCTATTCCCTATCTAGCTCTGTACGCTTTGTACACAACCAAAATACTAAAGCTGGAAAAAAACACAAAGGTCATCTGGTCTACCTCTGCCCTTCCAAAGAGGATGGCCAACTAAATTTCCTGGCACAGCTGAGTTATTTTCTGGTGCACCACAACGTGCCTCAGTATTCCACTGGGCCGTCCTCGTGGTACTGCTCAAGCTTTCAATGCTTCTAGTGCCACTTTTGATTTTGTCATTTCTCTTACTTAAACTCCCTTGCCCATTCAAATCCCACCCATCCTTCCAGATCACATGCCAAGCCCTCTAAGAAGCCGTCCCCAGACTCTGCCCGTCCATCCCATTTTCCTTCTCTGAAAGGAGATTCAGCTCACTGAATTCATGTAACTCTTTGCCTTTTAGATGCTGTTCAACAGACAGTTAATAAGTATTGGTTGATTGCCTTTCTAACATTTAAAAGAGGGTATATTTATAAGAAACTTCAATCTTATATTAACCTTTCCTATAAACATATATATCAATGTAAACAGAAAGGTTCAAATGATTAAATCAATCATTACAGAAATAAGTATTAAGCTACTAACTTGCACATACATAGAACCAGTGACTACAATGATGGTAGAGGCCACCACTGTTGATTTTTCAAAGATACTATCATTTGGGAGACACTTGTGTTAGGCAACTGCATTCTTATATGCATCTTCCTCCCGAAGGAGATACTATAATAGATGATTTCATGGAAAAAGACTCTGTGCTTTGAAACACAGTCAACCCACTGAACTCTGGGTTGACTCTGATCACTTATTGTTATAATAGGATCATTGGATTTATAACCTGGAAAGAATTTAATGATCATCTAATCCACCTCACCTGATGAAATTTAACCAGGAAAAGTTGAGCTTATAATGTGCTTTGGATCCCCCTTGTAGGAAATGACAGAGTTGGGGCTAAAACCGTATCTTCCGCAACCCAAAGAAATCAGGATCTAGAAGCCTAAGAACCCCATACTACCCAGCTCTTCAGTTTCACTTCCTCTGTCCCTAGACTTCTCCTCTTCCACCAGATCTCTCTGTCTCACCACGAAGGCACTTCCCCAGGTCCTCACCACCAAACTCTCTCCCCGCCATTAACCAATTTCTCCACACTGTTCCATCTCCGTGCCACAACTTCTCATCCTACTTAGCAATTTCAGTTTATTCTTTTTCCCTCATCTGACACCACACCTGCCAAAACCACATAGCTCCTGTATTTTACCCTTCCGTAACCGTTCCTAAGTTACATTCAAACCTGAAGCTAGTAACCTTGACTATCCTACAGAGTCCTATTCTCCCCACCTAGGATTACAGAAAGCTCTTCTATCTCACACATATATGATATATGATATGCTGAGAAAAGAAACTTTTCTCTTAAATCAGGCAGGTAGTTTCTCAAGACAAATAGCCAAACTTGGGGCGCCTGGGTGGCTCAGAAAGCTCTTCTATCTCACACATATATGATATATGATATGCTGAGAAAAGAAACTTTTCTCTTTAATCAGGCAGGTACTTTCTCAAGACAAATAGCCAAACTTGGGGCGCCTGGGTGGCTCAGTTGGTTAAGCATCTGACTTCAGCTCAGGTCATGATCTCACAGTTCGTGGGTTCGAGCCCCGCGTTGGGCTCTATGCTGACAGCTGGCTCAGAGCCTGGAGCCTGCTTTGGATTCTGTGTCTCCCTCTCTCTCTCTCTCTGACCTATCCCTGCTCATGCTGTCTCTCTTTCTCTCTCAGAAATAAAAAACATTAAAAAAAAAAAAAGACAAATAGCCAAACTAACAATGATGCTTGCAAATCAAGAAGGGAAAATGGTAGAATTCACTGACTCTCCCAACAAATACCGAGCATCACTCTTACCAAAAACATCAATAACCTGTCTAGTTCGAGGGTGGAAGAACTGATTGATGTGACTCCTCCCTTTTCTTACTCATAGCCTACATTCTTGTTAAGGGGTAAAATGAAGAATGAGGTGGTGAAAGCAGAAGACAGAATAAAGAGGAAACCAGCAAAAAGGCCAAATAAATCAAAACTGGCTGCAGAGTACAGTGTTAAACACGTGGGCTCTGAAGGCCAACGACACAGGAAGCGCTGGCACCACCACCCATCACTGAGTGGCCTCGGGCATATAGCTCTGCTCAGTTTCTTCATCTGGTAAATGGGAATAATAACAGTAGCACTTATATCACAAGATTGCCATCAGGATTAAACAGGAGGATATGTATAAAACACTTAGGACCATGCTCGACACAGAGTAAGTACTATATAGATATTTGTTAACTAAAACAAGCCTTCAGTTTGAAATCATATTAACAACCATGCTATATATATATCTGCTGACTTCCGTATCTTACTAGCAATTTCAGGACCCAGAGATATCATGATGCCTCCCGTACCACGTATTCCCTGCACACTCTAATGTGAACTCTTTCCCAGGAATTCATTTCATAATTCCTTCATACTGGGACTTGACAGGAACATACTCCAGGGCCTCTCTCAAGAACAGTCCTTGCTGCTGCAACCGCTACACCACACCTGGCAAGAAATGGCCTAACAGAAGACCAGGCCTGTGAGCCCACACAGCATCAGTTCCACCTGTGACCTGGCCTAGCCCTGTAGGGCAGCCGACCAGATTGAAAACAAAAGAAAAAGGGAAAATGCTTTGCACCCAAATACCCCGTCTGAGGACAGGGCTCACAGTGCAAAGCCCAAGTCCTCGTCGCTGTTCAAACTTGCTGTCCTAGAGCCTCTCCTCCCTTTCTTCATTTTGTTCTGATCAGGCTCGGATATCACGTTTGATCTTCTCAAAGTCACCTAAAAACTACTCATTTGCTGGGGCACCTGGGTGGCTCAGTTGGTTAAACACCTGACTTCAGCTCAGGTCATGATCTTGTGGTTTGTGAGTTTGAGCCCCGCATCGGGCTCTGTGCTGGCAGCTCAGAGCCTGGAGCCTGCTTTGGGTTCTGTGTCTCCTTCTCTCTCTGCTCCTCCCCTGCTCATGTTCTTTCTCTCTCTCAAATTAATAAACATTTTTTAAAAACTACTAGTTTGCTAAGCTAAGCCTAGTAAGACCTTATGTAACTCCACCTCCCAAGACTATTAACATTGCTGCCACTTCCTTTCCTTGATGGCTCTCTTCTTTTTTTTTATTTTTTTTTAATTTTTTTAATGTTTTATTTTATTTCTAGGAGAGAGAGACAGCATGAGCAGGGGAGGGTCAGAGAGAGAGGGAGTCACAGACTGAAACAGGCTCCAGGCTCTGAGCTGGCAGTCAGCACAGAGCCCGACGCGGGGCTCAAACCCACGAACCGCGAGATCATGACCTGAGCGAAAGTCGGACGCTTAACCGACTAAGCCACCCAGGCGCCCCATTGATGGCTCTCTTCTGGCAGCTTCTAGGCCACTATATTCTCCTGGGTTTGCTGGCTACCCCTTGGAGGGCTCTGCTGGCCGTTCCTTGCCTCCCCACCTTCCTTACACTGGAGGGGCCCCCCGCTTGTTCTCTGGTCCTCTTTTGCACGTTGACCATCCACATTCACCCCACCACAGTGAGCTTATCCACTCCTGTGGTTGAAATACCATCTCTTCCCTCAATGACTCTCAGCAAATCTCCAGTCCAGACTTAGTCCCTGAGCTCCTCATTCAACAATTCATTTGGATGTCTAATACGATTCTAAACTTAGTTTGTCCAAAACCAAGCTCCTGATCTTCCCCTCAAACCTCCTCTTCAGCCTCTCCATCTCAGTGAATGACACCCCCCACCCTCCCTACCCTGTCTCATGCTTCATACCTTACCCATCAGCACACCCTATCACCCGACCGTTAAAAACCACCCAGAATCCAACCGCAACGGCACTACCTCCCAACCACCCTCTCACCCCAGTCACTATCACCTCTCTGAGTCCTGAAACGCCCACCCTCTTAAGCAATTTTTCTTGCCTTTGCCCCTCACAAACAGCATCCAAGGAGTTATCATTAAAATGTAGGTCCAATCATGTTACTTCCTTGTTCAAAACCTTCCCATGGCTTCTCATCTCATTCAGAAAAACCAAAGTCCTTATGATAACTACATAGCCGTACATGATCTGAGTAGCCTAGCACCTCCCCTCAGCTCCCTGACCTCCTCTTTCCACTCTCCCCACCTGCTCTGCTCCAGCCACACTGGCCTCCTAACCTTACTGCGTCTCGTGCTGGAAGCCCTCTCCCAGACACACACACATGGCTGACTTCCTCACCATCTTCACATCTGCTCAAAAATCATCTCTAGCTGAAGCTAGAATTGTAAACCAGACCTGCTTAGCCTCCTTATTTTCCTGCCCTACTTTATTTTTCCCAATGAGACTCATCAACCTATTTTATAAATGCTGTATTAATTTGTATTACAAAATTATTTTGTTTGTTCCCATTACAATACTTGAGTTGCTTTCCCCTTCAAGAGTGTAAATGCCAAGCACTTTGGGGATTTATGACATTTCTTGTTCACCACTGCATGTCTACTACTTAGCAAACACCCTGTATACACTAGGCACTCAATAAATATTTGCTGAGTGAACGGGAATAATGGCTCACTTGGTTCCTCTTACCTAAGACAGTCATCACCGTCTTCATTAGCTTCATGGGTGTCCTTCGGCGGGTGATGGACCCACTTGTATGTGGAGACAAAACGTTGGTTTTCCTCTTGACATACACGTAGATCCGCAGGTACACCACAACCATGATGAAGAAGGCCACAAGGTTGGACACAGTCCAGAAAATGAGGTAACTCCTGCTGTAAATGGGGGCCAGGGAAGAGCAGGCAGAGATGTCACAGAGGCAATTCCAGCCCAGTGTGGGGACCGCCCCCATAAAGATGGCGATGCCCCAGACAAACAGGATGAGCAGCGTCACCCTCTTTTTCGTCAGGTTGCTGTGGATCCGCATCCTCATGATTGACATATGCCTCTCCACAGCGATAACCAACAAATTGGTCAGAGAGGCAGTCAGGCTGGTGTCCAGGAGCCCCTGGCGGAGAAACCAGCGGTTGACGGTCAAAGTTTTTGAAACGGGGCCAGTGTTAAACATCAGGAATACATAGGCAATTCCGGCAAAGAAATCTGCAGCAGCTAGGTTAGCCAACAGGTAGTAGAAGGGGAAATGAAACTTCCTGTTTTTGATCACTGCTGCGATGACTAGAGAATTAGAAAAAAAAATAAACAGGCAGAAAAATGTTCCAACGCACAAAACAATCACAAGCTTCGTTCCTGTCCACTCATCGGCAGTGTCTGTGTTGCTCCTATTATAAAAAAAGTCCATCCGCTTATCATAGTAACACTCATTCATTGTGGAGAAGAACTGAACATCCTAGAAAGAAATTTAAAGAAACAAACATCACTCTTTGCAAATCCAATCACTGAACCATCAATTGGCACTGCTAAGCCCCGTGTTCTAGCCAACTTCCGCTAGTCCTTCAGATCCCAGTGTAAATGTCCCTTGCTCCAGGACTCTGGCCCCTGACCTCCTATTAGAGCATTTATCTCACATCAGTAATCATTGTCTGTTTCCCAGGCTATGTCCAAGTTCGGTGAGGGATGGTATGTCTGTTTCATTCACCTGGCTGCCTCGTGACAGGTATTTGCTGTACGGGTGGCTGGTGAGTGAATGATCATGGATCAGCAACAGATCAAATATTCTGAGCCCTGCAACATCCATTATGCACCAGTAACAATTACAACACAGCACATAAATGCTTTCCAGCTGGTGGTTTCTAGTTCATTCCTTTCTTACGGGCTCTGTTCACTAGGCAAGGGCAAGTTGGTGGTGCCAGGCACAATCTCACCAAGATGATGAGTACCGAGATACTCTTCATATGACTAAATGGACTCCCCAAGAGATGAACTTTCTACCCCTTCTGATTCTACTCCTGATCCTCCTTTTAGCATCTTCTGGTTTCAAGCTGTAATAACACTTACTTATTAAGCATGTGATGCAGGGCTGAAGACTTTGTTCTCAGTACTCCTTACTTTTTTTGTTAACTTCTTCTTTATTGTCGTAACTCAAGTTATACCAGTGGGAATGTGCTTACTGGATTTTCAGACTCGGTCACTTTAAGCCACTTTCCTTCCCTGGGCTTTGAACGCAGCAGGTGGTGTGAGCTCTGGAGGTTATAGGCAGACGTCCAAGGATATAAGAACATACCGCTAAGTGAGGGCAAGTCCTCAGGACCTATGTCTGAACATAGACCCCAAACTGGGGCATCAGGCAGACACGGAAGATGCTGATCTCAAGACAAGATCTCTTGGACACCAAAACTAAGGGATTCTGGCCAAGGAGGAATTGAGGGGGGCCTAAGGATGCCTCTCCATCTATGCTTGGCAGAGAGGGAACAGGTGCTCTGCCTCACGTGGTCTGGCCACAGCCAGGAAGGGTCCAATCAAAGGAGACTGGAGTTGAAAGCCAGGAAACTGAGAGCTACAGTGACCATGGACTCCCTTTCAAGGGCTGAAGCTGCAATTTATTCAGTGGAGGACCAGAGATCCAGTAGGTCCAGGCACCAGCACATCACTGGTGCAAATGATGTGGCTCTAATGGCGAGAGCTTGACAGAAATCCCGAGCTTTTAAGATTCTTTTTTTTTTTAAACCCCTAGCTTTTAAAATGTCATTTTATATGATTAAAATAAACACACTGGCAATGTTCTCAAGAGACAAATGGTCCCAGTGCCTTTCAATGACAAGGATGGGGGACTCAATTTTATTTTTATTTTTTAAATGTTTTATTAATTTCTAGGAGAGAGAGAGAGAGAGAGACAGCGTGAGCAGGGGAGGGCCAGAGAGAGGGAGTCACAGACTGAAACAGGCTCCAGGCTCTGAGCTGGCAGTCAGCACAGAGCCCGATGCGGGGCTCGAACCACGAACCGCGAGATCATGACCTAAGCGAAAGTCGGACGCTTAACCGACTAAGCCACCCAGGCGCCCCAAGGGGGGGGGGGGACTCAATTTTAATCACAAAACAAAAAACTACTCTCTTTGACAGATATTCACCAATGTTTAACTGCCAATAGCAGATCACTCCAGACAATGGGCCAATATACCTATACTATACCATGATAATTCTCCCAAATTAAAAAAGAGATATATAATTTTAGTAGCTTCACAATGGTCCAGTATATGAACATGACTCGCTTTAACTAATCCCTACATGTTGGACATTTCAGTTATCTGTAATGTGAGTTCGCCTCTATTAGCAAGGCTGCACTGTTGTACATTATCTGTACATACTTGACCAACGATGTGCTTAGGATTTTTTTTTTTTAAAGAGAAGGACCAAACCCTTGTTTATTTGTTTTATAAAGGCATCCCCACAATTGGGTTGGAGGTCCCCTCTGGTGGGGGCAGCCCTCTTGACCCGCCGCCACAGGCAGTTTGCCCAAGGCGATTGCTTAGGATTAATCCATAGATTTCAACTTCATGAAGTAAAGGATATAAATTTATTTAAAGGTTTCTGAACAAAAAACTCCCCTTATGACAGATCATATTTCTAATCCCACCAGTAGCAAATGAGAGTTGAAGATACTAATCTAGTGTAATTCAATTTAATACTCAAGGAGAAAATTCAGCTTTCAATAGTGTTGAAAGTATACAGAAATTCAAGACAAACCATTCAAGGGGCACCTGGATGGCTCAGTCTGTTGAGTGTCCGACTTCGGCTCAGGTCATGATCTTGCGGTCTGTGGGTTTGAGTTCCTCATTAGGCTCTGTGCTGACAGCTAGCTCAGAGCCTGGAGCCTGCTTCAGATTCTGTGTCTCCCTCTCTCTCTCTGCACCTCCCCAGCTTTGCATTCTCTCTCCCTCTCTCCCTGTCTCTCTCTCTCTCTCAAAAATAAATAAACATTAAAATTTTTTAAAAAGACAAACCATTCAAGAACCACATGAGAAATTTTAATGGTGCAATTATTGTGTGTCCTTTCATAAAAAATAATTCATGTACTTTATTTTGCTATACACTCCAGATAGGCTAAGAGAAACACATTTCTTTTTTTTATAATTTTTTTTAGGGTTTCTTTATTTTTGAGAAAGAGAGAGAGTAAGTGCATGAGCGGAGGAGGGGCAGAGGGTGAGGGAGACACAGAATCTAAAGTGGGCTCCAGGCTCTGAGGTGTCAGCACAGAGCCTGAGCTCGAACTCAAGAACCACGAGATCAGACACTTTATCTACTAAGCCACCCAGGTGAGCCACCCAGGTGCCCCAAGAGAAACATGCTTCTAATTTAAAAGTTACGTTATCCTTTACTAACTCATCCGCAATATCAATTAATATGTCAGAAAGACACTGGGATAAAGAGACCACCAAGAAAACTTTAAATTTTCTGAATTTCCTCTTGAAGGGGTCTTAACATTTTAGTTTTGGTTCATAAATATGGTGGAATTTGTAATTATATGATACCCTAAAATCTCAATGATTTTTACTTAAAATTCTTCAAAGTCAACTTTCCCCTCATCAAAAGCCAAATGGCACATGCTTAGACATATCTGAACAAAAATCATCCTGAGACTGAGTAGTAGTTTTGTCTTACCAAGTCGAGAGAGAAACCACAGAAAAAAACATGGTTAACCAGAACTCTTACCAAGCAGCTCCCTACCTCCCAGCCTCAAACCCTACTTTTGGGTGAAACCAACAATGAGAGCAAATAAAGTTCACACAGGGAGACTATGAAAAAGATTCCCGAGGATGCAATACTGTACAGCCACTGAAAATCATATTTACCATGAAGCTGGGGTAATATGAGGAAAAGCACATGCCATTATCTTAATTGCAAACAATTATATACATATGTATGCATACACATACATATATATTCATATATATACACATGCATCTATTTCTTTAATATCTTTTAAAAATATAAGGAAAAAAAATCTCAAAGTGCAAATAGTTCATGAAGAATGGTAGAACTGGGGATCATTTTAAAAAATTCTTTCTTGGGGCTCCTGGGTGGCTTGGTTGGTTAAGTGTGCGACTTTGACTCGGGTCATGATCTCACAGTTAGTGAGTCCAAGCCCCACATCAGGCTCTGTGCTATCAGTGTGGAGCCCGCTTCAGATCCTCTGTTCCCCTCTCTGCCCCTCTTGCCAGCACTCTCTCTCTAAAATAAACAAACACTTCAAAAAAATTCTTCCTGGTGTTTTATCTGGTCCACATTTTCTGTAATAAATAAATAAATAGACTTTTAAATGCTAGTTAAATTCTGCCTTGGGACCACACATTCCACTTAATGTGTCCTACCTTTCTTTGACAAATACAGCTTTGAAAAATCAGAATTAACGTTCAAAGGAAAAGCCTCAAGGATTTGCTATGTTCATTATTGCTACTCTCACCAGCGCAGCACACTTGAGGGTTTTTCAGCGATAATAAAAATAAAATGGCTTTCTGCCTAAAATTTCATATAGCCGTAAAACCTCATACATTGACAAGTAATCAAATCAGGACGTCCCTTTCCCCAACTCTGCTGTAAAACATTTCCTAACGCAATCACCCCAGAGCTCCAAAAATGAATAGCATGGAAGTTTTGTAAATTAGTGCTTTTGATTTTTTTTTTCCCTCCCCCTGTAATGTGCTGCCAAGGTTACTGATGGTCCCTAGTACCTACTAATGACAGGTCATCATATTTTCTTAGTTGGAAATTACCAAAAATTTAATGAGTTTATAACACATGATCGATATATTGTCTCTTGAACTCTCTCAAACCTTAAACTAGGATTCTGTGATTCCAGCCTCAACTTCACCTCCGCAGAGATACCTTCTCCGATCAATCCAAATTAACCACAGAGGCCTGTTTTATCTTCACCATGGCATCTATCATTTGTTATATGTTTTCTTCTGCATTTATGCACTTATTGTTCATCTCTCACCACTAGACTGTTTCGTTCCAACAGAGCAGGGAACTTGCCAATTCTGACCCCATCTACAGCAGCAGCATTTGTGGGAGGAATGAATGAATCTCTCCGTCCTACACTCTCTCTTCCGCCACTAACCTGAAAGGTTCAGTTAAACACTGTTGCTGACTCACACATCATGCACTAAATATGGCACTTTAGAGAACTACTTCACTTACCTGTGCTCTTGGGGTAGTTACTTAATATCTCCATGTCAGTATTACGATTCCTAATTGCTAATATTTGAGTGATTACTTTGTGCCTGGTGGGTCATCTCATTTAATCCTCGTAACCAGGATGTCAATACTATTATCATTTTCATCTGGCAGATGAGGAAACTGAAGTGCCCTTCCCTAAGGTCATACAATGAGTAAGAGAAAACTCTCTGTTCAGGCAGCCGTGTCCCCAGGGCCACATGCATACAGACAACACTACACTTTGTCTCCATGGGCAAACAAAACACCAAAGAAGTTCAGTCCTACTTACAATAATGATAGAATTACCAAAACAGAATGATCCCATCAAAACACATTCAAAAACTGTCCTGTACTATAAAAAAAAATAAGGCATTATAAATAGCCTGGGTTTCTCTGTTTTGCTTTAACAGCCCTGAGAAGCCCAGAAAATGCACTTTTCTGAAAATATGTTTTCAAATTTTATGGTAAGTTGGCCATACAATATGGTCAATTTCAAGACTAATATCGCTTAGCTTTAATTCTGCCAAATCCCAAGCTGGGTTTTTTTCCCCTCCCCCCCCTCCCTTTCCTTTTTCTTTTTTATACCAAAGGTTTAGAGGATTTGGCTAGTTCCGACCCCCAAACAAAAGATGTTAAACTTTGGAGCTATTACCACAACTTCAAACTTCAGTAATTTAAGACTTCATAAAATGATGGCTTAGAAAGTCTATATGTGGAATCCAAATGAAAACTTCATGAGCAAAGCTTTCATTTAGACTCTCCCAAACTTGATTCTCTGAAAAAATGTTCAGCTAGCCCATAATGTGGAAACAATTATGAAAATTAAGACATTTGAAAACCACTCAAGCAGCTTTTATTTCTAGCTACATCTTACAAGACATGGTGCTGCTGGCCTCTTAGCCGGCTTTCAATAACACTCCCCCCTTCCTCCTGGGACCCAACAGGGTGCATCCTGAGTGAGGTCAGTGGGTGCTGTGCATATTTCCTTTTCCTATGGCCTGAAAATGTGCAATAGTCCGCTCCCCTCTGGAAACTCCAGTTAGATGGGAGTTGGAGGTTAGGTCAGCTGCTGTGCTAATGGCCAGAAAAGAGACCACTTCTGCATAAGCAATCACGTTTGCTCACTGAATTCTTTTTAATAATTCATGTTAATGGTAAAATCAGGATAGCATGAGAGATTTAAGCCCATATATGATCCCCGAGGTTCATTTTAGCCATTAGTTTCAAAACCTTTGGACTTGCTAGTCCCTCTGCCCAGAAGCCTCTCCCCCCCACGGATACACAGGCTCATTTCCCCACTTCATTCCTGCTCAAATGTCACTGCATCAGACAGCCGTCCCCTGCACACTCTAAAGGAGCACCTCACACCACCCTGCTGTGCATGGCCCTCCGTCCTGCTTCATTCTTTGCAGCAGTTCTCATTACCTGTCACCATCTACTGGGGTTACAGTCTACCTTCCACACGAAGGAAGTCAAAGACATTGCGTTGTTAGGGTGCATCCCCAGTACCTGGAACAATGCCCAGCACACAGTAGGCACTCAGTAAAACACTCGTTAAATGTAGAACTAAATGCCATCTTTGTGCACACATGTCTGCGTGCCCCTGTTTACCCAGTCTGAGCGCTATTACTTTCTTCTTCTGTGTACCCTCTAATTTGGATCTCACTACTCTCTCATTTCCCTCCATGGACTTGGCCCCAAGCCCTGGTGGTTGAGAGGTGTGAGAAGTAGAGTTCACCACCCTTGAACAGGGTGGTCTGAAGGGCAGTCCCACAACTGAGACCTCTCCCTTGTGTGTATGGGTATCAGAAACTAGGACTCCTCTTTGAACATAACTTCAAAAGAGAGGGCAACCCAATGGCCAAAGCCAGAACAATTTGAGCAACAAAATAAAAGAGCATTGGGCTATGAACCAATGTATAACAAAAACATTCTTAATGCACACTGATGTAAGTAAATGACTAAATAAAATAACAAATGAGAAAGAGGAGATAAATTTCCCATACAGAAGAATTCCATTCTACTCTAAAAGAGGGGAACATAACTGCTCCCAGAAGACAGTAGGGAAAGAGCAGGGGTGAGAGGGGTGAGTCACTTTTCAGTGGAGAAGCCCGACAAAGGACTTTACAGAGGTGATTAATGTCAACAATCACAGTGATAAGTGATGTTGCCAATCTGTGATCTTGATATATGTTAAGAATGGCACTTTACTCTTCCCCAAACCCACAACTACAGTTCATCATGAGAAACCTCTCAGACAAATTCCATTTGGGTGACAATCTACAAAATTCCTGACCAGGACTCCTCAAAAACTGTCAAGGTCCAGAAAAATAAGGAGAATCTGAGATATTGTCACAGTTAACAGGAACCTAAGGAGACATAACATCTAAATATAATACGTGTCTTGGATCCTAGAATGGAAAAGGAGCATTAGGTAAAAACTAAGAATATCTGAATAAAATATGGACTTTAGCTAATAATACTGTAACCACATCAGTTCACTAATTGTGACAAATGTAGCACATTGATGAAGATACAAATAATAAAAGAAACTGTGCGCAGGAGTAGAAGTCTAACGTGGGAACTCTACGCTATCTGCTCAATTTTTCTGTAAATACAAAAAGGGTCGCCTAGGTGGTTCAGTCAGCTAAGCGTCCGACTTCAGCTCAGGTCATGATCTCGCGGTTCATCAGTTCAAGCCCCGCATCGGGTTCTGTGCTGACAGCTCTGGAGCCTGCTTCAGATTCTGTGTCTCCCTCTCTCTCTGCCCCTCCCTGACTTGTGTTTTGTCTCTGTCTCTCTCTCTCTCTCAAAAATAAACATTAAAAAAATTTAAAAAGCAGCACTCACATTTAAAAGCTAAAATAGATGTAAAAAAAAAGAGTGGAGAGGATGTTATCAACCTCACTATACTTCAGTAATTTCAAGACAAATAAAGCTCATGTTTCATAAACAGTAACTGTACTCTGTTCGGATAAAACACACAGGAGAAGCAATTTGTTTGAGATTCCATTTAAATGGATACTGTCGGTAAATGAGCAGCTCTTAAGAAGGCACAGGAGAGTCGCGCATACAAAGCTGTTCTGATTTAGACCCTCCATCTCCACACAGCAACGAGGTCTCCACAACCCAGCCGGTGCCTCTGCTGGTAGTAAAGTTCCCAGGCAGTGAGAGGGGCAGGCACAGGCCGGTGCACTTGGGAAATGACAAACTTCCGTGCCTCTGGTGGGTCGTACTCAGCCCGGCGGCGGTGACCCGCGGGGGAGAGCCGCAGCTGGGGTTTGGCAGGATAAACATGTCACTGTGCCACTGCGCGTCTGTGAACCTCTTCGGTAAGGAGGACTGTCTGCTGTACGGCAGCTGGTTCAACTCCTGCTCTTGTTCTCTCTCTCGCCATCGGGTGGGCGGATTTCTAAGACGCCATGATATATACACACTGCTTCTATCCTATGACTTGTTTACTAAACAACCGTGAGCAAACGTATTGTTCCCCAGATGTCGCTGATGACTGAAGCCTTAAACCTCTCGATTACACAGGAACGCAAACCGGAAAACACGCAGAACTAAACCAAAGAAGTGACATGCGGGTTTGATATGATCAGCAGATTCCCTGACTTCACTTGTCCAAACAGAATGTAAAGATTTAATTGTGTTTGCTTAACCCAGTACACAATTTTAGGGTCGTCTAATTCATGAGGCTAGAAAGATGACAGGTATACTCTGTCCTCTGACCCTCTCAAAAGTAAAGATGCTAATCGCGGTGCTTAAAATGAATGTTTACACATCATGTAACGTACCTTCTATCACACAGCAAATATATCTGTAGACCATCATGTAATCACATGCTTTGCTGTTTGGAGGAGGAAAGTGCCATAATTTAAAGCGTGGACACGTATAGCTAAAAGAGATATTCCTGTACAAACAACTCTGTCGCTGTAAAAAGATGTTTTGAGAAGCTTCGACATTCCCGCTTACAGCAAAGACTTTCCACGAGAGGAAAATGAGGTTTCTTTAGATGTAAAACCCACAACAGGCAGAATTTTGGTCCAAACCATTTGTCTCAAATCAACCACAATACTGCATTCCCTTGCTCACTCCTTTTCATGACCCTGTCTCATGCCTCCAGTCCTCAGAAGGATCTTCATGAGTTTCTTGCTTTACGGTTTGTTCCAAACATTCCCCCACTGTTCCCAGCGACGGCTCCAGAGTGATCTACAGTGTGGCCCCTCTGTGCTTCAGGAGGCTGCACCCACCCAGGTTAGTGCCCGACTAAACCCTAAAACCGTATAGAAAGGAAAATTATATTTTCAAAGCATGTGGCTATAGTAGAAAAAAGTTGTTTTATTCAAGGCTTTGGAGGATCTCTCTTTAAAAAACTTTTTTAATGTTTACTTATTTTTGAGAGAGAGACAGACAGCTCTCTCTAGGGGCAGACAACTCAGGCAGGCTAGGGGCAGAGAGAGAGAGGGAGATGCAGAATCCGAAGCAGGCTCCAGGCTCTGAGCTACCTGTCAGCACAGAGCCTGATGTGGGCCTTGAACTCAGGAACCATGAGATCATGACCTGAGCCGAAGCCAGACGCTTAAGCGACTAAGCCACCCAGGCGCCCCAAGGCTTCGGAGGTTCTAAAAGAGGGTACTGCTACTGCTCAAGGAACCAGCCAGGGGGCCTCCCGCAGGGATTCTATGTCCTGGTCAGGGAGCAGCACCATCACTAAAGCAGAGTCCCCCAGCCCTCCCCGTCCCGCCTCCCTCTCCCACCCTGTGCTGTCTGGTAGTCATCAAGCACAGAGGTGGCGAGGTCTCGGAAATGCACGAAACAGGAATCCGGCCGATATGCCTGATCTCCTCCGTGGGCCCCTCTAGCCCCTCTCCAGCCTTCTCTTTGCGCTCTTTACCCTGCAGGACTGCATCACAAGGCCCCCTGCCCTCCAGCTCCTGCCCTCCAGAGGCGCAGCAAGAGACTGTGAGGAGGGAGAAGGCAGAGGCTGAGACAGACGCTCCCCGCTCCCTCCCTGCGGGCTGCAGTGGACTGGCCTGGATAGCTGCTCTCAGGCAACCTCGCCCTCCCCTGGCCTGACTCCTTGCTGCTTCCAGCCCTCGGCTGGCACCGCACCATCTCTCATTGGTTTCCATGACCTCTGCCCTCCGCCAGTTACCAAATGACCATCTCCCCTGTTCCAATTACCAGTGTGACTGTATCATCTATTTCTTGCAGAACGCTGATAAGACCGATGTCATTTACAGTACATCGTAATACAACAAAGTGTCACTTTCACGGTTTTAATGTTATGGATGTTCTTAAATCTTTTAGTAATATTTTAGTACATATTAACATTTCTTAGCGGTGAATACAACAAACTCCCAGAGAAGGAAGAGGAATAAATCATATTCCCAAGGGCATGGGCCAGCCTCACAAGTCTTTGGATGCCCTCAGTGTCCCATGACCCGCACCAGAACCGTACTAAATTTCTCTATACATAGTAAGTGATTTAATAAGTGAGTGATTTACCCATGGTGACGGGGGTTCTATAAAACACAGGTGATGGCACTGGATTCCAGTAGATCCCAGCATACCGGAGTCTACCTCAGAGACGCCCGTCAGTGTAATCCAGGATCGGTCCCAACTCTACCTGTGTTGCTGGTCTTGGACACCATGGAGATACATGGATTAGTGTGAAGTTGGGCCTAAGGATTTGAAACCAGATGCTGCAGAGAAGGGACCAGTAGCCTTTTCCTTACAAGGTCTGTGAAGAGGGCAGGAGAGGGTAATGACAACCTGAGCCAAGGGGGCACTGCAGCCTCATGCGAGGCAAAGGCAGTGCAGATATACGGCAAGGGCTGCATGTCGGTGGGCACCACCGGCCCATCCTCCAAAGGCGGGGCCAGCTGCGGGCCGTCCTGGGCAAGTGCTGCCTTCCCGGAAGCTCTATGGCCCACAGCCTCGGTGGAGGTGCTACACTGACAGACGATCTTTATGCTTATTTAGTTCTGAGAGAGAGAGAGAACAGAGAGAGAGGCACAAGCAGGGGAGGAACACAGAGAGAGACACACACACACACACACAGAATCCAAAGCCGGCTCCAGGCTCTCAGCTGTCAGCTCAGAGCCCAATGTGGGGCTTGAACTCACCAACTGTGAGACCGTGACCTGAGCCAAAGTTGGGCACGTAACCAGCTGAACTACCAAAGAGCTCCTGATGATTTTTAGACTCTGGGGATACAGACTAACATAGTGCCCAAACAGGCAAAGAAGCTTGGTGGCTCAAAGCACTGACAGTTGTCCCCATACCAATACTAGCTTCATCTTATTCTCGCATCCTTTACCTCTGCTCTTCTGCTGTTCCCTCCAAAACGAATACAAACAGGGTTGGGGGAGATGAGAGGCAATCTTTGCTTCTGGCACTTAAGACAAATCTATACTACTGGAACTTTCCTACACATACACACTGATTTTCCTGAGCTGACTTTTTATTTGCTAGATTCAGCCTCTCTTTTAGCCACTGTGGGGAAGGACTCCTGAGGTCGCACCGTACTAGCATCCTCTAGCCCAGCGTCAGCCTTTCCCACCAGCCAGTGAGCTCTGCAAGGGCTGCAACAGTTTCTTACTTACCTTTGTGAACCTGATGCACAACAGACAGGCATAGAGTAGATATACAACAAATGTTTGGCTTACTGGGGCGCCTGGGTGGCTTAGTTGGTTAAGCGTCTGACTTTGGCTCAGGTCATGATTTCGCAGTTAGTGAGTTCGAGCCCCACATGAGGATCTGTGTTGACAACTCAGAGCCTGAAGCCTGCTTCACATTCTGTGTCTCCCTCTCTCTCTGCCCCTCCCCCAATCATGCTCCTGTGCTCTTACGCTCTCTCTTCTCTCAAATAAACAAACACTAAAAAGTTTTTTAAGGGATGCTTGGGTGGCTTAGTCGGTTAAGCGTCCGACTTTCGCTTAGGTCATGATCTCGCAGTTCGTGGGTTCGAGCCCCGCGTCAGGCTCTGTGCTGACTGCCAGCTCGGAGCCTGGAGCCTGTTTCAGTCTGTGACTCCCTCTCTCTCTGACCCTTCCCTGCTCACGCTGTCTCTCTCTCTCTCCTAGAAATAAATAAAAATATTTAAAAAAAAAAGTTTTTTAAAAAATGTTTGGTTCACGTGCTGGTCAGTTTCAGTTAGCTGGTGAGAAGCAGAGGAGGAAGCAGCAACGCATTGTGTTGACTAATGCTTGGGTGATACAGGAATGAAAAGAAAGTATAGGTATTCTCGCAAGAAATTTGGCTGAGAAATACCAGACACCTCTTCGATGGCCTACAACACACTTTATGACAATGTGTCTTAACGTCACTTCCAAACCTGTTGGGAGCAGACCTGGAAACCTGTCTCCCTGTTCTCTGAAACACAAACAAGTATTTGCTTTTAATCAGCACAAAATAAAAATGTGTTCAGTTTTATTAAATGGTTCCCCAGTCCTGTCTTTCCTGTCCTCTTTCCCTTTGGTTAACGGTGGGAGTTGACAGATAGTGATTCTCTTCTTGAAACTCCCCACCGGAGCCTCTGTGACTCCATTCCTTTCTGGTGTTTTCTCCTCGCCCTCCATACCTCTTCCCCCTATTTTCCCATCAGTCCTGCAGGATACATACTTCTAGACTTTCCCTCTTGCCTTTTTGCACTTTATCCCACCAGAACTACTACTTAAATGGTCTCCTCCATGTGGATGACTCCTGAGTAACGATCTCAAGCCCTGACGCCTCTCACACCCTCTGTCTCTCTCATTCTCAGCTCCCAAACGGCCTTCAAGATAAACACAAAGAAAGTTGCCATGAAGAGAGCACGTGTGTAGGTTGGAACTCTCCACTTCCCTCATTTCAGCTCTTGGAGACAATGGGATCACAGTAAAAGAATACAGCTGTGCATTTCAACAGCAGGTTTTTAATGCAGAGAGCAGGACTGACGGAGCGCTCAGGCCTCACGAGCTGTGTGTGGTCCGGCACGCACAAGTTGGCAGAGAAGTTTGGGGTCAGACAGACTTTGTCCCATGTGCACTGGCCAGGACCTTGTATGTTCTCTCTCTCAGGTGTTTTGCTGAGGTTCAGGGCAGACTGGTAGAGCCACCTTTCCTGGACACCCCCGTGGGCCCGGACTACTGCAGTGTTCTGGGCTCTCACTCTGCTCCTGCTCCAGCACTCGGAGTACAGCCTCGGGGGTTTGAACTCGGCTGCAAATCTGGGTATCTGCTGGCCGGGCTTCCCCCAGAGAATGGTTCTCAGCCTCTTCTCGAGGGAACTTCCCCATATTAACCTTACCACACAGCAGGCCTCTGTCCCTCAGGCTGCAAAGAAGGACTAGCGGGACCCTAGACTCCAGTTCTAAGACATCCTGTTCTGGGGCGCCTGGGTGGTTCAGTCAGTTGAGCATCCGACTTTGGCTCAGGTCAGATCTCACTGTTCATGGGTTCGAGCCCTGCATCAGGCTGACAGCTCAGAGCCTGGAGCCTGTTTCGGATTCTGTGTCTCCCTCTCTCTCTGCCCCTCCTCCATTCATGCTCTGTCTAGAGCTCTCTGTCTCAAGAATAAATAAACTATTAAAAATTTTAAAAAAAAAATAAAAAGAAAGAGGTTCCCAAAGTAGACTTGGATATATATATATATTTTTTAATATTTTTATTTATTTCTAGGAGAGAGAGAGAGAGAGACAGCATGAGCAGGGGAGGGTCAGAGAGAGAGGGAGACACACTCTGAAACAGGCTCCAGGCTCTGAGCTGGCAGTCAGCACAGAGCCCAACGCGGGGCTCGAACCCACGAACCATGAGATCATGACCCAAGCGAAAGTCGGACGCTCAACCGACTAAGCCACCCAGGCGCCCCTTGGATATATTTTTTATAGTGGCATTTAAATTATCCAAAGTGGACCAACATTGCATTTGATCGATGAATATCATTAATCGTCTCCAACTAAATATTTTTTTTCAGGGGCACCTGGGTGGCTCAGTCAGTTAAGCATCTAACTTTGGCTCAGGTCTTGATCTCATGGTTCACAGGTTTTAGCCCCACACTGGACTCTGTGCTGACAACTAGCTCAGAGCCTGGAGCCTGCTTCAGATTCTGTGTCTCCCTCTCTCTGACCCTCCCCTGCTCACACTTTCTCTCTCAGAAATAAATTAAAAAAATAATAAAAATATTTTTTATAAAGAAAGTAAAATAAGAAGTCCTGTTCTGTGTTGTAGGGCACTGAACTCACTCTAGTTCATTTGCCCATAATTGTATACTGCCCTGAGACTTCTCGTGTGCTTTATTTCATTTTTTAAAATTTCTTATTTGAGAAAGAGAGAGCATGAGTATGGGAGAGGGGCAAAGTAAGAGAGAGGGAGGGAGGGAGGGAGAGGAAGCAAGAAAAAGGGAGGGAGGGGGAGGGAGAGAGAGAGGGAAAGGGGGGGGGAGAGAGAGAGAGAGATAGAGAGAGAATCTCAAGTAGGCTCCATGCCCAGCACAGAGCCTGATGTGGGCCCGATCCCAGGACCTTGGTATCATGACCTAAGCCAAAATCAACAGTTGGTTGCTCAACCCACTGAGCCACCAGGTGCCCCACGATGATTATTTTTTTGTATCATTATTTAGTTCACTATGGCTCTGACTGCTCAGCTGTTTTCCACCTGTAATAAGCTCCATCCCCCCGCCTCCTCGCAGCTAGGCTGACCACATGACTGAGTTCTCGCAACGGACTGTTGGACATAAATGAAGTGGGCTACTTCCAGGTTAGCCCTAAGCATGCAGCAGGCGCCCCTCCATGCTCTTTCAGCTTCCTGCCAACTGGAAGACAGACAGCTCTGTGATTCAGCATTAAGCACTCAGACCAGGGCAAAGCCCTAGAGAAGCATGATTCAACAGAGTCCATGGACAAGTTCCTGTCAATAAGGAGTTAGTGCAGAAATTACTAAGAAATACCTGGAAATGTTTCTAGCACTTTAACATTACTGTGATATACAAACTGTGTGATCAGTGGCTTATAAAACACAACTATTGGTTTTTGCTCTATTGGAAAGAAAGAAAACCAGTCTTTAAGCAAAGAGAGTTTGAGAAGCACTTCCTAGTGGCTGGTGGGAAAACAAGAGGAGAGGGACCCTTCAAACCCTAACCACTCACCTCAGGGCTGTGAACAAGAGAGGAAAATAAATTTCTTTTAGCAAAGCATTACAGGAAAGAGATGAGCTCAGGCCAGAAGTGTATGTAAGTTTGTGAGCCAAAGGTGTACAGGAATGGACAGCATCTGGAAACTGGGAGATTAAAGAAGTTAACTGCTTCTGTGACCCCAGAGAGCAAAAGATCGTATCACCACTCAGAGCCTTTCTTGAGGCCTCTCATTAAGAAGTTCCAGTGAAGCAAAGGAAGACAGGCCTACAGTACAGATTAGACTAAAGGTGTACCATCCTGCCCGTGTCCATGTTTTAGAGGATCTCAAGGTAGAGATCAAAGAAGAGGGAAGACAGAGGTGGGCCAAGCACAAACGGCAGGAAATAAGGCAAGCTTAAGAACTCGGTCAAGAACCAAGTGGATGTGGTAACTGGTGAATGGAACAGACCAGAAAGCCTCAGAACTTTTTAAGGTGTTATATTGCCATGGAAGCCACAGCTGGGCCTGGAAAGGCCCCTGTTCACTCTTCCCCAAGGAGCACACTCTCCCACTTCCATTTCAGCTATAGCCACAGATGGACAAGGAAGAAACTTCACAGAAAACAAAGTCAAAGTCAGGGTCCCTGTGAGGCCTCTCCTGGAGAGCAGAAGCAGGGACCCCCCACCGAATTACCCCACTGCCAGGGCAGAGAGGTTTTAACTCCTGCCCAGCATGGCTTCATTATTTTCATGCACCTGTGACTGCCGCGTGTCTTCAGTTATTCTCAATGGGAGGTTGTTCTTTTTTTAGGTGGTTTTCTCATTTCTCCTCCTCCAGATGTTGGTTGGTCAGAATAAAGAAAGAAAGGAACATTCTAGCATAAGCATATAAAACAGAGATTGGAGAAGAAAAGGCCACACTGGTGGAGTCTGATAAACTAAACTGTTTCAAGGAAAGCACAGCAGGCCATGACACATAGGAGGGGCTGGGGGATAATGGGGAAGGAGCAGAAGCTCTGGCATCAGCCAGACCCAAGTCAGGTGAAGACTCATCGCACTCAGCAATGGCTCTAACCCAGCATGCTGCTGATGTAACCAGAGCCTCTTTCTTTCTCTATAAAAATGGTACCATAACTACAATGACTGTACGGGGTTGGCAAAGGATTAAATTAAAGCAATGATTACGGGGCACCTGGGTGGCTCAGTCGGTTAAGCATCCTACTTTGGCTCAGATCATAATCTCACAGTTCATGGGTTCAAGCCCCACGTCAGGCTCTGTGCTGACAGCTAGCTCAGAGCCTGGAGCCTTTCTCAGATTCTGTGTCTCCCTCTCTCTCTGACCCTTCCCTGTTCACATTCTCTCTCTCTCTCTCAGAAATAAATAAAACATTAGAAAACAATTTTTTAAATAAATCAACAAAGCAATGTTTACAAAGCGATTAGCAGGATGCTTAGTACATAGGAGGTAATAACATGGCAAACAGTACTTCCTATGAAAATTAGATAACTCAAAATGTCTAAAAATTTAATAGAATATGCAGCCAGCATTCTAGAAATCTTTGTGCTATAACACCTCAATTTAACCTCAATTTAACAAAGACGATGACGAAGTCATCCTATATCTACTCTAAAATAACTACAGGCCAGAAAAAGTTCTCTCTGCCTGAGAATGGGCCCAGTGCTGTAGTGACTAAGCTTCAAGCACTGCCACTTCCTTCTACTGCTGCCTGAGACAGAGCAGGGAGGCAGGAATGGAGAAGGTGGTATAGGAGGGAGAGCAGAGGCACCACAGTGTGGTAGAAGAACACAGACTTCACATCTGGGTTCAAATCCTCGCAGGTGAGCAGAGTGGACACAGAGGGCAGCTCTCCTAGCAGACATCGTACTGAGCAGTGAGAAACTAAGAGCCTTTCCTCTAAGATCAGGAACAAGACAAGTAGCCTCTGGCCACTTGTATTCAACATAGTACTGGAAGTCCCAGCCAGAGCAATTAGGCAGGACAAAGATATAAAAGGCATGGGAAAAAGAGGAGCAAAATTGTGTCCATTCACAGATGATATGATCTTATACACAGAAAACCCTAAAGGCAGTACTAAAAAAAAAAACAAAAAACTGCAGGATACAAAATTAACAGAAATCAATTGCCTTTCTATACACTAACAATGAACAATTCGAAAAGGAAGTTAAGAAAACAATCCCATTTACAACAACATCAAAGAGTAAAATACTGAGTAATAAACTTAACCAAAGAGGCAAAAGGCTTATACACTGAAAAGTACAAAACATCAATACAGAAAATTAAAGGAGACACAAATAAATGGGAAGACATGTTATGTTTATGGAAAGGAAGCCTCAATATTGTCAAAATGTCCATACTACTCAAAGTGATTTAAAGATTCAGAATTATCCTTATCAAAATCTCAATGGCATTTTTTTAAACATCCTAAAATTAATATAAAACACAAAGCACCCCAAATAGGCAACACGATCTTGACAAAGAAGAACAAATTTGGAGGCTACATACTTTCCAATATCAAAAAATATTACCAAGCTACAGTGATTAAAACAGTATGGTACTGATAAAAAACAGACGGACATACAGACCAACAGAACAAAATAGAGAGCCCAGAAATAAATCCATGCATGTATGGTCAATTGATCTTCAATAATGGTGTCAAGAGTATACAACGGGGAAAAGACAGTCTCTTCCACAGGTGGCGTTGGGGAAACTAGGTATCCACATGCAAAGGAGCATGGTCTGGAGCTACATGGCCTGAGTCTGAAGCCTTGTTCACCAGCAAGTTAATTTACCTCTCTGTGCCTTCATTTCCTCATCTGTAAAATAGTGATAATAATAGTATCTGCTTTCTAAGACTGTTGGCAGATTTAAATCTGACACATAGGATTCAATCCTTTACAGTTATTATCAGTAGGGCCTTGGGAAAGTTACTTAACCTCTCTGAGTCTCAATTTCCTCTGTTGTAAAGGGGAGACAAGCTCTAACTTGTTGGGTTACTGGGTAATTAGGACAAAGTGAATGAAATAGCCAATGTAAAGCCCTCAGCCCACATGCGGGTCCAGAAAACTTCAAGGTAAGCCTGTTCCTGATAGGCTGAGAAGTGGAGGATCTCAACAGAGATCACTGGGAAGGGGAGACAAGAGGAGGAAACCCCTCCCTCAGCCTGGGTGGTAACCGCATAACAACCCCCAAATCAAGGCTTCCTCTTCTCTACCAATCTGTCTAGCGTCACTACCACTGAAAACGTTTAGATGAATATGTGTAAGAGGAGTTTAGCCAGCTGGGCTGAACCATTCTAATTATACTGCCTTGCTTCCTGTAGACCACTCTGTCTGGATCTTTGAATAATCCATCGGTACACATTCATTGGCATACCTGACCAGTGTTCAAAGTGAGTTCACATCTCTTGCCGTTTGATCCCATGGCGAGACGGGCTGTGCAGCATTCTCCACGTTCCAGAGAAGAAAACCAAACCTGGGACAGGCTGATTCACTCTCACCAGCGCTGGTCCTTCTGGCCCAGGGCTCTCGGGCCACTGACTACTGGAGCCCTTTTTCAGTACTTATTTCTATGCCCCCATGAGAAGTGAAATATGCTGATTTGTTCTCCATAATGACATTAATGCCTTTCGCAAACATTTACTGATTCTAGAAGAAATATAATACGATCATGGTAAACATCAATAAAATGTGTAAGCATAGCTCTGAAGTTTAGACAAACGTTTATGGGGAAAAAGTCCATACCATCAGACGAAAATGACAGAACAACACATAAGGGAAAACGGCAATGATTAGTCAGTTTGCCTGTTTTAGAGAAAGGTAAGAAAAATAAGCAACTGGGTTTACACACTGAACCATGTAACTTAAGAAACACCTTCTCCTAAAGCATTGTACTTTCCCCATCAACGCCACAGACTCCACCAGTTGAACTAGACCACAGAATTCAATCATCCAACTTATAAGAAATTAGACTGCAAATTCAATGAGAAAGACTAGTAATGATCTAGCGCTGAAGACATTCCTTTTCTTCTCCCTGTTAGGTATTCGTGGAATTTGCATACATGGAGGGATACAAACATGTAACGGGTAAGTTTGGCTGGTCCTGTCATAGTGAATTCTACCCGAATGTTGATTTCACTCATCCCTGTCCAGTTAACATTTCCACAGTGTTCATTACATGCAGGAGAAAGGCAAAGATGTGCAAACATGTATAGTAAGGATATCAAATGGGGGCACCTGGGTGGCTCAGCTGGTTAAGCATCTGACTCTTGATTTCAGCTCAGGTCATGATCCCATAGTTTGTGACATCAAGCCCCACATTGGGCTCTGTGCTGGGCTGCTTAAGGTTCTCTCTCCCTCTCTCTCTGCCCCTCTCCCACTTGCAGGTGCTTAGTCTCTCTCTCAAAAAAAAAAAAAAAAGAAAGAAACTTAAAATTATTTAAAAAGAAAAAAAGAGGTCAAATGCCCTCAGGAAGCTTTTAATCTAGAGCAGTGGGCGCCTAGCCAGGGCTGATCCTCTATACACCCCTGCCCCGGGGCATCTCCCCATATCTGGAGACATTTTTGTGACAGGGTGCTGCTAGCACCTAGGGATGCTGCTACACATGCTACAAGGCTACACAGGAAGCTCCACAACAAGGAATTACGAGGCCAAAATGCCGGCGGTGCCAAGGTTGAGAAACCCCAATCTAAAGGCTGAGATGAGGGCCGGGAGTGTAATACTTCCATGAGTTGAATGCGGTGTGAGCTCTAACAGAGACAAAAGTGAAGGGCTCTCAGACTGACATTTAAATAGGTGAATAAAATGCAGTGTTGGCAAAGGTATAGGAAAAATGGCATCTCCTGACATATCGGTGAGAACTTTTGGGGAGGGCAATCTGGCAATATGTATCGAAAGCTTAGTTTATACTGTTTCGGTCTGTGCTTTCTTTCCATTCCCATCTTCTCTCTTTCTTTGCTTTCTCTTTTCCCTTCCCAAGAATTGAGGGGTCAGCTTGTGAGGGAGAATGCACCAGGATGAGAGGCAGTTTGGGGAGTTGCACCAAGTCCTGGGCAATGTGTTAGGGAGCAACAGAGACGGATGAGCAAAGGGGCTGCAGGTGGATAACGAAGCTGCTTAGGTGCATGGGTGAGCAGCCTGGCAGCCAAGGACAAGAGGCACTGGGGAGAGGGCCCAGCACACAGGAGGCAGGATGGCCTTTGGGGTTGGGACATGGGCAACTATGAGTAAAATATTGTAAAAATGAGTAAAATATAAGTAAAAATAATGAAGACAAGATTCAGCAGAAGCTAGACACAAGCTTCTAACTGCCAGAGAATGTATGGACAAAGATATAAAGGGGTAAAAATAGAAAGATCCTCGGGTGTTGGAGTTAGAGGTATTTGTTATGAATTCCTGCTTCTGTAACATATGGCCTAAGGTAGAAAAACCAACGAATGTATATGTGTGTGTACATATGTACATATATTTCCTAGCTTCGTCCGTCCGAGAGGTCTGAAACAGTGACATGCCGGTAACAATGGGCACATCAACCCTCCATATCTTGGTTTCTAAATACCATTCTTTACCAAAAGGGAGACTGACTAGGTCAGGGAAAGTGCAAAGTTAAGCCTGGAATATCTCATGGTGCCAGAACATTTTAAAATGTTCAATGACTAATGGGGATATCTAAAGGACACGGAAGCCAGCTTAGAGAGCCTTCCACTGGCCAAATGAAGACAGTGTGGGCCTCAAAATAAATGATAGTAACAGATTTCAACATTTTGGATACAAAAGGAATCCATGAATACTTCCTAATATAAATGAATACATACACGAGGGAGAAAGCAAATTCTTCCTCAGAGTATAATGCCAATGCATGAAATGTAGAAGGGGTGATGGAAAGACAGAATCACCATGTGGCAACCTGCACAGAGGTGGCTGATTCAGGCAGAAGTCATCAATGAATGGTAAAGCTGTAGGTGGAGGTTTAATGAGGAACAGACTAGTAACACAACCTTCCCCACAAACACCAATAAATTTCAAAGGAAAAAGTGGTGAATTTAAGGTGAGGAGAGCGAGCAAACACCAATATAACCAGGTGCTCGAGGCCAATATTCCAGCAGTGGGACAGGTTGACGTGGTATACCTTTTTTCTTTAATTTTTTTTACATTTATTTATTTTTGTGAGGCAGTGAAAGAGAATGAGTGGGGAAGAGGAGAGAGAGAGGGGGAGAGAGAGGGAGAGAGACTGGGGAAGGGAGGGAGGGAGGGAAATGGGGAGAGAGAGAGAAAATCCCAAACAGATTCTGCACCATCAGCACACAGCCCAATGCAGGGCTGGAATCCACAAACTGTGAGATCATGACCTGAGCCAAAGTCAGATGCACTAAACCGATGGAGCCACCCAGGCACCCCAACACTATGTCCCTTCTAATGTGATGCACCAAGACCAAAGTCCTGCCAGGGTCACGTGACTTGAGTCTGGTTCTGAAGAAACACCTGCTAGCCTCCGCTGGAGAATCATCCTACAGCATGTATGATCTGTACAAACCTAAGGACCTTAGGAATAGATTAAGTCTGAGAACTATTCCAGAGGAGACACAGCAAATCAATGTAATGTGGATCCTAGATAAAGCAAGAAAAGAGTGATGTGGCGGATGGCTGAAGGAATAGGAGTGGGCTCTGTAGACTAGATGGTAGAGTTGTACCAACATCAATTTCCTGATTTGGGGTTACAAGGATTAATTTTGTGTGTCAGCATAACTGGGTTAAGCGATGCACAGAGAGCTAATAAAATATTATCTGGGTGTGTCCCCTGAGGGTGTTTCTGGAAGAGATTAGCACTTGAATTGGTGAACTAAGATCACCCTCACCTAATGTGAGTAGATGCCATCTTCCATTGACGGAAGAAGGAGGAATCCACCCTGTTGCTTGAACTGGGACTGACATCTTCTTCTGTCCCTGGACATCAGTGCTTTTGATTCTCAGGCCTTCGGATTCAGACCAAATTACACAACCAGCTTTCCTGGTTCTCTGGATCGTAGATGGCACATCATGGGACTTTTCGACCTCCAGGACCCTAGGAGCCAATTCCTATAATAAACATCCTCACGTACATCTATTTACATCTATCGGTTCTGTTTCCCTGGAGAACTCTGACGAATCCAAATGCCGCGGGGATATAGGAAACGATTATACTTACTTTCTTTTGCCAGACCCATGTGACAATTCACTCCAGGGAAAGGGCCCCCATTCAGAGGACTAACCTCTTAAAAATCAACCAGGATAGGAGGCAAGTGAGTCAGTGAGTTCTGTAACTGATCTCTTGTGTCGGTGTCCAATGACCGGGCACTTGCAAGGGCTTAACCTCGGATTTCTTTGGCTCTCCTTGGGGACTCAATGCCTCTGACGGACTCCACAACCCACCTTTGACTTAGATGATTGGAGTCGATCTGAGGGCAGCTCCAGAATTTCTGTAGAGGAGGGGCTCTGGGGCAGCTTATCTGTAAATGGGAGACTAAGGAGGCCTCAAAGCTTCATTTACAAAGTAAGCACACTGCTTCTGTTTCGATTGCTTGTTGGTGTGGAGGGCCTTTGGTCAAACGAGTGGCCCTTATGGAGAGGCTAAAGTGCTCTCCACCCCAGCCCTGCTACCTGCCAGGCCATCCCTGATGATATCACAGAATCTGCAAGGGCTAAGTCAAGGCCAGGGCCAGCAGCACCTCCAGCCTAAGGTCCTGGAGAACAATGAAGACACAGGACTAACTGATGAGTAATTAGGGGGGCTGACTAACATCTTTAGAAAGGGGTGGGGCAGGCTGTACTGGGCGGGTTGTTTTCCAGAGTGACACCTAGAGTGGCCCAGCCTAGGTTGTATGAATGATTCACACCTAAGGAGAGGAGACAAGGTCCATGGGAGCTGGGTGATGTCAGGCAGGGGTCACAGACGAGGGAGGAGTTCAAAGCACGAGGCAGACAGGACAGGAGGAGGGGGCAGGCGCTGCCGAGGCAGGGCCAGCAGATGAAGGGAAAAGAGGAATAAGGAAAAGGGCATCAGCCTCAGAAGTGAAGAGGAACAGGCACAGCCCAGGAAATCAGGACCTTCCTCTTGTTGGGCACTAGCGTCCTGACTCATCAGGCAGATCAGGCAGAGCGTAACACACCTTTCGGAATGAATTAAATAATTAGCTTAATTGTTTGCAGGGTGGAAATGCCTGGACTTGGTTAGTGCTTTGCACGGCGAACCGTACAGACCCAAGTTAGTAAGAAGGCACACATGGCACCAGGCGCCCCAATTCAATGTCCGGCAATTGCATTACCATGCTCTTCTGACTCACTGGTTGATTGGCTAGCTCTGTTTTCGTCAACGAAGAGCTGAGATGAGCAGACAGAACAGGTAATTCTAAGAAGGAATTACTGCCTCTTCGGAACTTTGCCCTGTGCCTTCGATCACACGGCGTGAGATCATCTCAGTCCTGAAATCTGTGTTCCCCGTGGCACAGTTTCGCAACCTCTGGCAGGATCTCCTCCTTGAAGTCTCATTCCACACGGGAGGCAGCAGGGAGAGCTCTGGAGGGACTGCAGCAATGAGCACTTAGCACCGCCAGCACCCATACGGAGACCCTACCACCCCCACCCCCCCCACCCCCCACCCCCCCACAGCCTGCCTGGGTGTCCCACAGCTGCAGGCCCCGCCTCTTTAATTCCACCTTTTATGTGGTCCTCAAAGGCGCAAGGCTCTTTCACAGAAATGACCTCATGGCACCCCACAACACATGCACGAAGGTAGAAAAGGAATTATTATCCCTGTTGTGTAAATGGAAAAACTGACTCAAGGGTGACAGGCGATTTATTCAAGGTCACAAGACCTCACAAAGTGGGGCTGGGACGAGAACCCAAACCCCTGTTCTCCAACTGCCTCGTGAACTCAGTAAACTCTCAGGGCTTCTGCAGACAGCACCCCACTCCTCACCTCCGCCTCTCCCATCCGCGGCAGGACTAAGTTCCAGGGGACTCCCCTACAAACATGCAGAATTCAGGATGAGCAACAAAGGATCAGCCAGGCCAAAAAGGAGGAGGCTCAGTGCCTGCGGGGGGAATGATGGAGGGAAGAAAGCAACCAAGGAAAGTTGGCGGCCATCTCTAAGTCACCTACAGCTTGGGAATCTGTGTTTGCACTCTCGCCTGAACAATATACGTTTGCACCTATGTTTAGACAAACATCAATATTTTAATATTTGTCTTGGAGGGAAAGATGGCACCCAGCATTTAAGGAGTACTTCCTGTATATCAGGCACTCTGCTGAGTGCTTTCTCTTCTCATTTTCGGAGGTGGCCGTAATCTTCGTTCTTACAGTCAAGGAAATTAAGGCTTAGAGAAGTGAAGCAAGTACCCAAGGTCACAAAGCCTGGCCTGGAACAAAGGCCGGTCTGACGGCAAAGCCCTGCTCTTTTCCTTACACCACACTAATAATGCCTTGGGCCCCGGCTCTGCCATTTAGAAGCTTGCAATCAGCCTTAACCACTCTGTTGGGTATAATCACAGACCAGAAAGCATTCTGAACTAATGTACACTCCAGGGAGAATGGCTAATAGGTAATTTGAGTTATAGCAATTCCCATTTGAGTTACAGCAATTCCCCCATGCCCCACCCCAAAGAAATCAGAGGCTGGACTTAAGTTATGGTGGATTTCTGCCCCTCATCAAGAAGATGGGAAACTTGGGGGCAAAGCAGCCAGCCTTGGGCATGTGTGCAAGACTTTGATTTATTCCTGGCTACATTGTTGCGTGTGCATTCATCCCCCTGTGTGTGGGGTTTGGAAAAATGAAGGAAAGCATGAACATGCTGTAGGCTCTCAGATAGGTTCCAAAGAACATAAACAATCACGTATTTTTATGTTTTCTGATATCAGTCTTCATTCATAAGAAACATACACAGATGTGTTCTAGCAAACATCCTGCACAATGCACAGATTCCCTAAAACAGATCTGGTTTAATATACAGGGGCTGGTGGGTGGTATATGCATTTGTCAGATTAGAAAAGAGGGTGTGTCATCTCTTGTTAACTCAAAGCTACAAAGTTTTAAATTCAAATGATGAAAAAAGAAAACAAGAAAAAAGGTGCCCAAATGGTCTCCTTTCCTAGTTATAGGGTAGTGACGATCGACAAAGTTACAGCCAGCTGCTTCGAGGTCCAGATCTCACATGCCCTAGCACCCGACACTAGCTCCATACAGTCTCCAGGCCCAAGAGGCAACTCTGGAAGCTTATCTCAAGTACGTAAACCTCACTGGCAGGATCTGTTTGCTGGTCTTTTTAGAATGGTCATGTTTGTTTAGACAAGCATGATGTTAACAGAGCCAAAGTTGTGTGTTTCTAAATCTATAACTTCTAGTTGAAAAAATCCTACTCACTGGACTCAGACCACACAAAAGTGGGTTCCGAGGCTCAAGGAAAGCAGGGTTAGCAACTGCTGATAGATAGTAAACTGGGAAGTGCAACTCTCCTTAACAACAGAAAAGTCCATGCATTGATGAAATGCCATGCAACACATAGATAGACTAATATAATAACCTGCTGGTAAAGAAGTGAGCATCTGTTTGTAGCTGACATTTACTCTATTATCCTACTTATTAAAACAAAACAAAACAAACAAAAGTAGGAACCTTGAGAAGGCAAGTGGCCCTTAACTTCTAAAGTTAACATTCCAAGACCAGGTAATACACTGGGCAGCAAAGGCGTGAGGAGGGAGAAATGTGTTGCAATGACAATAACAAATGACGGGGCCACATTTTGTGGAAATTATTGAGTTAAAAATTGCTTTTGAGGCCCGTTTTAATGATTACCTTAATAAGACTAAATTGTTTGCCAATATTCACAGTCACTACTCCAATTACAAGTTGAGAAACTTCTAAGCAATTTTGGGTAGTCACAACTTGCTCGGGGAAAGCAATAAAGTAACATTGCTACAGAACAAAGCACTTTTGTCTTCCCTCGGTGAGGGGGATCACGGGGACCTTCATTTATTCACCAAGCACCACCCCCCACAGCGTTACCAGTTTGTTAAGAGTAACTATTGCACGAATCTTTATGCCTTGCAGACTTCCAGCTCTACCCTGACACACTGTCGAACCCGGCGTAACCCGAGGCCGAAAAAGGTTAAATTCCAAATCGCTGGGCTCCACGGGAGAACCTCAGTTCACCATCAAGGGCTGCGAGGCCGGGCTTGGAAAAGCAGCACGTGTGCCAAGGCAGAGCCGAGCCCGCGCCGCGCTCCCGGCGCCCAGCCCACAGCACATGCAACGCGGATCCTGCATCCCGGTTGCTTTTCACCCCCCAAGAAAAAAAGTGGGGGCGGGCAAGACGAGCCACCCGGAGTCTTGTCCCAGGTGCTTGGAGTGGGTTCGGGGCCCGGCTGGACGCCAGGCAACCCCGAAAAGCCGCGTGCCCGGCCCGGCAGAGGTGCGCCTCGGCCTCCCCGAGCGCCTCCGGGCCGCCCGGCTCCGGGAACCCTGCCCGCGCCCGGCGCCCGCACTCACCGCTCACGCTCGCCCGCCGCCGAGCCCGGGAGCGGGGGCCCTCGCGGCTGCTGCATGCCCTCGGGGCCGTGCGCGACGAGGCGACCGGGTGCCGGGCTCCGGCCTGGAGCGGGGAGCAGTGGAGGACGAGACGGGCCGGCCGCGGCGCGCCTCCTCTCCAGCGGCAGTGGCTACACGCCCGGAGCCCAAGGAAAGTTTGGCGGAGCGAGGGGGTGGCGCCGAAGGGGCGGAGGGGCCGCGTCCCCGCCCTGCCCGGCCCTGCCCCCGGCGTCCGATTGTTCCCACGGGAGAGCGCCCCCCACCGGCGAGGCACGATGGGCGCGCAGGGGCTCTCCAGCAGATGCTCTCCTGCCTGGGACTGGTCCCCAGGAGGGTGGCCGGCCTGGAGCAGAGGTGGTGCCCTCTAAAGGATCGCTAGCACCCACAGGGCTTAACAAAGCCATACCTCAGAGCCCCGTATTAAAGCACTGCCCCTCTCTCTCTCTCCTCTGGGGAGAGAGATGTTTGAAGTGGCTCCGGGCAAGTGCAGCCCACACCCACCTTCCCAGGGGAGGCAGGCTCACTGCCAGGCCAAATGCTTGCTCTAAAACTTGAACCCCAAAGCTACCCCAGGGTGCAGGCAGCCTCCAGAGGCCCAGGATGTTCGTGTACGTCTGGTCTGGAGCCTTTCCTAGGCACCTTTTGTCGAAACAGGAAAAAAAAAAAAAAAAAAACCCTTAAAGTTCTTGTAAGAGGCTTCTTAACCTCCTGGGGTAAATAGTCCTGGATACTTTGTTTTTCAAAGCTGAAATATAAAGCCATCACTGACCCACCTTTGGTAAAGAAAGATGCAAAGCACAACAATGTCCTCAAGACTGTTCTCCCTGAACTCTGCAAAGCAAAACAAAGTCACAGACTTGCTAAAAGTCGGACCTTCCTGGTGCCCTCACTCGAGGCCAAAACTGTAAGGTGGGGTCCTTTCTACTCATGCTTCAGAACCTTGGGAAACGCTAACAGCATGTGCCCAGATATCTTCTTGTAGTCCTTGGCCATTCATTCATTCGCTGTTCATTAAACATTGATATTGGGACATCCTGTATGTCAACTAGGAACCATATTCTAGAAAACCTGCCCCCTACCATCAAAGAAATGCTGCTTTCTCTGAAGATAATGTTTTATTTGTTATGGGATGAACTTCATCCCATAGGGCGTGACATCCTGCTATACCCCAAATCTTCATAGGGATATGGCTAAATTTTGATTGACATGTGCAAAGTACTGTTGCTTCACCTGGGTGTTTAGAAAATTCCTGTGTTGCCCTGCAGATGAATGGTGTAGGGAGAGCTACAACTTCTAAAGCTAAAGAAAGATTCTGTCTACTGGAACAAGCAAAAACGTGGCAGATGATATATGAGAACAAGGTCAGGGGAGTGAACAGCTCAACTCCAGCAGCACAGAGCTAAAAGGGCAGCCACCAGCACCCAGCAAATGCTAATGTGTGGTGTGCTGAGTGAGTAAGCGGTTGTAACCCTCAACTGGCAACTGTAAACACCAGTTAAAGCCTTCTTTTGCTGGAAATTTGTTCCAAGCAATTTAATTAGCAAAAACACTGGGGAAACATAAATTATGTTGTAACTTGGGAACTTCCTGAACTTGAGCATTGCAAAGGAGAATGACGATTCTGTAAAGGCAGATGTGATTACCTTTGAAGCAGGAGTCCTAAAAAAGGGGGAGGATGGGGGGGACAAAAAAGAGAAAGGAGAAGGGAAAAGGGGATTATGGTGAGTTGTTGTTGCAAAAGGAAACAGACATTCTAGCTAGATGATTTTTAACAAATGTGGGTCAGATCTGAGGAGAAGGCAAGAAAGTGAGCCAGAAAAGAAAGTAGAGGGAAAGAGGCAGGGAGAATATCCAGTTTATAGACCTAAGGGCAGGAACAGGAAAAAAGGAAACAAGAGGCAAAGGACAAGTAAAAGGAAACATGTGGCCCCAAATTCTCATTTTTAGAAAGAAGCCAGAACCTCCTTTAAGTCTTTGTAGGGTCTATGATGTCTCACTTCTCTACCAGAATGGTTTTATTAGTAAAACTAAAGCTAGCATCAAAAATGACAAACACCAAGCCTGAAGGTGTACTTGGCCTTAAAGATCACAGGCTGGAAAGTCATTCAAAGCTTTTTCAACAAACATTTGCTGATCAGCTTCCTTTGTTCAGAGTGTTGTGTTTTGTGTTCCTGGAGATACAAAAATGTATAACATTATTTCTATAAGGGGGAGAGAGGGGTGCTCCACAGTGCTTGATGGAAAGGAATTGTGATGGCAGAAGGAGCAATTATTGCCTTGGAGGACCCATGTCCACTGGCGTCTCCTCGGAAGGGAATAAATGCTGCAAAATAAATACATGAACAAATAGAACTAAAAACCCAGTCTGACTCCTGGTATAGTGAGAAGTAAATGCAAGACTTTTTTTTTTTTCCTCCCTCTCAGTATTTATGGAAAGAGGCCCATGTTCCTCTGCCCTCTACTTGCTTTGGACCTCTGACTGCATGGGCAGGAATTCAGATTGTCCTTATCAATTTTTTTTTTTTTACAGTCTGAACTGAATCTCTGTTAAATTTTTCTCATCTGTACTAATTAGTAATGAAGCCACCGACAGCAGATGAATAGTGTGAGAAAGTGGAAGGGCAGCTATAAGGTGACAGATGTTAAGTAGTGCCTGAAATAACAGCTAGAAGGTTCTCAGGAAAGCCTATGCAAAAGGTTGCCTCTGTAGAAACCAAACAAAAAGAGAGAGGGCATAAGCAAGATGATGGTCCTGTAGACTCCTCAATTGCACGTAACTTCAAGTGGAAAACAATAGAAAGTCACATAAATAGTCAACAACTACCAAAAAATTAAAAATCAAACTCTTTTAAATTGGGCAAACCATCTAATATGACATATATGAATCACCCAAAACTACTTCTTGGATTTTCGTCTTATCACCACTGAATTCTGCATATTTTTATGCTTCAGAAAAGAGTAACCAGTTTTGAAAACAAAAGTCATGATGGGAATTTTGTAGCAAAAATGAAAATACATTATAAGCATAACCAGGGTGCCCCTGGACCCAGATTTGAACCTGTCATCCAGGCGGAATTCATTTGCAAAAGCAGCCTACTTTGGTTGATTAATTTATATGGTGAATTTAATTAATAATTAAAGCAATATGGCACAGGTATAAAACTAGAGACAAGACATTAGAGCAGAATAGCTATCCCATATAGAGATCAGAGTAAGTATAAAAATGTTTACATTTGAAGAAGCTGGCATCCTAAACCAGGAAGAAAGGGAAGGCTTGTTCAGTCAGTTGCCCTACTATAATTCATTGACCTTTGGGGAAGAAATAAGGTTAGATACTTATCAAAGTAATTCTCATATGCATTAAAGAGTTAGTTTGTTAAAAAGGAGAAAGAATCATAAAACAATTAGAAGCAAATAAAGATTAATATTTATTTTATTTTAAGTTTGTGATGAACTTTTTTTTTCAAATAGATAGCAGGTGGGGGAGGGCTTGAGGAAGAGGGAGAAAGAAAATCTTAAGCAGGCTCCATGCCCAGTGCAGAGCCTGATACGTGGCTCAAACTCAAGACCGTGAGATCATGACCTGAACTGAAATCAAGAGTTAGATGCTTAACCAACTGAGCCACCCTGGTGCCCCTGTGATGAATGTTTTTAAATATAAGAGCAAAGGAAGAAATCACAGAATAAATTATTAAGTAACTTGACTGCATGCAAATTAGATATTTCCACACATAATAAAATACTTCTATAAATTTAAATTTAAAAATCGAACTGGGGCGCCTGGGTGGCTTAGTCGGTTAAGCGTCCGACTTTCTCTTAGGTCATGATCTCGCGGTTCGTGGGTTCGAGCCCTGCGTCGGGCTCTGTTCTGGCTGCCAGCTCAGAGCCTGGAGCCTGTTTCAGTCTGTGACTCCCTCTCTCTCTGACCCTCCCCAGCTCACGCTGTCTCTCTCTCTCTCCTAGAAATAAATAAAACATTAAAAAAAATTTTAAAAAAATAAAAAATAAAAAATAAAAAAAATAAAAATCGAACTAAAAACTAGGGAAAAAACTATTTGCAACATAGCATACATGAAAGGTTAACACCCTGACTACATTACTTATTGAGATGGAGAGGCATGTAAAAAACTAAAAGATTAACATCAAAACAAAAATAAAGCAAGTGAATGGACACCTGGAAAAGAATACAAATGACCAAAAATACCTGAAGATAAACTTCAACTATTAGTTGACTATTAGATCATAATAGTAAAATGAGTATAAATGAAAATGGGATAGTACTTATCTTCTATCCAATGGCAAAGGTTTTGGATTGCCAAATTAGCTATAGGGAATGGCTACAGAGATTGCCAGTATTAAGTAAGGTATAAGAGAAATGGGTAACTTTATGTGAGATGGTGGGAATACAAAACGGGAAACTTTTTCTGGTGGAGAATTTGCAATATAGTATATTCCGTTCATTTTCAGAAATACATTTTTTTCACATTTAAATATCTCCAAACTGGGATGTGTTTTACGATCACTGTCAGCCAGGAAGCAGTTGTGATTTAGGTGCCATTGGCTGCCGATACAGACCAAGTTCTGAAGACTGGATGTCAGCTGTTGGAAGAAATCCCAGAGCAGGAAGTGGAGCATATTTTAAAATATGCTGCATCCAAATGCTTCTGATGCAGTCAAGCCAGGGACCACACGTCGTCAAAAAGGGACTCCAAAGAATGAGGAAGTTTAGGAGTGAATACCTTGGCCAGGGTTTTTGCTTCTCCTTTCTGGATACATAAGAGTAAAATATATGCTAATTGTGTCTTTAAGTCAGTCCAGAAAACTCTTTCAATAATTATAAAAATAAAAGGTATAAGTGGTAAGAAAGGATTGTGTTTAATTGGAATCATTTTCCTTTTTAGTATCACAGAAAATAATGGTGCACATTACAATTTATGGGATTTGGGGTATGATGAATTACAATGTATCAAGAACCCATTCCATTTGTTCACGCTATTTGACCCAGCATTCATATCTAGAAGGTTATCCTAAGGACACCATTGGAAGCATGCAAAGATTTTCATGTAAATACAAACATTTCAGAATTATTTATACAACCGAAATGTTAAAAAACAGCCTAAAAGACTAACCTAAAAGCTCAATGAGAAATTGATCAAATGAATTATTATGCATCCTTATGACTGAATGTTATCCAGCCTTAATAATTATGTTCTCAAAGAATATATGATGGCATAGAAAGATACTTATCATTTCATATTAAATTTTTAATGTGCCTATTTCAGTTTTCTTTTGTTGTTGTTGTTTTACTTACGCAAAATTGGCATAACATGAAATGAACTGTTTTGCAGTGAACAAATAATCCAGTGGCATTTAGTACATTCCGTGTTGTGCCACCACCCTTTCTATCTAGTCCCCAAACATGCCTGCCACCCCCAAAAGGAAACCCCATACCCATTACATTTCATATTAAATTTTTACAAAGAGCAGAATACAAAACTATTTCACTAAACCTGTTTTCTTCTTTTGAAAACATGAGTTTGCCTGTATGAAAGAAAAAACTATGACAAATAAATACCTCTATATGTTAATTATAGACATTAGGGCAGGTGAGATTACATACTTTTTTTAAAGATACTTTTCTATACTTTCAAAGTTTTCTGCAATGAACATATATCACATTTGTAAGCCAAGTTTTCTAAAAATAGCATTTGAAGTGCTAAATTCTTACAGTCATGTGGGGCACGTGCCTTTTCAACCATATATAACTATAAGAAAAGCATACAGTCAAATTGAGATTTGAGGGTTTGTTCAATGTTATATGATCTAAGAAACCAGAATCTAAGTAGAGAGGATTAACTTCTTGTTTTACTCATTTCCTGTGGATTCACTGGAATTTTGATCTCTCACACCTGTTAGCCTGGCTAGTGAGCTACGACAGGCAAGCACTGTACTTCTCAAAGGAAAGGTCCCAAGCAACAGCTAGGAAGCTAGCACTCTAAGTCCTTGACAAAAATCCTTTACATCGAGCCTTGGACATGCAGGGTGGGAAATGGTCATCTACTACCACTAAGGAAAGCATGCTTTATTCACTCCAGAGAACAACGCCCTAAATCTCCCCTCTTCTGAGCAGGCTTTATTTTACCAACCACTTCACTTTCTTTACAATTATGCTGCAATTACTTTTGGAGATAATAACTGAGGTTTTCTTTGACTGGCCTTTATTGCCTTTCTGATCCCTGAGCATTGTTCCTGAGAGCATCTAATAAAGGAGGATACAAAACAACAAATCTTTCAGAGGAGAAAAAAAATCTCTGAAAGAATAAGAAAAATCAGTTTTCCACTCCTTGGTTCCTAAATAGATTTCCTTAAGCTCATAGCAGAAAAAATAAACACAAGATTTGTGATTTGTAAAAGATGGGTTCTCCTGAGTTTCAAAGGGCTACATGCTGAAAGAAGTTTAACATAAACTCCCCCTCCCGCCCTCCACCCAGAAGCAATCAACTGGGAGAAAACAGATGGGAGAACCAGACCACCCTCCCTGAAGACTAGATAAGCTTTCCCAACAGAAGAATTTGAGCTGGAGGAGAAGCAACACTGATAGACCTGGGCAGAGGTTTCTGTCTGTCTTTCTTTCTTTCTTTTTTAAATTTCTTTTAATGTTTATTTTTGAGAGAGAGAGACACAGAACACGAGTGGGGGAGGGGCAGAGAGAGAAGGAGACACAATCCAAAGCAGGCTCTAGGCTCTGAGCTGTCAGCACAGAGCCCGACTTGGGGCTCAAACTCATGACCTGTGAGATCATGACCTGAGCTGAAGTTGGATGCTTAACCAACTGAGCCACCCAGGCGGCCCTGGGCAGAAGTTTCTGACCCCTCACCACTCCTCAGACTAAGTTGTTATAGAAAAATAGATCCTCCCTTGAGTTAGCAACCCAGGAATCATGTGATTGATTGTATTAATTAAAAATATAAGCTGCCCCTCCCTGGGGGAGAAATAAACCTCTCTGCTTATCCACTTGACTTGCTTTGGCCAATAAAGCGTGAGCTGTACTAGCCAGCACAAAGTTCTCTAGGTTCTCTTTTCCTCTGCCCTGATATCAGCAGTGTCCCAGGGAGAGGGGGCCCCATCAGCCTGGACCCAGGAGGGCAGAAGGCAGGCCACAGCGCCATGGCTGACCTGAGAACGATACGCAAGTGAGAAGTAAACCTTTGTCCTTCTGAGCCGCTGGGAGTTGGGGAGCCTTTGTCACCACGGCATAACCTAGCCTATCCCGACTCACACACTCAGGGAGTACTGTGCCCTGCTGTCCGTCGGAGACTTGGATAGGAAACACCCGTGCATATGCGCCCCGCGCCACTGGGACAGGGGAACAGCAGCACTGAAGCGGTAGCGTGGCACTGTATGGTGACACAGGAACCGAATCCACTCTGAGTTTTCCGCGGGCCCCGGAGTGATGCAGAACACCACTGTTAAAGTAGTTCCTCGCAGAAAAGTACCTAAAGGGAAACACTGGCAGCAGAGGCAGCAGGGACAGAGATCAGCGTGCGAATGAGGGGGGATGGCTTCTCAAAAGGATGTCGCGAACCGGGCGGTCACTACCCACCCACTCCACCACAACGCCCAACACTACAAAGTCCATTCAGATCTGAGGCCCCGCAACCGGGAGAAAACGAGAGGGACAGAAGCCTAAATATAAACTTCAAATGACCAAGACTGCCGAATTTGCCTGAGTTTACCTGGAAAGTAATACTTTAAATTCTCTGCCAGTGATAGAAATAGTGGTTCAAGAAAGAGTTTAGATCCGCTTTTAGAAAAATACCTATATGTTTTTTCAGAAGTTCACAGCCTGCGTAATGTGTACACACTCCACCAGGATATTTTAAGAGAGTATCGTGGAGATTGCATGTATTTGACAATGTAGGTTGCCGAGGGGATGCTCAGTGCTGAAGCCATGCATGGACGATGATAACCCCTTAGACAGTAGGCTAACTTCTCCCAAACCTAGTGTTCAAGCTATGACTTGCCCGAGGCAGGCACCAAGAACCTGCTATTAGCAACACTTTCAGCTGCACAAATATTTATTCTGGTAAACCTGATAAAGAGAAAGGAAATAGTTGTAAACGAATCTTGTTAGAATTTTCTGCATTCTACACACTAAACTTTTTTCCTTGTTGTGCAGAAGAAAGCTATACTATCACACTAATATTCTCATCTCCAGGATTGATTTTTTTCAATTGGATTTAATAGATACTGGCCAGATTAATCTTTAATGTTTTTGTCTAATTTGAATTATAACACAGTAGACTAAGACGCAAGTGCAGTTTAAAAACAATCTGAACTGTCAACCTTTGGTCCATTTAAAACAGAGGATTGATTCATTTAAAATGGCAGATCAAGAGCTAAGAAGTTTAGAAAGTTCTTTTTAATACAATAAAAAGTGAGAAATTTGAAGTGAGAAATATATAAAATACAAAATATAGCATAAAATAAATAGGATTTTGTAATTTTATGAAAGAAACATTTATCAAGTAATGTTTATACTTGGTTTTTTAATCATTGATAAATAATTTACTTACAAACAAGAAAATATCATGATAAGTTATTTTGCTATGATAGATGATTTTCTAGGAGGGTCAAATCATAATTTTTTAATCACCAGGATACGATTTACTTTCATTATATTGTATTGTGGTATGAATGGATGTAGTGGAGACAAATAGCAATGAGGGGAAAGTATGAATATTAGTAAGGATAATAATGACTCATGTATATAGAAATAAACATCAAGCACAAAGCTGTGAAAACCAAAAAGATAAAAATAAGACATGTTATAGGACTCTATCATAGAAGACTGTATCAGTTAAAGTATCTATTACCTTTAAGATTTGCTGTCAAATTCAAAAATTTTAGTATGTTCCACTATATTTATTAGCTACACAGCCTTGACCAGTTTCACTCAGTCTCTACAGCTATAAATGGAACAAAGGTACCAACCTCCAAGTGCAGTGAGAATTAAAGAGACAGTATACTGTAGTAATTAAAAAAACCTTTTTTTAACATTTATTCATTTGGGACAGACAGAGAAAGACAGAGCACAAATGGGGAAGGGGCAGAGAGAAAAAGAGACACAGAATTTGAAGTAGGCTCCAGGCTCTGAGCTATCAGCACAGAGCCCAACGCAGGGCTCAAATTCAGGAACCATGCGTGAGATCATGACCTGAGCCAAAGTTGGATGCCCAACCAACCGAGGCACCCAGGGGCCCCTGTAGTAATTTTTTAAGATGAGTTTACTATTAGAAAAAAAGGGGTTATTTCATGATGATAAAAGAGTCAATTCATCACATAGCAGACCTTTAAAATATATGAAAAAAGGGGTGCCTGGATGGCTCAGTCACCTAAGCATCTGACATCTACTCGGGTCATGATATCACGGTTTATGAGTTCCAGCCTCGCACTGGGCTCTGTGCTGACAGCTCAGAGCCTGGAGCCTGCTTAGGATTCTGAGTCTCCCTCTCTCTCTGCCTCTCCCCTGCTTGCGCTCTCTCAAAAATGAATAAACATTAAAAAAATTAAAAAGAAAAAAAAATCTTCAAAGTAATTAGCAAATCAAATCTAGCAACATATACAGATAACAGTGTGACCAAGTGAGATTTATCTCATGAAGTAAGATCGACTCAATATTTGAAAAATTAAAGTAATTCAGCATATTAACAGAATAAGAAAAAACATAATCATTTTAATGAATGCAGAAAACTCACTTGACAAAAGTTAATATTCATTTATGATTTTAAAAATACTCTTAGCAAACTAAAAATAAAATAGAATTTTCTCACTTAAAGGGCATCTGTGAAAAACCTACTGCTTTTATCATACTTAACAGCAAAATGTTGAACACTTTAACCCTTAGATTGGGAACAAGGCAAGGATGCTCATTTTCACCACTTCTTTTTGAAATTCTAGCTGTGCAAAAAGGCTATTAAACAAAATAAAAGGCTATCCAGATTGGAAATACATGGAGCACTATCCCATGATGGATTAAGATTTCAATTCTGGGGCGCCTGGGTGGCTTAGTCGGTTAAGCGTCCCACTTTCGCTTAGGTCATGATCTTACAGTTGGTGGGTTCGAGCCCCACATCAGGCTCTGTGCTGACTGCCAACTCAGAGCCTGGAGCATGTTTCAGAGTCTGTGACTCCCTCTCTCTCTGACCCTCCCCTGCTCATGCTGTCTCTCTCTCTCTCCTAGAAAAAAAAAAAGATTTCAAATTTCCCTAATCAATGTCTATAATCAATTGTATCCCAATTAAAATCCCACCAGGCTTTTGTTGGTAGAAACTGAAAAAGCTGGGGTGCCTGGGTGGCTCAGTCAGGTAAGTGTCCGACTTTCGCTTAGGTCATGATCTCACGGTTTGTGGGTTTGAGCCCCGCATTGGGTTCTGTGCTGACAGCTCAGAGCCTGGAGTCTGCTTCAGATTCTGTCTCCCTCTCTCTCTGCCCCTCTCCAACTCATGCTCTGTCTCTCTCTGTCTCAAAAATAAATAAAACAAACAAAAACTTTAAAAAAAAAAAGAGAATCTGAAAAGCTGATGCTAAATTTATATGAGAAAGCAAAGGACCTAAAATGGCCAAAATAATTTTTTTTAATGTTTTATTTATTTCTGAGAGAGAGAGAGACAGCACGAGCACGGGAAGGTCAGAGAAAGAGGGAGACACAGAATCTGAAGAGGCTCCAGGCTCTGAGCTGGCAGTCAGCACAGAGCCTGACGTGGGGCTCGAACCCATGAACCATGAGATCATGACCTGAGCCGAAGTCGGACACTTAACCAACTGAGCCACCCAGGCGCCCCGGCCAAAACAATTTTTTAAAAGAAGATGAAAGTTGGAGAACTTACACTATCTGATTTCAAGGTATAAAATTATAGTAATCAAGATAGCGTGATACTGACAGTTAGACAAGTAAGTCAATGGGACAGAATAGAGCCCAGAAACAGGCCACTACACACATAGTGAATTGATTTTCAACGGGAGCTGAGGGAATTCAATGAAGAATATCTAGTCTTGCAGCAAATGGCACCAGAACAACTAGATATCTCTATGGAAAGAAAATGAACCTCTGCCTCAATCTAATGCCAAAAATTATTTCAAAATGAATCAGAGACCTAGCCACAAAAGCTAAAATTGTAAACCTTCTAGAAGAAACTATAGGAGACTACAACGATATAGGCAAAAATTTCTTTGTCAAGAAACAAAGAGCCCTAACAGAAAAGAAAAAACTAACAAATTAGACTTTGAAGTTCTAACTTCTCCTCAAAAGACATCATTAAGAAAATGAAAATAGAATCCATAGACTGGGAAAAAATATTTGTTCCACAAGTATTTGACAAAGGACTTGTATCTGGAATACACAAAGATCTCCTACAAATCAATAATAAAAAAGGACAACCCAATTTAAAAATGGGCAAACTACTAGAACATACTTCACAGAATATAAACAAATGGCTAATAAGCACATGAAAAGATAATCAAAAGTCATCAGCAAAACACAGATTAAAACCGCCACAAGATACCACTGAATGCACACATACAATAGTGACTAACATAAAAAGACTAAAAATACCAAATATGGGTAAAAAGTGAACCAACTGGGAGTCCTATATATTGCCAATAGGAGCACAAAATGGCATGACCATTCTGAAAATATATTTGGCTGTTTCTTTTATGTTTAAATATACACCTGCTCTGTGACTCAGCAATTCCAATTGTAGTTATTTATTCAAGAGAAAGAAGAACATATGTCCACAAAAAGACTTGTATAGTAGTATTCAGAGGAGTTTTATCTGTAATAGCCAAAACCCAGAAATAACACAAATATCTATCAGCATATGAATGAATACATTTTTGTGTAACAACACAGTGGAATACTACTTGACAGTAAAAAAAAAAAAAAAAAAAAGAACTATTGATATAACAACAACTGAGATGAATATCAAAAACATTAGGTTGAATGAAAGGTTCTAGACATGATATGCAATTCTAATTATGTCAAATTCTAAAAAAAACACAAAACCATGGTATGGTGATAGAAATCAGAGTGTCAGGATTTATTGGAAAAGAGCCCAAGAGAACTTCTGGGGGGAAAATGTTCTATGTCTTCATTTCTCAGAACTCACTGATCTTCACACTGAAAATCTGTACTAGTTATGACTGTCTCTACATTTGGATATATTCTTAAATTTCCATGACATAATTTTAAGTCAACAAAAAATAAAATGATTCTAATAAGTTGCTTTAATGGATGCCTCTCCTTTTCAGATTTAACTGAAGCCCCAAATCCCCAGAACAAAATAGACTAGGACCCTGTATTCTAAGATGACCTGTTAGACCACAGTTGCACAACTGTGACTGAAATTGCTCCTTTCTACACAGTCAGTCTGTCCCCTTCAGCCTACAAAAGGGTGAAAGTGAAAGAGGTCAAGCAAGGGGATTTCTTTGAAAAATGTTACTGAGATACTGAGATACTGAGATGTTTTATCTCCTTCAACTCCAGATAAAGGACAAAGGTGTTTCCCCATCATATCAAGAAAATGAGAGCACCATTTAGTGAACTTGACATATATGCCTAGAACCTCAAACTCTGGTCCACAGATCAGCAGCATGGACATGAGAGAAATGCAGAATCTCAACCCAACCCAAGATACACTGAACCAGAATCTGCATTTTAATAGTATTGCCCAGGTGACTGGTATGTACATTTAAAGGTTGAGAGACACTATCCTAGAATTTTGATGGGTGTAAGGATTGGAATGAGGAGCTATGGACAGTGAAGAGAAGGGAAGAGGGCCACTCTGGGAGCACACTGCACTTTCACCTATAGCAGCACAGGGCTGTTCATATTTCCATGACCAAACAAGATCCACACAATGTGCTGTCAGCTGGAGGCTGGTTTGAAGGGGATTTTGTTGCAGAGGCCTCCTTGAGAGCAAAGTAGTCCATGGGGGCTCACTCTGAGGGCTCCGAGGCCAAGTAAGTAAGCTGCTGGCTACAAGGAAGTCTTTGCCCACTCACAGAAACTGCAGCTATACTTTCCTAAAGGTTTTGCAGGGCATGGTCTTTGGGGAAGTGAGTAATCACTGAGAAGCCAGAAAAGTGTCCTCTGAGAGAGACCATTAATGAATATCTGCTATTTAGAAGTCCCAAAGCCAGACAAAATAGCATGAGCCATATAAGAATGCTCCCTTACTTCTATTCCTCCTAGACTAGATCCTGAGAGATTAGAAACTAAGACAATGGAGTAAAGGGGTACAGAAAGGAAAAAGAAAACTAAAGACAACCAAATTCCCCTCTCCTATTTCAGGTTTCCCAGCTAGAAAAACTCAAGCCTTAGAAGGAGAGAGATTTTAACTTTAAATGAAGTTCAGAAACTTAATTATTATACCATGTAGGACATTACAATTACTGAACCAAGATTGTTCTTATTTCTAAAAGTAATCACAAGTTGCCTAATTGTCTTATAATAACTAGGGCATTTATGATACTTGCCTAAGATTTCACCCAAAAGGTAAGAAAAAGGCCAGAGTATGTATTGGGTTTAAATGGGCAATTGGGAAAAGATTAAATTTATATTCTGTCCACATCTTACTGAGTTTAGCTCATGCAACAAACTGAAAATACAGTAAGGCGCTTCAAAAATGAAAAAAGATTGGGGTGCCTGGGTGGCTCAGTCGGTTAAGCCTCCGACTTTAGCTCAGGTCATGATCTCATATTGGTGGGTTCAAGCCCCACGTTGGGCTCTGTGCTGACAGCTCAGAGCCTGGAGCTTGCTTCAGATTCTGTGTCTTCCTGTCTCTCTGCACCTCCTCCATCTCATGCTCTGTCTCTCTCTGTCTCAAAAAAAATTAATAAAACATAAAAAGAATAAAGTAAAAAATAAAAATAAAAATGAAAAAAGATAGAGGTACCTGGGTGGCTCAGTTTGGTTGAGCATCCAGCTCTTGATTTTGGCTCAGGTCAAGATCTCATGATTTGTGGGATTGAGCCCCTAATCAGGCTCTGCACTGAGAGTACAGAGCCTGCTTGGAATTTTCTCTCTCTCTCTCTCTTTCAGTGCCTCCCCCACAAAAAATAAACAGTTTTTTTAAAAAAGAAAATAAGTTAGTATAAAAAGAAAACCAAAAGGAACTAGAAATGAAAAACTGAGTCATTGCAATAAAAAAAATCTCAATGAGCCAATTAAACAAAAACTTAAAAGCAGTTAAAGAGAGAATTAACGAACTCAAAGATATATCTAAAGAAATTCATTAGATCGTAGCACAAAGAGAAACGAGGACTGAAATTATGAAGAGAGATTCAGAGATGAAGAAATGAGAAGAATGAGAATATTCAACATGTTTCTTTATTTTTTTCTAGTATTCTGTTTTTTAAAGAAATTTCTACATTCCACGTGAGGCTTGAACTTACAACTCTAAGAATTAAGTGTTCCACCAACTGATCCAACCAGGTACCCCTCAACATATTTCTAATCAGAGTTTTAGAAAACAAGAAAGAGGGAATGGGCAGAAGGAAATCATATTTTTTAAAAAACTAATGACTATTGGGGCACCTGTGTAGCTGAGCTGGTTAAGCATCTGACTTCAACTCAGGTCATGATCTTGTGGTTTGTGAGTTTGAGCCCTGCGTTGGGCTCTGTGCTGACACCTCAGAGCCTGGAGCCTCCTTCGGATTCTGTGTCTCCCCCTCTCTCTGCCCCTCCCATGCTCATGCTGTTTCTCTTTCTGTCTCTCAATAATAAATAAAAACATTTAAAAATTTAAAAAAAAAAAACAAAAACTAATGACTATTTAGAAGTGAAAAAGACATGCATTTTTTTGGATTCAAGAATCACAACTGCTTCAAACAATTAAAATTTAAAATACACACACAATTAAGTATTGATGATGAACAAATCTTAAAAGCAATCCATGAGAAAAGACAGATTACTTAGAGTTATAATACTTCTCAATAACAATAAAGACCAGGAGAAAATGGAATTTCATTTCCAAAGTGTTAAGGGAAAAGAGGGGAAACTTAGGATTTAATTTCCAGCTAAAGAATTATCAAAAACTAGGGGTGCCTGGGTGGCTTAGTCGGTTAAGCATCCGACTTTCGCTTAGATCATGATCTTGCGGTTCGTGGGTTCGAGCCCCACATCGGGCTCTGTGCTGACTGCCAGCTCAGAGCCTGGAGCCCAATTCAGAGTCTGTGTCTCCCTCTCTCTCTGACCCTCCCCTGCTCATGCTGTCTCTCTCTCTCTCTCCTAGAAATAAATTTTTTTAAAAAATAAAAAAAAATTATCAAAAACTAATGGTGAAATAAAGATGTTTTTCAGATGAAGACTGAGACTCATTAAAAAACTACTAAAGAAAGAAGGAAATTGAACCCAGAAAGAAGAAGTGGTCTGTAAAAAGCATTTTTACTAAGGTAAGTGGTACAAACATGAGTGAGTCTGCGGAAACATTGTCTGTACCAGATATGAAGCAAAAATAACAATGAGGGGGAAAAGATGGAAAAAGGAACTAAAATACTAGACAAGAAAAACATATAAGATAGAGAGTAGAGAATGAAAGTGATCTGGGGGAAAAGAGCTAAGGTTCTTACAGTAGTCAAGAATAGTGGAGATATTTTGATTAACTTTATGTTTTTCTAAGTCAGGTGAAAAGTTGAAAAGTTAAGAGCATAGGGGCACCTGAGTGGCTCAGTCAGTTAAGTTACTGACTTCGGCTTCAGTTTCTGGGTCCGAGCCCCACACTGGGCACTGTGCTGACAGCTCAGAGCCTGGAGTTTGCTTCAGATTCTGTGTCTCCCTCTCTCTCTCTCTGCCCCTCCCCCGCTCGCTCTCTGTCTCTGTCTCTCAAAATAAAATAAAGACATAAAAAATTTAAAAAAAATTTAAAACAAAAAAGAAAGAAAAAAAAGAGCACATACTAAAAGAAAGGAAGTAAAAGTCAATCATGAAAAACTCCACTAATCCAACAGAAGGAAAGAGGTGGAGGGAGAACAAGAAAAAAAAAAATAAGATTTATGGAAAACACAAATTAGGATTATAGAAATAAGCCCAAGTATATCCATCATCACAACAATATAAGCAAAACAATTCCATTAATATAGATTGTAATGGACCCAGTAAATCTAGCTACATGCTGTGTGAATGAGATATATTTAAGTCATAATGACAGGAAATACAGAGTAACTAACCAAAGGAAAGCCAGTATAATTATTACTATCAAACAAAAGAGACCATAAGGCAAAAAGTATTTGTGGCAAAGAAAATCACCACATGTATAAAAGAAACAATTCTCCAAGGGGATATTTCACTAAAAAGCAAAGATTTTTCTATAAAACTGTGTTGTCACTACTTTCATTGCAATCTTTACAGAAGGATTCCTACCGGGAAAAAATAATAACACCTTCCTATCCTACCTCCCAAATAAATTAGATGTAAATGACTAAATTTGATTCTTTCCTCTCTCTTTTTTAATTAACCCCATGGCAATCTAAAAGGTTTAAAGTCGCTTAAATTTTTCAGCAACGTCAAAGGAAAAGGATTCATGTTGAGCGCTCGTATTATTTTATTTATTAAATCCTTATTGCAAAGAGCAGCAAAGGGAATTATAGATTTAAGTGAGGGTTCCCTGCAGGTTGGAAACACTGTCTCCAGTGTATCGGCAATTAGATTAAATATTAAATATTATAAAAGAAATGAAAGTTTCCAGGCAGAACAGTAGGTCATTTCAAAAACTGAGTTCCTCTTATTCCAGGTTTCAGATACATTTCTCACAATGCATGGGCATTTCAATTACTCTTCTTTATTTAATTTTTGTTTGTGAAAGAATATAATTTTCCCACATATAAAAAAGGGATAATAAAATGTGCTCTACATAGTACAGGGTTATTGTGAGGATAAAACTATATAATATACGGGGAAGCCCTTTGCAAACCTTTTAGTATTATGTAAATGTAAGATATCATTTATGAATCCATGGTCCTATGATGAATTGTTAGTATTAAAATGCCTTACCCACCATTTCTTAAACATGCCTGTAAAATCTCAATTTTCTGTTATTGTGCTTTGTCTAAAAGTAAAACCTATTTCCATTTATATAATTACACTAATATTAGCAAATCATGGCCCAGTAAAACAGTTCTTCGCGTTTGCCTTTCTCTCACTGGACACACACACACGACTATAGCTGCATGTATACCCAAAGACAAGGAAAACTCACTTCAGTATTTAGTGAGAGGACATGTTTTTTCTAAATAATGGGCTCTGTTGCTCATGTAAGCATGACTAGAATATCTTGCTATGCCTTCTCACAGTGAGATGGATTACTGTTGTGCAGGTAATGCTGACTTCTAGAGGTAGATAACACGAGTCCAACAAGAAAAAAAATATAGGCAAAATTGTAGTGACGAGAAATTAGGCAGAAAAGGCAGTGGACATGCTACAGCAACGTTCCCTCCAGAAGCCATAGCTGCCTTCTCCTTCAGTAGAATCCATAGATCCACACAAAGCCATGTGCAGAAAGAATAAATGCTGTTGGAGATTGTCAGAAATCTGGGAGAAGAAAGCTGAGTTATATCATCTCTCCAAGCCTCCATTTTCTCCTATATAAAAAAAATAGGGGCCACTTCTCCAAAGAAGACATCCAGATGGCCAACTGGCACATGAAAAAATGCTCAACATCACTCATCATCAGAGAAATACAAATCAAAACCACAATGAGATACCACCTCACACCCGTGAGAATAGCTAACATTAACAACTCAGGCAACAATAGATGTTGGCAAGGACGCAGAGAAAGAGGATCTCTTTTGCACTGCTGGTGGGGATGCGAACTGGTGCAGCTATTCTGGAAAACAGTATGGAGGTTCCTCAAAAAATTAAAATTAGAACTACCCTGTGACCCAGCAATTACACTACTAGGTATTTATGCAAGGGATACAGGTGTGCTGTTTTGAAGAGGCAAAAAATGAAATGCAATGAAATCTTGTCATTTGCAACTATGTGGATGGTTACTAGAGGGTATTATGCTAAGTGAAATTAGTCAGAGAAAGAGCAAGATTGTATGACTTCACTCATATGAAGACTTTAAGATACAAAACAGGTGAACATAAAGGAAGGGAAGCAAAAATAATATAAAAACAGGGAGGGGACAAAAACATAAGAGACTCTTAAATATGGAGAACAGAGGGTTCCTGGAGGGGTTGTGGGAGGGGGAATGGGCTAAATGGGTGAGGGGCATTAAGGAATCTACCCCTGAAATCATTGTTGCATTATATGCTAACTAACTTGAATATAAATTTAAAAACTAAATTCAATAAAAAATAGTTTAAAAATAGGGACAAGGAACAGGTCTTCTAGTGCCCAGTCTGTGTGATCTTGCGTTGCAGGAGATCGGGGTCTCTACCTAGGCTACCTCTAAGACCTCTGCTCTTACACAGTCTTAACTACATGGTCTCAGCCCACAGTTTCTCATCCCTTTGCAGAGTATCAATCAACTTAGAAGTGATGAGACAACTCTACTGTCTTTGTAAGCGTTCTTTTTGCCATGTCTTCTAATTTCCAGAAACTTCCTGAATCACTGCAGCTGCAAAGGCAGTCCCCACCACCAGGACACTTTTCCAGGTCACCTCCAGGGAGATCCTTGGCAACTGGGCCACTGCCTTGTACTGGGGCCTCTCCACACCCCTCCTACCACTCAGGACAGCATGCTCTTCACCCACCAGAGACGAGTAAACCAGGCCCAAATCTCCATTCTACCACCTCGTTTTCAGCCATCTTTTTCGGTACCACTTTGTGTTACTTCAGACCCTCCAGGAGGCAGATTGCCAAGATGGGACAAGAAATGCAAGCAAATTTGCGAGGTGGCTCCCCTGAGGGAAAATGGGGAGAAAGCCGGAGGAGGCCAGGAGGGCCGTAGGGCTGCAGTGTGGGTCTGACCCCATGAAGGAGGGAGGAAAAGGGGGAGTGTCGGGTAGGAGAGTTTTAGATCCAGCCCAGGTCTGAGAGGGATTCAGTCGAGCTGACAGGGAGTCCAGCAGGGGTATCCTGTGTGGCAGAAATGAGCCAGCTTTAGGACCACTGTTGGATCCCCTCACTGGCCCCGAGCAGTCCATGGAAAACACGTCTCCAGGCAGGCGCAGGCAGATTTTGAGCACAGGCAGCAGCCGAGGCAGCCGCCAACAGGCTCCTCAGAGCAGGAGAGTGAGGCCATGCCTTTTTGTAGCCGCCACAATGATGGAAAGACCTGACAACATCTCACTGGGCAATCAGTAAATATCACCCATGAGGGACAGACCAATATCATGTGCCTCTGGATACGATACCCTGACGAGGACACTGCAGTGTTCTGTGGTATGTCCACGAAAACTGCAGAGCCTGATTTCTAATCACAAGGAAGCATCAACAAATCCATTATAAAGGGCTATATGTAAATAATGACCAGTCGTTTTCAAAAATCTCAGTGCCTGGAAAGACAAAGGCTGAGGAGGTTTTCCAGATGAAAGAAGACTGAAGGAGCAATGACAGCTAAACTCAGTAGTGACACTGGATTGGCTCCTGTAACATACGGAAAAGAATGCCAGCAAGAACGCTACTGGGACAGTTGATGTCATTGGATTATGCACTGTAAGAGATGATTAAAGCATTGTATCAATGTTAAATTTCCTGAATTTGATCATTGTACTGTGATTATATAAGAGGCTATGCTTGATAGAAAATACATACTCATGTAGTTAAGTATAAAGGGGCATAGTATATGCAACCTTCTCTCAAATGGTTCAGAAAAATTATGTAAGTTAGAGATAAAGAGAATATGAAGGACATTTTCTGAAAGGTACATGAATTGAGTTGCAGGTACAACTGCTAACTTCGTCAATGGTCATCTACTGCACTGAGACATGAAAAGTACATGAGCGATATTAAAACATGTTGTTAACACCAGCCGTCCTGGCTCCTGGCCAGCGAGATGAAAGAGGTGCTGAGTCGGAGTTTTATGCGATGGCTATCATATTTCAATCACAACTACTTGGTGATTCATTATGGCACTTGCCAGAAACTCCACCCCATTGTATGCAATTCTCTGTTTTATTTTAATTTTCTTTCTTTCTTTTTCTTTCTTTCTTTCTTTCTTTCTTTCTTTCTTTCTTTCTTTCTTTCTCTTTCTTTCTTTCTTTCTCTTTTTCTTTCTTTCTTTCTTTCTTTCTTTCTTTCTTTCTTTCTTTCTTTCTTTCTTTCCCTCTCTCTCTCTCTCTCTTCCTTCCTTCCTTCCTTCCTTCCTTCCTTCCTTCCTTCCTTTCTTTAAGGAGCCTGTTAGATAACAGTCTAATTGTGGGCATATTGACTTTGATCCATTAGTCAGTATTACCACGCTGGCTTACGTAAAGGGAGTGGAAAGGAGGGGATGGTCTGTCTGCCAACATACATTTTAAGCTACATCAACTAAAAGACAGACAGTAGTTCAAGGAAGTACCCAGACATAGAGATGTCTCTATCAAGCTTTGATTTTCACAATTCTTACATACACACACAAACACATACACACAGCTTAAAACCTTAAGTTTTACCTCTATTCATCAATATGTCCAGTTCATCCTTTTCAAAGTTTGCTTATATCAATTATCTCCTAGACATTACATCAACCTTGTGAACTATTCAGCTCTGAAGATGGGCGGCCTGTGTGTGTGTCCCACTTCTGGTGTTTACTATTATGTGACCTTGGACAAGTTACTTAACCTCTCTGCATTCTCGGTTTTATTATCCCTGTGTTACAGATAAGGATTCTGAGGCTTGGGGCAGCTTAACAAATTGTCTAAATCACTTGGCAATTTAGTATTAGAGCTGGGAATTTCTATGGAGCTCTCAACTCCCCCTACAAAGATATAAGATTATTTTCCATTAGCACCAGCATTGTGTGAATTCAAGGAATGTTGTTAACAAGGTGTCGTTTAAAAATAAAAGTCACATTTCTTAGTAAGCACGTTAAACTTAATTTTCTGCCAATCCATTCTATTCAGGAGGCGTTATTTAGAAGGCAGGCAGCAGAAAGGGAAGGTGGGAGAGGGCATTGGGGTCAGAAGCTTTGGACTTGAAGTCAGACTCTGCCCCCTATTCCTTGAGTGCTCAGGTTTCTCTTTGGTATAACGGAAATTCAGATACATAAGTTGTTACGTTTGTTGGAATGAGTAGTGATATTACATGTACATAGTAGGCATTCAACCAAATATAGCTTTTGAAGTACATACTAATTTTTGAATGCTTGCCACTCATCAGGCACCCTGCTGTGCACATGAAACACAGAGACAGAAAATGTAGCCCTTGACTTTGGGGGCTCACCCTCTAGGAATTTGTAACGGTTTCTCATACAGCAATAACATTAAGCCAGTTGTATATACTGCAAGTCTTTTCTCATGAGTATGCTTTTAAAATTTTGTTTATATCCTTAATTCTCCGAAATTTTTCATTTTCATATAGTAAATTCATCTGATTTTTCTTTTATGATTTACTGATAGCTTTAAACTCAGAAAGCCCTTCTCTACTTTTTAGATCAATAGTCTATATATTTTTTCTAGCTCTTTTACAGGCTTAGTTTTTCATACTTAAATCTCTAATAAATTTGGTATTTACTTGGCTATACGGTTGTAAGGTGCTGAATAGTCATCTTTTTAAGACACATTCCTGATAATACTGGTTGATGATATGGGCTCATTTTGTCTGTACCTATTTCTGCTTCAATAACTTACCCTCTGGGGTGACTAGGTGGCTCATTAGGTTAAGAGTCCGACTTCAGCTAAGGTCATGATCTCACAGTTCGTGAGTTCGAACCATGTCGGGCTCTGTGCTGCAGCCAGCTCAGAGCCTGGAGCCTGTTTCAGATTCTTTGTCTCCCTCTCACTCTGACCCTCTCCTGCTCACACTGCCTCTCTCTCTCAGAAATAAATAAAACATTTAAAAAAAAAAAAAATAACTTATCCTCTGAGCTGCCTGCTGTGAACGTGAATTGCCAGTCTTTGAAAAGGCCAGTGGGGAAGAAATGTATTTCAATCTGTTTTATTCCATTTAGTTGCTTCAAATTTTAAGGCAAAACAATAAATGTCAATTCTTTTTGTTTCAATCCTATAAATGAGGAAGCTTAAACACAGTATTTTGTATAAGGGTTAAAGGTTAGGGCCTCCATAAGCCCAGAGAAAAGCATGAGAGTATGATGTCATGTCAGCACCATACTAGCTGTGGCCACTCACAGCCAAGCTGCCCTCATCTGCCTGTCATCCCTTTCCCTTATGCTCATCTCTTCCAGATGGACTATGGAACCATTTATGCCAGGAAAATACAATTCTAGTAGAAGAATCATCACTGACCCACTCACCCCTTCATCAGTCTGTACCAGGAACAAGACTTACTCAAAAAGGAACATGGGAAGCAATCTCCATGTTAGTCTGGCCGGCAGCTCCAATGCACCTTCCCCAGAGATCAGACTTGGGCTGGGAGACCTCACCGGCCAAGAATGTGGGCGTGGCAGTTTCCCCAGAGTGTCTTGCTGGTCATCCAGGGTCACGGTGTTGGTGTGGATCATCTTAAGACCATGGTTTGGCCTCTGAGTATATAGTCTGTGCCAGCTTCCCGCTGCACCCCTCTGGGCATAGATCCATGGCCAGTCTGCAGAGCATCAAGAGCTCTCCCTCACCACTGATGCCCTGCTGGGCTCCCCTGACTGTGCTGGGAGGTGAGGAAAACTCCTAATGGGGTTTCCTACCACCCTGCGGCCTCACATATTCCACAGATTAAGGAAGTGTTACAAATTTCCCACCTGCAATAGTCACAGAGTTGGTTTACTGGAGTCAGAGCTTGAAAGGAGGTCTCATTGGGGTTGGTCTTGGCATAAACCACTGATATTCTCTGCAGGGCTCTGGAAGGAAATGGGCAGATCGGCCCCACATGCACTCAGGCATTTGTATGACTCCATGTTTTCTTCATTTGTGAGGGATGGGCCATGCCACCCTCTCTGCCCTACCCACCCCTACTCACCCCGCCTCCCTCCCCAGTCTCAGGCAACCCTGACCCAGGAACATTCCTCTAACATGGCCACATTCACTACCACCCCCTCCAAGGCAGTGGAGGTAGGCACAACACAGTCCTCTCTCTGAGCCCCTTAATCAGTTCACTTCCCCATCCCTGAACCCTCGACCTCCCCACACACTGCCCCTGCCTAAGGGAGTCATCAAGGCAAAGCACCTCCTAGAACTTACATATAGGACCTTCCTTTCTCAGGTCTTGAGAAAGACACCAAATCTTGATGGTGGTCATGGGTAAGGAGCAAGGAGGATGGATTCTTCATAAAGTCTCTGTGCAATCTGTAAGCTTGAGACTACAGATGTCAGGCTGGCTTTCTTAGTGGTTATACCCACATGTCTTGCCACCTTGATAGACATAAACCATGGCTGGCCTTAAGGTCACAGTACTTCAGAGTGTGGGTGTCTGTGTGTAGGGTAGGGTAGGTGAAGCTGGATGATGTAGAAACAGAAAGTCTCAGATAAGCTTCTTTTACATACATGGAAGGAGAAATGCTCATGTGATAGAAATACGCATTCAAGCCATTCATCCTATTCAGTGTATTTCTCCATAATAGGAGTTATGAAAAGAGATCTTCCCCCCTAAATGCATAGTCCAAAAGCATCAACTCCCAAGAAAATGACAGGGTATTTAGCAGAAATGTCTTTTGAGAAAGAAAAAAATAGACATATATACAGACAGATAAAACACATACGTGAGATCTGGTATATCTCTTGGAGACAGTTTTCAGGCAAGTTTCTCTTTGTGTTTGTGTGTTTAATTACAGGGAAATGACATCACTGTCTTTGTTTTTATCTGGATGATTGCAGCAGCTTTGTAACTAATTTTCCTGCTTATCTCACCCAACTCTAATCCGTCCTTTGCAGTTCTGCCATTGCTGGTCATGTAGCTCCCCACGGTGCTCACAGTCCCTGTGGCCTTGCCTGTCCCTTCTCCGGTCTTGTCTTCTATTACTTTCCTCAGTACATAACCTACATTTTAATCAGCCCCAAATACTTTTCTTAATTGTCTGGGTTTTCTCTCAGATGTCCATACTTTTTCCCTATCACTGCTTTTATCCAGAAAGCCCTACCCCAACCCCACCCCCACTCTGGCCATCTGGCCAAGCACAATGTATTATTCAAGTCTCAGTTAACATCATCTAGTTCTCTTTAAGAGGACTTAATTTATACTTTAGACAGGCAAGAACTACCAATATTCTGCTCTCATATAGCACTTGGGGTGACCTTGTGTTATCCTTGCTTTGTATGTTATTGTCTCTCCCACTGCACATCAAGCTTCTTGGGGCCAGAGGCCATGGCATTCATTCCTTGCTTCCTTGATACCTAGCACAGCACTGGAAATCAACAAATATATATGGAATTAATAGTATTTAGTAGCATCACCCTTTTGCATTTGCACGTCATGTTGTTATCTCGTTTCCCCAAATTAGTGGAGCTTATCACTTCCCTTGCTTGTCATCTAAGAAACTTCCCTGCTTATTAGCCAAGTCTACCTCTTAAACCCCCCAGATGGAGAAACTTAAATATTGATATCAGCTCCCTGATATGCCCCCAAAGGCAACCAAGAGCTAAGACCCAACTCTCTGTCTTGCTATCATAGATAACACATGCAGGATGGCACAGACACACGGGGCTAGGTCCAAATGGCGTTATTAATACTCTCCTCTGGTAGACTCAGCATGGCAGGCTCACAAGTGAGGATGTAAATTCACTTTGTCAAAGCAAACATTCCTCTTGGGGGACATCCGCTCAACCTCGAGGAGAGAATAATGACCACAGCCCACAGGCAGCGGGGGATGAGTAATTTACTGCCGCTAGGCAATTAGTGTTGCTGGGGAAAAAAATTGCTTTCATTTAAAATTCTCTTTAAACCATATGTATCATGGCTCATAGGATAATTTATGTATCATTAGAAACTAAGAAACATACATCACCCTAATAAATTGTCTCTCCCATTCACCATAGCTGATAGCTCCCAGGGGTCTTTAAGAAGTCAGAGTTTTGCTGTCCTTGTTATATAAGATGGTGTGGAAATGTTGTATGTGACTCATTTAGCTTCTTATTCACTCCCTGGTTCTCTGGCAGAGACAGATGGCAAGAGAGACATTTGCCACCATTTTTACCCACTGGTTTGTAGCAGCATTTGCAGTAAATGAGCCCATGGTAGTACAGCCATGAGTTGTATTGTTTTCCCTAACAACTTGAATGTCTATTTTGAGATTTGGTTCATCTTGATGTCTTCCCACTGCTAATATGTTATTTTCTCTGACACACAGCATGTTTAACAATGCTACAGCTTCCCAATCAAAGACAGGCCCTTCATTCTAACAGCAAATGGCTGCAAAGAGCTTGGAGAGAGCATCTGATTGTTTAGTATGTGGAGTAGGTCCCAAAGGACTTTGCTGAGCAAGGTCAGAAGACACATGGCAACTGGGAGAACATGCTTGAGTTTAGAGGATGAACTAGCCTGACTCTCTGTCAATGGAAAAACATGAAATGGAAAATAAGAAAATGAGTCATGGGGAGAAAGGTGAGCAGCCCAGCATCCAACCTGCCAGTGCAATATGGAAACAACCTTGACCAATATCACCAACTACGGAAGTCTAATCTCCATCTCTGTGAGATAAGCAGTAGTCCAGAGCCACTTATTCGTGAGGACAGAGACTGAGAAAAATGTTAATGGTGTGCCCAAATGTCTGTTAAAAAGCCACTCCAGGAGTACCTGAGCGGCTCAGTCAGTTAAGCATCCAACTCTTGGTTTTGGCCCAGGTCATGATCTCACGGTTTGTGAGATCAAGCCCCAAAGCTCTGCTGATGGTTCAGAACCTGTTTGGATTCTCTCTCCCTCTCTGCCTCTTCCCTGCTCATGTGTGCTCTTGCATGTACTCTCTCTCTCTCAAAATAAATAAACTTGAAAAAAGTTGCCACTCTAGGGGTGCCTGGTTGGCTCAATCATTAGAGTATCAGACTCTTGATCTCAGGGTTGAGTTCAAGCCCCAAGTTGGGTGTGGAGCTTATTTAAAAAAAAAAAAAAAAAAAAGCTACTTTAGAGACTTCCAGGGAAGGTGGTAGAGTAGGAGAACCCTAGTTCACTTCATCCCACAAATATAACTAGGTAACACTCACATCAGTGTAAAAGCCCCTCCAACTCAGGTTCACTCTTCTGTTCTGTTAAATTTCAATTGTTTTATAGACAAAAGTACAACACTGCGTTCCTAGCCTTTTCCTAAGTCATGCTTTAATCACTGAGATCACCACTGAGTTACACGGTCCTACAATGAGAATTTGCTACATGACTTGTGGGGGCCCCCTGTTCAAAGAATATTACAAATTGCAAGACTGTGAGGGAAATGCATGAAACCAAGCATGGGGTCCTTTGCAAATGCACAGGTCACACAGCCACAAAGCCATGTAGCATGAATATCAAGTATCTCAAGGGGAAGGAATCGGAAAGCAGAGGTGTTCAGCACTTGCTCCGACACACTGCATCTCATTCCCTTTCCCATGCCTGTAGTTCACTGTCCTTGCTTGAGTGCCTGACATCTGAACACCATGCTTGGGGGTTCATCTGTGAGGTCCTCAACCATTCTGTCCCACAAGAGCTGCTTCACGTATGTTTTACAAGTAGTGTGAACGTCTGGATTTGGTAGAGAGACTCAGCGTTATGGGTGAGAGGTCCAAACTTTGAGTGACGAGGATCAAAATAAAGTTTGCTCAACTTAAACGAAAATAAAGGTGAAACTGATTACTAGTCAGGTGAGGTCAAGTCATCCAAAGCTCCTGTAACAAGTGGCTGCCACAAGTGAATTCTTCAGATAACTGGAGTCGTGTCTTTAAACATCACAGGTCTTCTTTATATTGGCAGGAGCAATCCATGGCCGAGACCACAGTAGCAGTTCACTGAACATACTTCCCTAGTGACTCTGGAGCCCCTTACTATCAATGACAGTGCTGGGCCACTTTTACAGGGAGGCCCTCAGGCACCGGAGGGTGACTGGCTATTTGTCCCTAGAGTGAGAAGTAGGGATGCTGTGCATTTCCTCAACCTGAGATTCTGAGCCTAGGCCTCCCCACAGGCCAGGGGGCCCTTCCACCACTGTTAGGATATGGCCCATCAGCAGGGTTGGGGGACAGTGACTGCAGTCTCCTGAAGAGCTTCTCCTAAATACCTTCTCTGACCCTTTTGCATTTGCCATCCCATGTTCCTCCGCGGTGGCCTAGAGGCAAGCTAACCTACACTTTGCACCTTCTGAAAACTTTGGTTAGGACAGTGGGCTCCTAGCAGAGATGGAAGGGCTCCCTCAGAGTGAGAAACTAAGGGTTTGACACAGCTTGTGCACATCAGTGACTTTCACCCTCCATCAGGACTGACAGCTCTGCCCCTAATGGAAGGGCACTGGGGCTGCTCATCCCTCCCACTCCAGCACAAGTGAGTTCTGACAGCTGCTGAATTGATCATTGCCTCTAGCACATAGAAGCATGTGGGATATTTACACACTTAGAGCTCTAGCCGGAACAAAGTCCATCAAAAGTATGCAGTAAGCTCGCTATAAAATATTTTCCTGGCCAGCCCAGGTGAATAGAACTGTACATTCAAAGACTATGCTAGAAAACCTTTCTGAAGATCTACTATTTACCATGCACTCCACATTCGACTCACTTAATCTGCAGTCCCCATTTTACAGATGTGGAAACCAAAGCCCTGTGTGATCTGTCCAAGGAGACTCAGGAGGAGAACAGGAGCCCGGGAAGAAGGGATGTAGACTAAATGTGTTAACGTCTTCACTATTCCCTGGTCCCATGGAACCTACTTATAAACGTGGCAGTAAAATCAAAAGGAAGGAACAGCTCAGGTTTCAATTTGATGCCGAGTTTGCCGGAGTTACCTGACTTACATGAGAATCCCACAGGTGAGGTGTATCGTCACCATTTAGAAGCAGAAAGTAACTTGCCCAGGGCCACAAAGCTACAGGGTAAGCTTGGACTTTCACCGGAGTCTGTCCAAATGGCTCCCGTGCCCATGTTCTTCCCTACCACCCCAAGTCAATAAGCTCAAGGATGTTGCCTCTGGCTTTGAGGGTGTCACCCCAACAGGGTACATTCTAATAAGTTGGAGATCCCAGAATGAAACCAACAAAACCAGAAAGAACATGTCTCCTACCTTCCACGGTGCACTCCCTAAGTGGAGGCCTAGGTGGGAGAGAAAAGGTTTGTCACAGATGTGTATACTAAGCCGACTTATGAGAACAATGTTGTTCAATAAAACCCAAACAGACAATACAGTTGGTAAAATGACAATTGTTTGAAATTATTAAAAAGAGAGAAAACAATGTTTCCATAGATATAGAGAACCTTGAAAGATTTTTCTTCTTGAAAGTGTTTTGTCTATCTAGAGGGAAAAGAAAATAAAAGGAAACATGAAAGCCAATAAAATAAAACATGAGCAATGGAAGACCATCATTAATCTTCTATTCAAATGGCAGTCACAGCTGCAGATTACAGAAAGGCTTTAACAGCAATTCTATTCAGAGACGAACCAAATACTGCGTAAGTGATCAAACTTCATACCTGATTCTGGACTCTTGGGAATGACCTAGAACCGCCAGTTAAATGCTCCTTAGTTTAAAAGATGAATATAACTCTTGACATTTTTTGTAAGAAGTTAACTAAGATAATCATTTTAGTCAAGAATTCTGTGTATGGACATGAGTCATTTATCTACAAATTATAATGCTATTAAGTGAATGGTTTTCCTGGCCTAAATTTGGTGTGGGCACATGAAAGCAGTGTGGGGACAAGGAGAGAGGAAAGCAGTATGAGAAAGAAATTCTGGTAGGGGCTTGACAGGGAGGGGCAGGGAAAACAGAGAACCTCAGAATGAGGGTCCTGGAGCTTGATTCCAATTCTGTTCTCTAATAAATTTAAAATAGTCGACCCCTACGACAGCTCAAGTACAAAATAAATCCATACAGGAAGTGATCTTAATCTCAAGTCATTATTATAAATATTTATTGAATAACTTCTATATACTAACTCCTAGATCTCCTTCACTGCTTTCAAGAAAGTGAGAAGTCCCTTCCGGAGACCGGATAGGTAATAGAGAAGTGATCTGAATTTTGCACTAGGTAGATATTAAGAAATACTACATTTAAAAAAGCAGCAGCTCCATTTATTGTGATAAAAATAAATTTATTTGGGAAAAAATATCATCTTTCCTTGCTTGACAAAGGCAAATTGCCACCATAGTGGAGTTCAGTTGTTAAAATGAGTGACCACTGCTAGTGTTCCCTTCCATGTTGTGTGTGTACAATCAACAACTTGCACAAGTGACAAGGTGTCCAGATGACTGTTTCCAATTCATCCCACTGACCATGTCAACAGTTGCTTCCTGTCATGCTGGAAACAAACAAACAAGCAAACACAGGAAAACAGGCCAACATCTTTTTGTTGACTTGTGTTCTTCAAATGGCTTAATAGTTAGTTTTCCAGCTTGGAATTTCTAATTCAGTATTGCACCCAACTTCATTTCTCTGTGCACCATGAATAAACAAACAAACATCTTCTCATCCAAGAATCACTTTCAAAACAAACCCTTATTGGATGATAATCACATATCTTTCAGTGCAGGGCTTTAAGTGCCATTGTTCTGGCACACGTTGAAATGTGATTTTTTTTGCCCCCATCCCAACATCGTGATGTCATAAATGGAAAGTCCAGTGCAGAATTTCACTATCACGGCTCCACTGCACTAATGCCCAGTAGCTGGCTGTGGTCGATGTTTCATCATCCACGTTTATAAAAGGAACTTTGGAATCTCAGTTGTGTTCAACCCGCTAACTGTCCTTTTTCCTGTTCCACATTAAATAAGTCAGTATTTTTGGAAATGCTAGTCCGAGCTGTTTGGAGCTCCTCTTCATTATCACTGAGTAAAGAGGCTTGAAATTTGATTATCTTTAGCAGAAGGATTTCAGTTAATAAGTAGCGAGTGGTCATCACTTTCTTTCCTGTATCAGAAAGGGGGAGGAGGAAAGAGAAAACACTGATTTCAAACTCTGTGGGATGGAATAGGAATACTCTGTAGTCTAGGCATGCACAGGTCATAGACATGCTGAGTGCGACATATAAGAGGAAGAAAAGATAAGAAGGGCAATGTACACTATTTCTGGTGTGACTAGATGCTTTTGGCAATTCTGAGGAGCTGTCCGTGTCCTGGGACCCTGTGTCTCTTTTCATTGACAAATCTATGGCTTTGTCATACTCCTACAATTGGCTGCTCAATGGCTACAACAGATTTTCCCCTTTGCTGCAGTGGAGAAGGGGAAAGGTAAACGCTGCATCTGTCCAACCAGGTACATCTTTCCAAAGGAGCACATCCCATGAGAACTGGAAGAGGTTTCAGAGGTCATCTGTTGCACCCTGATGGCACTGGAAGGACCAAGAGGTTAAGGAGAGGCCATGGGACACATTCAGTAACCAGTAGGGTCCAAAACAGAAAGCCAGCTGTTCTGATGATCAGTCTAGAGAGTCTGCCAATAATTTGAAGGAAAGTCAGTCTATGGTGGTTGCTAGACTGCTTGACTAAAAAAGAGTGACCCATATCTGTGCTCTGCAGGAGGCGGAGCTGTGACAGTTGGGGCTGTCAGTCATAGGCACCAGAAAGGGGACCCAGGCACCAATATTTGCGATGCCCTTATTCTCCACATTCCCTCAGTGAGGTCTTTCTCTAATATTTACTCTCCCTTTATGGCCTTCCTCTATTTCTACCATTCTTAGGTTCCTAACTTTTAGACACATCCAGGTGTACTTTTTGATGGAGTCAAAGCCATCATTTATTCTCAGGGCCCCAGGACAATCCATTTTCCTGCATCAGTCCTGTGACCTTTATTTACTCTGTAGGGTTCATCCCAATTGGCCTCGGATCCAGGCTTTGATCTGATTAGTCATCTAAAACTTCTCCAGCTGACCTCACCCATGACCATCTTCAGTAACAATCACTTCCGTTTTTGTTTTCGATAGCCTTTTTCAAAACTTTCAACATTACAGTTGTTCACCGGACTTCCTTAGCAGACTCCCTCAGTCCACTGAATTCTTTCATTTGTCATATTGAGCAGACCCTCCTGTGAACCAGGCGTCTTGTCAACAGCCCCTAGCATGCCATATAGTGGCCCATCTGCTGAGATTGCTACTTCTTCCCAGCTCTCAGGCCCAATCTGACCAAGACATTTTCTAGTCCCTCCCTTAAACCTTTTACTCATTCCATGTGGCTGCACAAGAAAACATTTAACATCTTCCTGTGGCTTTTGTGATGCACAGCAAAGTCCAAAAATCAAATACCAAAAACTTATCGGTTACTCTCCAGAATTCACAATTACATTCTCTGATGATTCCTTTTTCCTTACAGTGAAATACACATTAGAAAAAACAACTTTGAGAGACTTTCCTTATACAAGGTGCCTCGTAGGAAGCCACTGCCTATTAAGAAAATTAATTTCCCTTTATCCCAGCTTCCATGGCAATGATTTAATGCTCTGAGAGGAAGAAATGTGATTTTTAAAAACTTAACTTTTCTCAGAAGACCTCATTTCATATTTACCAGACATTCTTTGGAAATGCTCAGTCATATCATTTCAAATCCCAAGATGCGGTATGAATTGATTAACAGAAAATACATCCTGTGGTTTAAAGTAGCAATTATGTTCTTCCATCTTCCTTCAGGAATTTGATTTAGAGATTTCTTCTCGAAAAACATGGGTAGGGGATATTTTTAGTTAACAGCTCCACCTCTGACATCAGAGGAAAATAAATATGGGTACAATTAAGAAAACTATCCTCATGTGACCCCTACTCTAGTTCCCCAAACCACTATGCGGATGCTTTGCCACTGAGGTGTAGACCATGTGCATAAGTGTCCTGCTGAATGCAAGCAAAGCACAGTTGGTCCATGCAGAGCTCCTGATGTGTGTTCCCAACCAAGGCGATACACGGCCTCCTCTCAAGCAGGTTTCCTGCTCTGCTCAAGAAAGGTTGTTTATGGGGCGCCTGGGTGGCTCAGTTGGTTAACTGTCTGACTTCGGCTCAGGTCATGATCTCACGGGTTCGTGGGTTTGAGCCCCGCGTCGGGCTCTGTGCTGACAGCTAGCTCAGAGCCTGGAGCCTGTTTCAGATTCTGTGTCTCCCTCTCTCTGACCCTCCCCTGCTCATGCGGTCTCTCTCTCTCTCTCAGAAATAAATAAAAAACATTTAAAAATTTTAAAGAAAAAAGAAAGGTCGTTTATGCCAAATATTGTGGAAAGGGAAAGGCCTCTGACATTCCCAGAGCTCTACTCCTAAAAATAAAAGTTTTGGCCTCTTACTTTGGCCACCTCAGAGTTCACCTTCTTGACATGAGGGACTAACTCATGCCTTCTCATTAAGGTCTCATAATATTCCCTAGAGATTTCAACCACGTCATGTAGCTTTCTACCCTGTTTTATAAGAAACAATTCATTTCTAAAGCCAGTTTTGTGGGAGGAAAGAAAATGAAAGATGAATTATTCCCCACAATAAGCTGATTTCTAAGCAGAGAGTAAACCTTGGAAGAACTCTACATTAAGGCCAAAGAGAAGCTCACCTCAGGAGCATGGAGACCTGATTAAACACGATACTGACCTCTTCAGGCAGCAGATGCAGGGCAAGAAGGGTGAGGCCTCTTTCTGATACTTCTCTTTGCTACTACATTCCTTCAGGAATTCCTGAAGATCCGTTTCAGGAAACCCATTCTGTTGGTATTTCTTTAAAAAGCACATAATGTTGTTACCTTATTTATAGAGTGTGAGAAATGGCTCCCTTTGTCAACACATCAAACCCACCTTTGCTAAAATAAAACTCTCCCACATTGCTAGCTCAGATCCAAGAACCGATACTAACAGTGAGGCATCAATCTGTCAGTCCTAGAAACCTAAGCCAGGGCCACCATGGGAATGGAAAACAATCCAAAAATCCCAGAAAGCAAGCCATGGCTGGGCAAGGGAGGGTGGGTTAATAAAGGGAATGAAGGAAGTAGTCAAAAGTCTAAAATTTTAATGCTAACCATAAGACCAGATAAGACCTCACCTTTTCCCCCACAATGTAGAAGCACAGAGGGAAGTAACCCCTATTTCCTTTACTTTTTAAAAAAAGTTTATTTATTTATTTACTTATTTATTTTGAGAGACAGAGAGAGCACAAGTGGGGGAGGTATAGGGAGGGGGAGGGAGAGACAGAATCCCAAGCAGGCTTAGTGCTGACAGCATAGAGTCCAACACGGGGCTCAAACTCAGAAACTGAGAGATCACGACCTGAGCTGAGATCAAGAATCCAACACTTAACCAACTGAGCCACCCAGGCACCCTATTTTCTCTACTTTTATAGAAGTTGGTCACTTAATGGGGCAGAAGGCAGAGGGGTCTTCCCACTCAGCTCATGCTTACTTAAGTCACGGAGGCGTGGCTCACTCACTGGGGCAGGGGTCCTGCTACGTCAAAGATGGGAACTCCCAGGGCAGGAGTGTGCAGTTCTCGTCTCCCCGCCCCACCCTGTGTCTACAGCCAACCAACTATTACCACGTGAGCGCTCAGCTTGCCATACACAGAGTGCTCAGAAGTATTGCCAATAGACTGACTGTCTTCTTCCAAGTTAGTCTGGGAAGGGCTTAGGAAGAAGACAAAACCTCAGGGCACTGACACGACCCAACCCCCTACCAAGCACAACCATCTGCTATGGAGGTGCAGCCACACGAGGCAGCACAGGGCTCCCTTCAAGCTACAACTCAGTTAAACAGATCCAGTCTGAAAGGATACAGAACCCACCGGTGGCTGAGGAAGATAGGAAGCTCAGCAGCCACACACACACACACACACAAACACACACACACACACACACACACAGCCTTAGCTTTCATGATTTAAAGGAAATGTGCACCACACAAATGGGTGTGTCATGCACTGTAGAGGTGTGTCCATATCTGGACAGGCTGTCACGATGGCAGTCACCCCTTATCATTCAAACTTATTGTTCAAAAGCTCAAGTCCCAGGACAGCCAGGTACACCTGCCACTCCCCACAGTGACAGCCCAACTACATGACTTTCCACACTTGGCCCATCCTGACCCACTTCTCTCTCTCTTCCAGCACACTTCCAAACCCGTCCACCCTTGTCATGGTGACAGGGACAATTAACTTCCAGGAGCACCTAGATAGCTCAGCCAGTTAAGCTTCTGACTTCAGCTCAGGTCATGATCTCACAGTTCGTGAGCTGGAGTTCCACATTGGGCTTTCTGCTGTCAGCACAGAACCTGCTTCAGATCCTCTGTCCACACTCTGTGTGCCCCTCCTGCCTTGTGCTCTCTCTGTGTCTCTCTGAAAGAAATAAACTTTAAAAAATAAAATAAAATTGGGGCACCTATGTGACTCAGTCGATAAAGCGTCTGACTTCAGCTCAGGTCATGATCTCATGGTTCATGAGTTCAAGCCCTGCATTGGGCTCTGTGCTGACAGTTCAGACCCAGGAGCCTGCTTCAGTTTCTGTGTCTCCCTCTCTCAATCTGCCCCTCCACCCCCTCCCCCATTCTCTCTCAAAAATAAATAAAACATTAAAAAAATAAAAAATAAAATAAAATTAACTTCTAACACCTAAAAAGTGTAACATTTTCCTATGTTCCAATCCATACAGAATTGGTAGTCATTTTTTGGGTAGGAAATATTACTTACCTTAATGGTGTCATAAGAATCTGTAATAAGTGCAATGAACAGGCTGAGGATCATATATATGAAAAGACTGATGAAGGAATATAAATACAGGCGACTGAAGAGCCACACCAAGATGCTCTTCTGCTGTATCTGAGCAAAGGTCGCAAACATGTCATCGCCATTGACGAGAGAAAACAGACACTCGGCAACTGTGTTCAGATCTTCAAACTGGGGGGGGGGGGGAATCAAAAATTTTTAAGAGATAATATCCAAAAAAGCAGAGAAGTATCTAGTTAGCTTATTTTGTTGCTGCTGTTGTCACTATCATTAAGAGACACTCATTTTATTTTTTAAAATTTGTATATTTAAATTCAACTTAGTTAACATACAGTGAAGTATTAGTTTCAGGAGTAGAACCCAGTGATTCATCACTTACATACAATACCCAGTGCTCAGCCAACAAGTGTCCTCCTTAATGTCCATCACCATTTAGCCCACCCCCCTCCCAACTCCCTAGCAATGCTCAGTTTGTTCTCTGTATTTAAGAGTTTCTTATAGTTTGCCTCCCTCTTTTTATCTTATTTTTCCTTCCCTTCCCTTATGTTCATCTATTTAGGTTCTTAAATTCCACATGAGTGAAATCATACAATATCTGTCTTTCTCTGTCTTATTTCACTTAGCATAATACACTCTAGTTCCATTCACATTGTGCAAATAGCAAGATTTCATTCCTTTTAATCAGAGTAATACTCCATTGTGTATATATATATACCACATCTTCTTTATCCATTCATCTGTCAATGGACATTTGGGCTCCTTCCATAATATGGCTACTGTTGATAGTGCTAATAAACATTGGGGTGTAAGTGCCCCTTTGGGTCAGCATTTTTGTATCCCTTGGATAAATACTTAGTGATGCTATTGCTGGGTTGTAGGGTAATTCTAGTTTTAATTTTTTGAGGAACCTCCACACTGTTTTCCAGAATAGCCGCACCAGTTTGCATTCCCACCAACAGTGCAAGAGGGTTCCCATTTCTCTACATCCTCACCAACATCTGTTGTTGCCTGAGTTGTTAATTTTAGCCATTTTAACAGGCGTGAGGTGGTATCTATGGTTTTGATTTGTATTTCCCTGATGATGAGTGATGTTGAGCATCTTTCATGTGTCTGTCAGTCATCTGGATGTCTTCTTTGGAAAAGTGTCTATTCATGTCTTAAGGCCCATTTCTTCACTGAATTATTTGATTTTTGGTGTTGAGTTGAATAAGTTCTTTACAGATTTTGGATACTAACCCTTTATCCAATAAATAAGTTCATTTTAAAATATCTAGAATATACTACAATAAGAAAACATTATTCAAAATTCTAGTCAATGCTTATAATCTTAGTATTTCTCTCACTTTTTTTCCTTTGCAATTTTTATATATTTGTGGTCATCTCATCTAAGAATTTTGGATTCTGATTTTTTTCTACTTAACATTTCTTATGTTATTCACACTTAAAAGCATTATTTTTATGTACTAGGTCACCCTTGGATATCAAATTTAACTATTTCCTTGTCACTCGACATCCAATAATGTTTGCTTATTATAAAGGACAATGAAATAAACATTTCTTAGCATAATGTCTTTTTCCTGGTATTGGTTCTAAGTGATGAACGTTTTTAAGGCTACAATCTGCCAAACCACTTTCTGAAAGAACTGTGTATTTTAAAACCAGTAAGATGAAAGTGGCTGAGACCTAGCATGGGCTCAAGAAAGTTTTGCCACATGGTAGCCTTTCTAACCACAGGTCCCAGTAATTTTAGCACATTTAAAAACAAAGATTATCAAGGGTGGGAATGTCAAAAGATGAAGGACCATGGCTCATGCGTTCGAAGGACTCCCATGCTAACAGTGGACAGGCCAAGATATGCAACGGCCTGTGGTAGAGATGGATTGGGCTGTGTAAGGAAAACGACCCTCAGATCTAGGGCTTGCAGGCTGAGAAGCTTACCAATGAGAGGAGAAAGAGGAGTATTTCTCAGCAGACATAGGGGAAACCTGTGCTCTCCTGGGAAGTGGCTGGAGAGGTGTGTCTGCGTCACACTGCAACAGCCTCCTTAGGTCTTAAACACACTTCAAACTCCTACAGGTCATAACTCCAAATGAGTAAAAAACTTCATCCAGAAGAGTGCGCAAGCTGATCTGTGTTTGTTAAAGGTAACTATGGCCCATGGAAGATCGCCTAGAATGAGATAAGCCTAGGCGTAGGGAGGCCAGTGAGAGGTGAGTGTGGGAGCCCAGGTTGCAAGGAATCCAGGGGAAACTGGAAAGAGGAGGCAACGGAGATGAAAATAACTCTGGGAAGGGACACCTAAGGGACTCAGTTTTAGATGAGGCGAGTCTGAGGTGCCAGAGAGAAATGCTGATATTAGGCAGTTAGTTGGAGGCGTACACCTGGAGTTCAGGAGCTTAGCGTGTGCAGAGTGGATCCCCACTGACAGCCCTCCTGGCTTTAAGTGATTAACAACCTATTGCCAAAGCAACTAACAACAGCAGGTGCATAATAAACAAACGTCTCTAGGGCCAGAGGGTTAAACGTTAGTGGGACGTAAAAGCTTCTATCTAAAGAACAATAATGACCCAATAGGCAAAAGACAATACAGTTTTCAAAAACACAGATGGAACAACTTAGTGTAGAGTTTTGAACCAAATACTGTCCTTAGCATGAGGGGCACATGTCCACTGAGTCAATGTGGCTCTAGGTACAGCCCAGTCCCTGATGAATGTCTACAGGACACCTCGACTCAGAGGTCCAGGTCCCACTTCACATGCCACAAAGTAAAACCTCCCACCCCCTAACCCAGAAATTGTCCTTTTCTTCCAAATACCCTATTTCTGTCAATGACTCCAGGCCCAAAGAAACAATCACTCCAAAATCATCACATGCTTAAAACTATGTATTGAATTGATTAGTCTTGCCTTCTTTTCAATCTTCTAAGGTCTGTCTGCCCCTATGATGTTTTTCTGATCCACTCTGATGTCAACACTTATACCCAAATTATTAGGAAAACTTCCAAGCAAGTCTTCTTTACTCCTTCAGTCCAAACTTCAGTAAAACCTAAACTTCATAGAATATAGGCTTCAGGTCATTTTTCTTGCTTAAGAATATACAAAGTCAGGGGGCTTGGTCAGCTGAGAGTCCGACTTCAGCTCAGGTCACGATCTTGTGGTTGGTGGGTTTGAGCCTCGTGTCAGACTCTGTGCTGCCAGCTCAGAGCCTGGAGCCTGCTTTGGATTCTGGGTCTTTCTCTCTCTCTCTGCCCCTCCCCCACTCGTGCTCTGTTTCTCTCTCTCAAAAATAAACATTAAAAAAAAAAAAGTGGGGTGCCTGGGTGGCTTAGTCGGTTGAGCGTCCGACTTTCGCTTGGGTCCTGATCTCGCAGTTCGTGGGTTCGAGCCCCGCATCGGGCTCTGTGCTGACTGCCAGCTCAGAGCCTGGAGCCTGTTTCAGTCTGTGACTCCCTCTCTCTCTGACCCTCCCCTGCTCGCGCTGTCTCTCTCTCTCCTTGAAATAAAAATAAATATTAAAAAAAAAAAAGACTATACAAAGTGGGATGCAAAGTAAAAATCCAAACCAAAAAGGTTGGGATAAGTTTCTTCTTCACATGGTCTCTTGTCCTCTCCTCACTGTCAATCTTAGCATCCTGTGCCTGTCTGCTCCCACACACCAGGCCCATTTCTTTCTCTCTTCCTCATGGATGTGTCCTCTTCACCTGATGTGATGTCCTCCTCCACTTCCTTCTTCCCCCTCCCTGTCCCTGGGTCCCATTAAGCCCACGTTGAAGGGCTATTTCAAAGTTTACTTCGAGACCGACTGCCCTGGTGGATCCAGTCCTTTCCCCGTTCTCTGTATCAGGAAGAACCACAGAGTAAATTACTGGCTTGTCCCCTAACTGGTTTCATACACTTCTTCATGCCCCAACTTGATAACACACACTATGTCCTAACCTCGCTGCTCCATGACCGAATCCACAGGGTAAAACGGTGAAGACTGTAACCAAGGCGGATACACAAACGCAGCCCAAACAGAGATAGTGCCCATGCCTTTACCGCATCACCAACAATTCTGAAAAACTCTGAAGCTGCTCTCCACAGAGATCTGGAGGGAACATCTACTTGAGCAAATCACTTAACAATACAGAGATTACTTAACAGTAAGATGGGCAGTTCTCAGAGTCAATATTTTCCATCCTTACCAGCAGCCTTAACACAATGAAACTAAAGCTGGTTTCTATGGATGTGAATTACAACTCTGCCAGAACCATTAATAATTCTTTTGGAATCTGGTCAATTCTTTTCTTTAGTTTCGAGGACCCATAACAGTCTGTGCTTTAGGTTCCAAAACTGCAAATAGTTAGTGGGTACATTCTCAAATTCATCCCTGTGTCTCTGGTGCAGGCTCTAGTATCAGCCTAGACATAATATCTGCCTCAGTATTAATGTCATTCACAACCATTACACCTCCCTCTCCTCAATGCACATAAGATTTATTTTAACCCACCAAACATTTAAAAGAGACCAAATAAAATAAGTAGTACACATCCTGCCATTTTGTACCTCAAGAAGTGGCTGTGAACCACTCTCAGTTTCAGTGGCCAAAATCCATAGAAGTGAACTTCAATAATATCTAAGGTAAGGAGAAGAAGATCCTAATGTGCTTCCAGTCTAGAAGGACTACATTTATAGGAAATTGCTTTGGTTCCTATGAGCTTGTAAGCTCCTCCCTATAAAGCATGTGCTACCGTCTCTCTGTTTTTTGTTCATCAAAAAACTAGCTGAGCCTCTACCGTGTTCTACACACCCTGCTAGACATGGGGAATGCAAAGAGCAACAAGCCACAGTCATTGCCCTCCAACAATTAAGTCTAGAAGAACCTGACAATGTTTGATACACAGTAGACACTTAATAAATATTAAATGGTTATTTCCATAAAGAGCCCCCCCCCTCCCAGGTTCTATGGTACCATGGTGTGAATTCAAGCATTTGTTCCACAAATGATCACTTTGTCATTAAGCCACAAAGAACTTTCGTTTGAATGAAACATAACCTACAGTGGCTTATTGCAGAGAAGGACACAAAAAATTGCTTCAAGACTCTTACTGAGAACTCCATGCAACATTCAGGTGGAATGTTTTAACTGGCTAACAGTTGTTTTGAATAAGAGAGGTGCTTGGCTAAAGCCAGAAGATTTAAAAGACTGAAGATGTCATATGGGTTCCATGGAAATTCCACCCAGGGCATCAGCCAAGTCCAGCATTTTTTTAAGGCCTTGGTCTTCTCATTTGTAAAATGGGGACAATGCAATGTAAGACTGATTTATTCTTCGTGGTGAAAAAGTCCTATGGAAATGTCAGAGCCACATTAGTGTAATGTTCTTCCAAAACTCATCTTGAATTATTAAACATCAACAGTCTCTGGTCCTCTGTGCCCAGACATTTTGAAAGGGCACTGTGCCAAAGTCCATTAGTGATGGAATCAACATTGGCAGGAACTCGTATCTTTCCTCTCTTTCAGCTGAACCACTGAAATCCAATGTCTAATAGGAAAACAGGAAGCTAAAATATGGGAGTCCTGCAGCCAATCGAAGAGCTGTGTAAAAGTCTAGTTCTCCTGATACCTCTTTGCAGTGTTTTGTTTGTTTGTTTAAAGGAAGAGTTAGCTTCCACACCCAAGGTTGCTGTGATTTTAGAAATCTAGAAAATGCTTGTTGTGGTGCCCAGCTTTTCAACACTTCAGGTAGTTCTCAAGGTCTTCTGATTCAACAGATGCTGACAGAATCTGAAAATTCTGACCGGTTTAGATTAATTTGCAGGAGAGGGGTCCAGCGGGCAGTAAACATTTTGAACTTCCGATTCAAAGAAGAAAAAGCACAATAGAGAAGAAAAACACAAAAGTCCAGAACCAGACTGAAGGTTTTCTCCCTCCAATGACTAATGCCTTCACTGAATTAATTCCACTATGTGTTTCCCCAGTATATCAGTCTGGCTAGAGATGAAAGATAGATGTCATAAACAGACCTACTATGTCACCCTAGAGACAGCCCTCATCCACCAGCTCCTCTGGGGGAGAAATGGATGGCTGACATTAAGAGGGAGATACGAGTCAAGAGGTGCAAGGTACAATATAGCAGACATTAGCTACATGTGACCACCGGCATCTGATATACAGCTAGTCCAAACGGAGATGTGCTGTCAGGATAAAATACACACCAGATTTCGAAGTACCGAAAAAAAAAAAAAAGTTATGTAGAATATTTCAGTTTTATATTGAATACATGCTAAAGTAATATTTTGTATATAGTGGGTTAGATAGATGATTAAAACCAATTCATCTGTTTTTTTTTAAATGTGGTTACTAGAAAATTTGGAAGTACACATGTGGCTCTCATTTGGAGCTCTCATATTTTTATGGGACAGTGCAAGTCCAGAGAATCCCACTCTCACCTGGATGCTTTAAAAGGTCAGATCCGAACTTACGAAAACACACTCGGACTCACAAAACAAACATCATTTTCTTCAAGGTAACCTTGACACATTGAGGGAAGTAAGAGTGATGAAGCAGCTCTCCTCCCACACTTGATCTATTCATGGGTCAAACTAAAATGCTCTTCTATAATGATGTGCTTTAGAGGATACCAAGAAAAGCCCTCCAGGGCATTGGTCAAAGCATGTGGATTGACTTCACACAAACCTGGGTGTGAATCCTATCTGCCATTCACTAACTGTGTAACCTGGAGAAAATTATCTAACATCTTAAGATCCCATTTTTAAGTAAAAGAAATGTAATATTTCCCCCACAGGGCTGCTGGGATGGTTGACATAGCAAGAGGTAAAGAACTTGGGCACTGTATCTATCTAACGTATAAGGCTTGGAAATGGTAGCTATTTTAGTAAAATTCAAGCAATATTATCTGAGCACCTTCCAGAATAATGATGGGGTAGGGGAAATGGAGGGCAAAGGAGAAAGAAACACTCATCCTGAGGCCTTGAAGCCAGTGAACTGCAGCAGAAATTCTTAGGCTCAGTATTTATTCCACACAGTACAACACTGCCCCCTAGTGACAGGAATGTGGAGAAGCATGCAGAGCAGGAAGTAAGGAAGGAAGAAAAACGTAAATTTTCCTGAGCATTAAGACAGTTAAGTACTCCAGATCAGAGACAGTATATCAAAGAACGATTTTTCCTCATGAGTCACCTTTAAAGCAGTGGCATGGAATCGGAAGCGCAATAAGATTATCAGAATTTACTATTAACCCAGGAATTGTCACTTTGTTCATTACACAGTTTCTCAAAAAGGAAAACAGTCCTTCTCTCTGGACGTATAAAATGTGACACTTAAAGAGGAGAAAGCTTGCTTGTGTGTCACATTACTAGGATTTATATTAGTATGAGAACACAAGAAGTTGGAACTTTGTGGACTCCTCACTTTTTGTGAGTAGTTTGCAAACCAGATTTGATCATATGTTTTGTTTAATACAACCATCAAGGTCAAAACTTAAGGCTGAGCTGTTCAATAAGCTTTAACACAGTCCTCTGCATTTCTACCTCTTTTCTCCTTGCAGAGAATGTAAGCCAAGAAAACTGAAGCCTGGGCTATAGAGACTAAATAAGAGAAGACAGTACCTAACACACAAGAATCAAGTAATAGCTGCTATTCTTTTTCATTGTGTTTTTTCTACTGTTCCAAGTGCCAGAGACCATGGAAGAAAAACTGTAAGATGCAATAATTCCTTTTACTTATTTTGGTATGAAGTCAAGGCCTGCCTAATTTCATTTCCTGAGGCATCTACCCATCACATTTACTGTTTTAAAAGAAGAACATCTGAACATAACTTTGGTGTCCCCAAAATGCTGCTGCTGACTGAAGCCCGGTGTTAGTTTAGAATCCAGATACTAATCTTTAATGCGGCACTAAGATGACACTGTAATCAAAACCAGCTACAAAGACAAGATGTGTTATCATTTTAATCATAAACCCAAGATGGTCATTCTGGGTAGCCTCTGTCCACCTTCATTCTCCTCAATGAATCAGACTTTCCTCATTTACTTTTCATTTTTATTGTAGTGACCTCATGTCCAAATATTTCTCATTTGATGATTGGCTGTGTTAATACATGCCCCTTGTGTCCCCCAATGTTTATAGCAGCACTTTCAACAATAGCCAATCATGGGAAGAGCCTAAATGTCCATCAACTGACAAATGGATCAAGAAGATGTGGTCTATATATACAATGGAATACTACACAGCAATGAGAAAGAATGAAATCGGACCATGTGTAGCAACATGGATGGACCTTGAGGGTGTTATGCTAAGTGAAATAAGTCAGGCAGAGAAGGACAGATACCATATGTTTTCACTCATATGTGGAACAGGAAAAACTTAACAGAAGACCAAAAGACCTGGGGGGAGGGGAAGGGGAAAAAATAAGGACAGGGAGGGAGGTAAACCATAAGAGACTCTTAAATATTGAGAACAAACTGAGGGTTGATTGGGGTGGGGGAGAGGGGAAAAGGAGTGAGATGGACATGGAGGAGGGCACTTCTTGGGATGAGCACTGGGTGTTATATGGAAACCAACTTGACAATAAACTATAAAAGAAAAAAAGGAAAAAAAAAAACCTAGAAAAACAAATATGTGCCCCCTGAAGCCAGCCCACATGAGGGAATTGTACCCTCTAGTTACAGTTCTATAGTGCTTATTTCAGTATCCTGAAGTCGCTTCGGTACCCTGAGGAGGGAAAGAAAGCCAGTGCAGAGGTCTCACTGAGGTCGAGGGTAGGTGCTAGCACTGGGTGGAAAGCAGGGCAGTGCTGGGACCCACTTGTAAGGGTCCCAAGTGCTTAACCCACAGAAGGAAGAATTAGTGCTACGCACCTTGTCGTGATATGGTCCTAGGACGATCCAGCCACAGAATGTGTAGCCCAGATAGATCATCCCTGCACAAGCGCAGAAGCGAAGAACTTTGGGCAGCGAGGCTTGCATTGTTAAAATGAGCACCTGAAATAAAAATCAACAGAAGGAGGAGAATTTAAAAGTAGCTTACTGGCACCCAAAGAAGGAAGGAGTCTCAATCCTAGTGCCCTACGCAATGCCACATCCTTACATTATATGCTTGGAAGTAACCCAGGTATCTGATGACGCCAACCCAGACAAAGAGTGTAGACGTTCCGAGCAAAATGCTGCACAGGTCGTAATTGGTGAGATTCTAAGGAATGAAAAAATAGACATGAGTAAAACACTCCACTCTGCTCAGCATATTAACCTCACTTTAAATTGACTGGAAAAGAATGAACTGCCTGCCTCTCTCTACGTGATACTAAGAATCTGTAAACTGAAGAAGAAAATAGCACAATTCCAAGTGTGTTTCTCATCTCCTTTTAGTATTTGAATTGTTTGAACTGAGTTTCTGTTCAAACAGTATCCTGAAATAGGAATTGCCTTTACTACTGACCTAGGCATTAAAGAGTATAAGGTAATGGTGTTTGTTAAATATCAGACAATACCAGTCAGCTATTTTTGAAAGAAAGCTCCAACATGATTTGCTAATGTACTTCTTTCTGTCAAGGACTTCTAGGTCTAATTGAGGAGACAAAGACGCAAACATAGTTCTAATTTAATATGCTAAGTGCAAAGACAGCCACAATGCCCAGCATGTCACATAGGGCTCTCCACAGTGTGACTGCAGAATGGAGCTTGGCCTGGAGGGCACGCTGAGAGAGGAGGCTGCAGGTCAATGGACAAAGGCTGAACAAAGGCACAGGCCAAGAGGCAGCAGGATGTCCCAGAGATGAGTACTGATGGGTCCGGAAGACCTAGGGCAGGGAGGGAGGCAGAGTGAAATGATGAGGACCCCAGACGCCATCATGCTGAAGAGAGGCCACTTCATCCCACCTGGGACCCTGTGAGAAAGAGAGGATTTGGACACTTCTGGACAAATTAGTTTGACAGTGGTGTGGATAGATCTGAGGATTATAAGGAGAAGGTAGGAAAACCAATGAGGAGACTGCTGTAGGGGTGCCTGGATGGCTTAGTCAGTTGAGCATCCAACTCCTGATTTCAGCTCAGGTCATGATCTCACAGTTCGTGAGTTCAAGACACACATCAGGATCTGCACTGATAGCGTAGGGCCTGCTTGGGATTTTCTTCCTCTCTTCTCTCTGCCCCTCCTTGCCCACCAAATAAATAAACAAACATTAAAAAAAAAAAAAAAAAAGAGGAATGTTCTGTAGTAGTACAGGCCTGAGAAGAAGGTAGCATGAAGGAAGCCAGAATAGTCAGGGTAGAGACGAGGGAGGCACTTCAGGTGGTCAGGAGATCTGCTGACTGACAGCATGGAGGGAGAAGGGCCAGATTAAGGAGGGATCAAGATGTAGTCATGAGATTAAATCAAGATGTCAGGTGCCTAGCGGTCACTCAGTATTCCTGCTCTCGCTCCCTTCCAAGCATGCCCATCAGTCATGGATAGTCACCACTGGCTCTTGCCATGACTGGTTCATGGGCCAGCTGCAACTTTAAAAAAAAAAAAACAAAAACGAAGCCCACCCAAACAGGCAATTTTCTCAAACTTCAGTTCCTACTGTGAAGATGCTGAGTTTCCCAGGGGATAGTCCTAGGAATATCATCTTCCACAAAACAACAGTTTCCTTACTTTCCCTTGACGAGGAATCAAGTCAGAGGAAGCTTCAGTTTTACGGACGACTCAAAGTCGTCCCCATAAGGATTTTATTCCTCAAGTTGCCTGGGGTCCCCCAGAAGAATAGAAAGAGCAGAACACAGAATGGGTTGCCCCTCACCTTTGCTTTAATTTCCATTTTTAATATGGATCCAATTATTGTCATTAGGTCGCTGATAATCACCAGGACATACCATCCATTGATGAACTCCCACTGGTCGGTGCTACACACATGTCGCTTGTACTTCTCCAGGAAGAAACTGAGAAATCTCTGCGGCAAACATTTTAAAAAGCATTTCTTACAAACCACACTGCCCTCTGGAAGGAGAAGACAAGCACAAAACAGTGCTCTCACCTCTGAAATGATATGGCGTTACCTTTCCCAACCTGATAGATCCTCTTCACAGGTGGGGATTATGGCCACTCTCCCCCATCATCTACTGCAGCTAAAAGGAGGCATTCTAGTACCTGCTAAGTTAACTCAAACATCAAATGCTTATGTTCTAACACTGAGAAGCTCTTGTCATTATCACTAACACATAGTACATTCCCAATATTTTACATGTTATCAACTCATTCAATCTGACCACCAAATGAACCAGGCCTATTTCCAGAAGAGGGAACTGAGGCACCGAGAGGCTAGGCCAAGATTTGGGTCCAGGCAGTCTGGCTCCAGAATGTGTACTCCCAACGGTGGGAGCAGTGGTGATTCCCAAGGGTGGCCCCTAACTTTGGCAGACCCAGGACCATGACCTCGGATGGAGAATATCGAGGCTCAGGGGCCAGGTAAGAGAAGCATATATTTACAAAATAAGCTGACAAAGGTCAAGAGTAAGAAAAAGAGGGCGCCTGGGTGGCTCAGTTGGTTGAGTGTCTGACTGTGGCTCAGGTCATGATCTTGCAGTTCGTGAGTTCAAGCCCTACATCGGTCTGTACTGACAGCTCAGAGCCTGGAACCTGTTTCAGATTCTGTGTGTGTTTCTCTCTGCCCCTTCCCTGTTCATGCTTGTGCTCTCTCTTGCTCTCTCTCAAAAGTAAATAAGCATTTAAAAAAAAAAGGTAAGAAAAATAGATTGTACACTATTTTCTTGCTCCACAGATGATACCCACAAATGAGGACTTCTTATAATATTCCTGACCCCAGTCTGTATTTATACACATACAACAAACCAGAATACAATTTGTGAAGATCTGAAGTACGTACTCACAAGAATTCTGAGGGTAAAAAGGTAATATGAAACTCAGGAAAGAATAAACTAGTTTTATAAAAAAAAAAAAAAAGTATTTTATGCTTCATTATAACCTTTTTACCATGCCTCCTGTCAAAATGAACTCTCATTTGAAGACAAAAGATGAAACCCACACATGCTATTACTCTGTTCTTAAATCACGCCTGAATTTAAAAGGGTCTTGTTTATTCTGGAAACATTCAAAAGCCTGAGAGTTCACCACTGTGCACCTTTGCTTAGCAGCTCAGTTTTAAGCAGGATAATTATCTGATCTCACCTGACATGCCAGGAGCCTTTATCCCCCCTGCGCATCTCAGGTTGATTAATGCCGTGTAGGGGGGCAATCATTCCAAGGAATTTAGTTCAGTCAAGAGTTCCAGAAAGGGCAGGATGACCCAACATCAAGTGTCCACTGTGTGGACAAACAAGTGGAGGCCAAGAAGTGGGGGAGAATATTTGAACACACACTTACCTTTCGTAACCTTAGAGCTAGAACAATGGATCTGGAGCACAGAATAAGAGATGCCAAGCATATCACAATGACAAATGCATCAAATGCCAGGACGTACTGAGTGTTTTTCTGAACTGAGGAACAAAAACAGAATTGAAATGTTAAACACACCTTACCTGGGAATAATTTCCAAACAAAATGGCAGTTTGAAAAGTTCACATGATAAATGCTTAAATATCAGAAACAAATCACATTGTACTCATTTACAAGTCTTTAAATAGCATAAAACATTCTCTGATGTTAAGTTATACATTTAAAAATATAAACTCTTTGCCAAATGTACTAAAAATATTTCCTATAGAATGGAACTCAACAGAAGGTGGTCCATTTGGGCTCTATTCAAAAGAAGCAAAACTGGCATACTCTTGAGTTATTTTTCATAAAAGCACAAATACCAAATTCTCCATTAATGAAAGAACAATTTAAAACACCACTCCTCAAGATCCCCATTTCTTTTTTTTTTTAATGTTTATTTACTTTTGAGACAGACAGAGAGAGAGAGAGAGAGAGACAGAGAGAGAGAAAGCAGAGGAAGGGCACAAAGAAAGGCAGACACAGCATCCGAAGCAGACCCCAGGCTCTAAACTGTTAGCACAGAGTCTGACGCAGGGCTCAAACTCACGAACTGTGTGTAAGATCATGACCTGAGCCAAAGTCAGACGCTTAACTGAGCCAACCAGGAGCCCCCAGAATCCCCATTTCTGTTTCTCAACCTTTCTGTATACTTTACCTGCAAATAGTGCCAGTTCTTCTGCACACGGAGAAAGTAGCCTCTTGGAACCGAAGAACAGAGTAATCAAATTGTGGTCGCAACTACACAGTAGCATGGAGGAATGTACTGGAAGCTGTACCTGTAACCTCAGCTTCTCTGAGACCTGATGGTGGCATTCTAGATGCCTGGCCCCCTACCCATGCCTGCAGCTTCATCACCTGCCCCTCAGCTCTCTCCCCCACCTTCTCTACCTTGACGCTACACTGTTCTTTCTCCACCCCTGCTCCTACCAGATCTGCTGGCCCGCTCGCCTCAGGGACTTTGCAAAGGCTGACCCCTCTGCCTGGAGCACACCACACAAGCTAGATTAGTCTTTTTCAGCCTTGGGTTTCAGACTGAATTTTTGCTTATCAGAAGAGAATTCCCTAAATTCCCCTCATTATTAGCCCCCTCCTATATTCTCATTCTCCACAAGTATACATACTCGTAGATTGTTTCATTCTTCTTTGCTTGATGGCCACTGAACCTGCAATGATGTCTTCTAAGATGACATGCACAGCAAGGAGCAAGGGACAGTGCAAAACAGGAAAGACACAGTCTCTGGAGCCTAACAAGCTGGCTCTGAATCTCAGCTCTGTACTCACAAGCAGTGGAGCCTTGGGGAAGGTGCTTCAGGGTCCTCATCCTTTGCCCCTCACCCCACCCAGAATGGGTAGAATAAAAAGAAAAAACCTACATCATAAGCCTACTGTGAAGATTTAACAAGTTCATATATGAAAGCACTTGGAACTGACCCAGGCAAATAACAGCATGCATTTATAGTGCTTCCTACTGCGTATCATTTGATGTCTACCTTCCCCACTAAATGACTGACCCTAGGGAGCGAGGACTGTATGTGTTTGTTCAACACTACAGTGTTTATGGATAAGTGCAGAGCTCCAGCACAACATGAGAAGACTACTGAATAATCCAAGTTAGAACCTGTGAAGGGCTGAGCTAAGTTACAGGCAGAGGGAGAAGACAAGGCACAGAGCTGTGACAGACCAAAAGTCAGCCTGGTCTCCAGAAAGACCTAAGCAATAAGAGAGAAGGACCATCCAGCAACGACTCTGGCTTTTCCATCTTGGGTGACCTGAGCTCAGTCTGGACATTCATGACAAGAGAGGATGACTTGGTGGCAGCTAAAGCCACGGGTGTGGACACAGCCCCTGAGAGTGACCACAGAGGAAAACACAACCAGGAAGCACTGGGGGGAAGGGCAGCAAGATGGGGAATTATGAGATGAGCTCAGGAAGTAGACTGAGAAGGGCCACGGGACAAGGGACTGGGACTGAGGGCAGGCGACCTTAGGTGAATTATAAGTTGGAGCACTCCACAGCAACACTTGGACAGAAAAAGCATTTAACAAAAAGACCAAGTGTCCATGGATTTAGTAATGGAAGGGCGTGAGCAACGATGCCAGGAGTGTCTGAGAGCAAAGAGCTCATTCTGTAGGGTATGAGCACAGCCAGCAAGTATACTTCACTGAGTGAAGGGCTGAGGCTCGGTGAGCTTTAGATGCCTCCACTGCCACGTAGGGGGGCAACTGGGTCTGCCTCAGGGGCTGTCAGGAAATCAGGTGAGATCATCTATGCACAGTGCTTGCAGCAATGGTGCCTAGCACCTAGCATTTATTTTGAGCCATTTTATAATGAAGAAGCTTAAGTTATCTTGTGATAACCCAAGATTGACTGACTCTTTCTCCTTCCCTTCCTTTCCCTCTCCTCCCCTCCCCTTCTTTCTTTCTCTATGTATCTTTTCGTCTGTGTATGTATCTTTCTATCTACCTACCTACCTATCTACCTAATCTATGTATTTATCTATCTTTCTGTTTATCGATCTATCTTCCTATGTATATACACAAGTATATATGTATGTATGTATCTTTTACTTTTTTCTTTCCTTTTCTTTCTTTCTTACTTTCTATGTGTCTATCTATCTATCATTTATCTATTTTTCTATGTGTCTGTCTATCTATCTATCTATCTATCAAGGCCATGGAATGAGACAGAGGAAATAGGTGCAGTTCTTAGGAAGATGGGACTGAAATCCTTATGAAATGCAAGGAGAGCATCTAGTACCTTCCGTCTGACATACAACTAGAACAAAATCTCTATGATTACTTATACTGGGTGTTATTTATAAATAGGAAAATGGAGGCCCAGATCTAGATGGATAAAGCACCCCTCCTAACACAGAAACCAGTATCATACTGCTCATTTATTCTTGTCATATTAGCTTCAGACATCCGTTTTTAAATTTATTTTTATTTTTTTTTTAGTTTTTATTTTAAATTCAGTTAGTCAGCATACAGTGTTCTATTAGTTTCAGGTATGTAATATAGAACACTCCCATACATCAACCTGTGCTCATCACCAGTGTACCCCTTATTCCCCATCACCTATTTCACCTCCCCCCATCTCCCCTCTGCTAACCATCAGTGTGTCCTATACCATTAAGAGTCTGTTTCTTGGTTTCTCTTTCTCTCATATTCTGTTTTAATTTGATCTATTGAGAAGACTAGTTGGCATATTACAAAATTTTTATGAACATCACAACTGCTTTCTTACTCCAGTGAACCTAGGTTACCACCACAGCAGTGTTTCTTAAACCTGGACTTATAGAACAACATCCAGAAAGATGCCCTTAACCAACCTGGGTAGGACAGTCCTACCCCCTCCCCCGCCCCCACCCCCACCCCCACCCACCCAGTCCTCCTGAGGTCCTGAGGAGTGAGTCCTGCACACACTGCCACCGCCCACCTGAGTGACTCTCACCCAGGGCTTCCCCTATTTACTTTACTCCCTTTTCTCTGAGACACCTGGGAAATCTACCATCACTGGGGAACCTTGCCCACTAACTCCTTCCTCCTCCAGCCCCTCATGCCTGACTTGCTACGTTTATAAAATCCAGTTAAAGTGAAGACTGGTGGCACACTTGGGGACAGGTATTCGAAGTCATAAAAGTCAACATGAGGTTTGTATGTGAAAATGGACAACCCCTCACATTTTGCCCTGTGAGAACATAGGTAATGCTGAGAGGAAGAGGAAAGCATCAGCGTAAGTGAATGGACACAAAGGAGCCTCAGAACTTTTGGGAAATAGCACCAAGATTCCACCAGATGTCACCCTTGCCTTTGTCCTTCATCCCCCAAAGCCAGAACAATCAATCCACCAGACAGCTTCCACAGACGGAAGCCACTTTATAAGCTGGTTTCCAAACTTCAGGTTTTTAAGGGTTTCACGTCATATCATTTTATTTTAAATTCATATTCTCCTAGTAACAGAATCTGATTTCTTCAGGCACGGCTCTGGGAGAAGCTCAAATGTTAGTATTCCTACTAAGGGGTCTGTGAGGTAACTGTTTCCCCTCACTGGCCACACAAGGGAGCCAGAACTCTTCCCTTCTGAGTACAGGCAAAGAAAACTCCCCAACATCTAGCAGCTGTGTGGGGAGGAAGGAAACACGGTTGACCAACTAAGGCTTCAGTCATAATGAGTGTTCTAAACCACATTTCGTACATGACAAAGGTTAGCTTTTCTCACGTAAATAGCTGAACCTATACCTGACTTAGCAAATAGGCATCTGACCTGTGTGTCTCTGGGAGGTGGTGTGTCTGCTGGGAAATAGGAACCACTTTCAAACAGAAAGAAACTAAAACTGTCTATGCTGACCAGAGCCTTGCGTCAGTTAATGGAAATACTGAAACTAAATCTTCAGAATTAGAATGTATCGTATAACTGGAAAAGCAACAGAGCCACAGACAAATCTAGAGTAAAAGAAATCTAAAATAGTTAAAAAACGTGGGTGTTTTACATTTTATTTTGATCTGACGATCCGGTCAAAGGCAAATTCAGTTCAACACAACTTGTAAGTTAAAAAGTACTGACAATCCAGGGTGCCTGGGTGGCTCAGTGGGTTAAGCGTCCCACTTCGGCTCAGGTCATGATCTCACGGTTCGTGGGTTTGAGCCCCGTGTCGGGCTCTGTGCTGACAGCCAGCTCAGAGCCTGGAGCCTGTTTCAGATTCTGTGTCTCCCTCTCTATGACCCTCCCCTGCTCACGCTGTCTCTCTCTCTCTCTCAGAAATAAATAAAACATTAAAAAAAATTTTTTTTAAGTACTGACAATCCGCTATTAACACCATCACGGCCCCTCTGTGAGAAGTTCCCCACAGCCCATTTTACACTACAGATGAAGATGTGTTTTCTGGGTAACAACCAACTAAACCACCTAATGTTTGTACAGGCTGCTCTCTGAGCCCCAAGGGCCTTGATCCTTCTCTGTTGTCAAAGGTTCAGCTCAAAGTATAACTTCCCCAACAATCACTGGTAGATTTTCTCACTCTGCCTCAGAGTTAAACTTAGCTTTCTTTATCCCCATCCCTTTTTACCTCCACCACTTACTCCTATCCGTGACACATCAGAGATTTCACAGACATGTCGATCTCTCTCCCTAAGGCGTTTTCTTCCTTTTTCCGTAGTGCCTAGCCACTACTATCTAGCCACTACCTAGCCACTACTATCTGCCAACTCTTGTTTTCGGTGCCTTCCTGACATACAAACTCATTGAATACTCAACACCCAGGAAGGCAGATACTATCATCACCCTCATTTTACAGAGAAAGGTACTTAGAAAATAGAGAGAAGTTAAGTGATTTGTCCAAGATCATAGGCACAGTGAACAGAACCAAGACCCAAATTCATGCAGTCTGGTTCCAGAAATGGTTCTCCTAACAACCAGAAACATTGTGTCTCCTAAGAAGTGTGCAATCAGTCAACACTACTGAAGCTGAACAAAAAGGCAAAGCTTCACGATATGCTATATACAGTTGAACACTCAATAGTTTTCTGGAGCTCTTTCTTCCTATAACCATCCAAATAAAGCATTTAAACACCCCGAATCCCAAAATGAAGTGTTAAAAATCATCCATAATCCACGATGGGCAAGCATGTGACAGACTTACTGGACCCAGATATGTTCAAGTCTTTACATTCTTCAATTTTAGCCTCACTGCCAAAGTAGATTTTGATCTTGCCGCTGTGAGCTTTATTGTCAAAGGTAATCTGGAGACACAAATGTATGGAAAGGTTACACCCTGTGGACCATATGGCATGCTAGATAAACTCTGCTTCAAATATCACTGGCATTTCAGGGGCGCCTGGGTGGCTCAGTTGGTTGAGTATCCGACTTCAGCTCAGATCATGATCTCACGGTTCGTGGGTTCGAGCCCCACATCAGGCTCTGTCTGTGCTAACCGCTCAGAGCCTGGAGCCTGTCTTCCGATTCCATGTCTCCCTCTTTCTCTGACCCTCCCCTGCTCACACTGTCTCCCTCTCTCTCTCTCTCTCTCAAAAATAAACAAAACACTAAAATTTTTTTTAAAAAAGCACTGACATCTGAACAGCATGCTGATTCAGAACTAATTCTACTGATGAAACTGCCCGCATCCTGTGATTCCTTCAAGTTTCTATTATTTTTTAAATTTTTATTATTTTTTTTAACATTTATTTATTGTTGAGAGACGGAGCACAAGCAGGGGAGGGGTAAAGAGACAGCTGTGCTGACAGCTCAGAGCCTGACATGGGACTCAAACCCACAACAGTGAGATCATGACCTGAGCCAAAGTCAGACGCTTACCCGACTGAGCCACCCAGGAACCCCACAAGTTTCTACTATTAATGAAAAAATATGCTCCAAAGAGTAAATATGTAGTATCTACTGAATCCATGTACTGAGTCAAATTCAGGTTCAGAGAAATCTCAGAGCAAAACAACTAACTGTTAGTCCCAGGAACAAAAACAAGAATCACCAATCTTTGACAAGAGAATACAATGATCTCATTTATTATAGCGAATGGAATTTAAAAGCATTGGCTTCAACTTACTCCTTTGGGTATGAAACTGTAGGTCTTTGCTAGGGCTGGAAACTATTTTTCTGTTTGCTTTGAACGCTATGTATAATGCTTTCGAAGGTGACATGGATTGCTCCTGGGCTGCAGGCTGAATTTAAGAATTCCAAATGCCCTCAATCTTCCACATTATGTTTTCATCATTTAGTTTACAAGCGGTATGTGCTGAGTATCTTAAGGTTTGAGAGAAGTAAGTTGGAAGCTTTCCTAGGGATGAATGCGACCCCGTGTGTGCCTGGCTTAGCAGAGAGGTGTGCTCACAGCTCATAGGGACTGAAATAGGGGCCTGCAGGTTTAATTCTCCAGCCTCTGGTTTGGTCCGAGTGATATCCTTGGATTACACAGAGCGTGGCTTATGTGTAGAGATGTGCAGGCGCTTGGGGATTTAATTACATATCACCTACATAGTCAGCCCTGTGAGCTCTTTGCCTGAGGAGTTTTAGGATTTTGTAATGTGTTTTGTAATGTGTAGGTCACCCCAGGGAGGTTAATCATGCTCTTCTCTGCCAGAGACATTCTTCCTTACCACATGTCAAGATTTATAATTACATTTATCTCTTTGTTTATTGGTTTTCTGTTCTATCTCTTCCACTGGGCTGGAAGCTTCCTGAGGGTCAGGGTACCTCTACAGCAGGGGAATGCCTGGTTAGCAGGAGGGGCTCATTATGTATTTATTGACTGGTTGAATGGAGCACTCCTCTGAATTGCTAATAGACAGTCACAAACTGTCAGCTCAGCACTCACTTTTGTCCCTCAATAAACAGGAGGGAGAGAAGGAGGGAGCAGGGAGAGAAAGAAAGCACTGAAACCCCATGAAATGAGAAGGCAAGTTACTCTCCCCACAGATGTGAATACATTCTCTTCTTCTGCACATATCTTCTTTCAAAATAAAAGAAGTAACAACTAATCCTTTGTAGACTGGCCCTCAGATCAAGGGGGAAGTCTGCCTTGAGGTTTGAAAACATTTGCTACAATAGTTGCAAAGACCTTCCCTCTGAAAGGAGGATAAACACCCCAGACACTTAAAACACTTGTCATAAACTTTTTTTTCTAATTTATAAGAGGAGTGAGAGGTCAAAGCCCAATTTTGAAAATTCTTCTTTCCAACCCAGAAATCTGGCTTTAAAAAGCTGAAAAGGGCTTCCTTCATTTTCCAAAATAATGGTCTCTGGATGAACAGTGCTAGAAAGTGTCATTAAGCTGTTTTAAACACTACTGCCTCTAACACATCTATACAGGCTGGTGTGTTTTACACTTGGCATCTACAACAGGAGTAGAGAAAAAATAATAAAAACCAGCTTCAGTAAGACAGATACTTGCCATATTATGAAAGACGTAACAGTCTGGTAACTCTCGGGAGTGAATCGTCTGTAGGTCAATGCCTTTGAGGTGAAAGGAAATTTCAACTTGTAAGAGCCTGAATAAAAAATATTACAAGATAAAAATTGTCATACTCTTACTATCCTACTCTGCTTTCCCCATCCCTATCTCCTGGGAAAGGAGACTTAAAAAGGTATTTACCGATAAAATTCCAGTCTGAAGAATGACGAGTTCTTCCACTCCTGCGGGGACGTGGAGAGGTCTAAGTGAACACAATCTAGGGCAAGGAGACAAGAAAGATTGTTTCAGGCAAGAATCAAATGCTAAAAGGAGTGGGGGACAAGGTGTGCTGAGAAGCAGGATGCTGAAAAGTTATGAAGTATCTCCCCACAAAATCTGTATTTACTGTAACAAAACCAGTAACTTTCCAGGAGAGAATCTAGAACTACCCCTCTAACCACATGATGAAAGTTAACATTCCCAGTAAGGGGATAAACAGACGTCATGCTCCTCCTGAAATAACTTACTGTTTGTGTAGTATTCCTGCCCAAAATGCATAACCTCAATCAAGTCAAACAGAAGAACCCAGTGAGGAATATTCTACTCTCTTAAAATGTCAAGGTCATTTAAAAGTAAGGGCTAAGAAACTTTATTTTGCCCTAGATTAAAGGACACTGAAGTGATTTGACAACTAACTGCATTATGTGATCTTGGATCAGGAAGGTGGTAGGGGGTGTGTGGAATGGGCACATGGCGGGGGGCCATGGGAGGGCATTTTCCTTTTCTATAAAGAACAGGACAATTGATGAAATGTGAATAGCATTTGTATATGTCAGTGTTGTATCCATGTTCGTTCATGCTTTTGAACATGAACATGGTTATGTAGGAGAATGTTCATGTTTGGGGGAAATGTACATTGAAGTATTTACAGGTAAAGAGACATCATGTCTGTACCTTATTTTCAGACATTTCGGGAGAAATATTTATACATTGGAAGAACGATAAAACAAATGCAGTAAAACATTAGCCTTTGGAAAACCTAGACGAAGAGTATACAAGGAAATCTTTGTGCTGTTTTGCAAGTTTTCTGTTAAGTCTGATGCTTTTCAAAATAAAAAAGAGAGAGAAAAAACACATACATTTTATTTAAGTAAAAACAAATTACGAGCTGTTAACTATAAAAGAATGATTCTAACAACCTCACATAAAAATAGTCTCATCAGTGTGTAGCTCGCCACCTTGACAGGAAAAGCAAGCAGGTCTAGACACAAGGAGTGCCTTTCAAGGTCACAGAGCTCTGACACAGAACTGGTGGGAAGCCAGCCTGATGGACTCCTGCCCTTTCCTGCTGCCTTTGAAATGAAAATGCCTGGCCTCTAGCAGTGCCTGGTACTCAGAAGGTGCTCTAGAATCTCAGTAGACTTGATGGCTGATTCTTTAAGCCACTTCTTCTCCCACTGGGCTTGGAGCAGCAAAGACCTACCATTGCTAGATCAGTTCATGACCTTAGCTTAAGCTTAGCTACCTAGCGCGACTGAGCACCAGTTCCTCAACTATAAAATGAATGCCAAACTGATGGTCCCTAAGGTCCTTCTACCTCTAACATTCTTATTTAAATTAAAAAAAAAAAAGAAAACATTTAAACTAAATTGATTTGAGCCAAGTGGCTATATTCTGAAAAGAAAAGGAACATGTTCAAAATCTATGTGCCAGATACTCCCCTAGGTTTTCTTCTTCTGTATTTCACTCACTCTAAGAGATTTATTCTTTTCACTTTTAAATATCTCTAAAATGGAGGAGTCTTTTTTTTATTAATTTATTTTCAAGTTAGTTAACATACAGCGCCATCTTGGTTTCAGGAGTAGGACCCAGTGATTCATCTCTTACATAAGACACCCAGTGCTCATGCCAACAAGTACCCTCCTTAATGTCCATCAGTCATTTAGCCCAATCCCCCCAACCCCATAAACCCTCAGTTTGTTCTCTGTATTTAAGAGTCTCTTGGGGCACCTGGGTGGCTTAGTCGGTTAAGCGTCCGACTTTCGCTTGGGTCATGATCTCGCGGTTCGTGGGTTCGAGCCCCGCATCGGGCTCTGTGCTGACTGCCAGCTCAGAGCCTGGAGCCTGTTTCAGTCTGTGACTCCCTCTCTCTCTGACCCTCCCCTGCTCACGCTGTCTCTCTCTCTATCCTAGAAATAAATAAATAAAAAAAAAAAGAGTCTCTTGTGGTTTGCCTCCCTCTCTAAAACAGCAGTCTTAGAAAACACTGATGGCATCTTAGATTTAGAGAAATACAAAAGCATTAGTTAGTTAATTTTATACTATATGTAAAATTCACCTAGTAAGTCTATTCGGTTATTCAAATTTTGTAATTTTTAAAGTATTTTTTATGTTCATTTATTTTTGAAAGAAAGAGAGACAGAGCTTTAGTAGGGGAAGGGCAGAAAGAGAGGGAGACATAGAAGCCAAAGCAGGCTCCAGGCTCTGAGCTGTCAGCACAGAGCCTGATGCGGGCCTTGAACTCATGAGCCATGAGATCATGACCTGTGCTGAAGTCGGATGCTTAACTGACTGAGCCACCCAGGTGGCTCAAATTTTGTAATTTTGTAATTTTAATTTTGGAGTTACAGTTTCTCTAAAGACACATTCAGAACTCTCCGATGTCTCCTGATGTCACAGTCACTGCTAATGAGACCACCAAACACCTGATGGTAGCAAAACCTAAGAACTGAGGTTTTTTTCTAAAGATGTCAAAAGACCTAAGTAAAACATCAAATCTGAAAGAAAACAAACTGGTATTAGAGTAGCAGCCTCATCGTGCAAAGAACCTCATTTACAGGGCAGAATATTCCAGTGAATGAAATAACAACCCTCTTAGAGATAAAGGAAGGCAGAGGACATATGTTCTGAAAAAAAAAAAAAAAAAAGGAAAATGATGAAATAGTCAAAATGTCTCATGCTGAAAACATGTAAAAAAGAGAACATAAGAAATTCAAAATCTGTGTTTCAGAAAATGAAGCACTACTATATTAGAATGACAGCCATCTAAATGTTGTAAAAACAATTTTAAAAGCAGGATTTAAAACAGTCCCCCCAGTGAGTCTAAACTGTAAAGCTATAGGTCTAGAGGCAAGATATGCCCACAGCATGAATTAAGGGAAACCCTTAGCTGGAACTGTACAATCAGTCATGCAACTAAATATAGATCCACAGAGAAAGTAGGTACGCAGGCTGAGCTCTGCATTCAGCACACCAGAGGATGATTATCTTAATAATAAAGATTATGCAAAACTCATGAATAGGTGATCTAGAACAGCTTCTGCTAGTTTACCTCCATAAACTATAATGCCTCACCAATGAAGTCTAACTCAATTCCTGTTTCTATCATGTGCAGGCTTCCTCCAATGTGTCTGAGAAAAAGAAAGTCTAAAATGCAGCATAAAGTATTTTAAGAACATTGTTTACATCTTTTGAATAGATATGTCAAAAGGTTCTCTCTGACAAGTTACATTTAATAAGTCAAAAATACAATTAACTTGCTAAACCAGTCTCTCTTAAAATAAAGTCAAATTAAAACCAATTTCTTTCTATTTGGTTAAAACAATTCCATATTCTGGTAGAAGGAAAATGAACAAGGACACAGCTGCCCCGTGGTCAGGTAATAAATCCTGCTGCATGACACTGCCTGTCCTGCCTAGCCACTGATACTGACTTTGGCCCCATTTCTTTAATCAGTTTTCCAAGAAAAATCAATTGAGGAAAACGACAGATAAATCATTGGAAAACAGCTGTAAGATGCATTTAATTAAGTCACACATTTATGGGGCGCCCGGGTGGCTTAGTCGGTTAAGCGTCCGACTTTCGCTTAGGTCATAATCTCGCGGTTCGTGGGTTTGAGCCCCGCGTCGGGCTCTGTGCTGACTGCCAGCTCAGAGCCTGGAGCCTGTTTCAGTCTATGACTCCCTCTCTCTCTGACCCTCCCCTGCTCGCGCTGTCTCTCTCTCTCCTAGAAATAAATAAAACATTTAAAAAAAAAAATTAAGTCACACAGTTTTAAGAGGACAAGGGGCATTTCAAGGCTGCTGGCCACAGAACCAAGCCACTGACTGACACCCTGATGATCTCTGAAAGCAACCTGGGACCTCTGATGGTACTGGCTTATGGTGTGCTTCCTTCAGAGTCAAGAGCATGGGACACATTTACTCATGACGAGATTCTGAACAGGAAGCCTGTGGAAACAGACTCAGAACCTGTTTTGTTTTGTTTTGTTTTGTTTTGTTTTGTTTTAAGTAGGCACCATGCCCAGTACAGAGCCCAATGCAGGGCTTGAACTCATGACCTTGAGATCAAGACCTGAGCTGAGATCAAGAGTCAGATGTTTAACCAACCAAACCACCCAGGCACCCCTCGGAACGTCTGTTTTATAGAGGTGGTCTTCTATTATTTTACCAAAGTGTCCTAAATTGGATTGTAGGAAACATGGTCAAATGATCCATGTGATGCTCTCTTTTTTGTAAAACCATCTCACAGTTAAAATGCTCCTATGACCCCTGTCCATAGGAACAGCTCGCTTAGCCACTGATACTGTTCCAGAACTGTTCGCTTCTTGAGGAGTCATGACTGATTAATCTTTGTAGTACATAAATCCAGTACATAAAACAGGAAGTGCAGTGGGCATGGTAGGTATACAGTAGAGATTTGTTAAATGAATGACAAAACTCCCAGAGCCTTAAGTCAATCACTTTGTGTTTACATATAATGTGCTTTTAAATTCTTAACAGAATGGCACAAAATAATTCTACTTGATTAGATACAGACTTTCTGCCAAGGATCTCCTAAAACAGGAAATGAGTTGCTAACTACAATTCATCTTTGAAGAACATTAATGTATTTAGCATATAATAGCAAGAGCATCAAATGTTTTAACATACATTATTTCATTTATAAATATAGATCTTTTCCCCAAAAGTCTAACTGCCTCCTCATGGAGGAAAAAACCTTAACAAACAGGAAACACCTGTGCATTTACCTAAATTTCCGCCCCCCCCAAACAATCTTGACTTGTACCAAGAAGTTCTATAAATTCTCCCCAGTCCTATGGCAGTAGACCTGCAGTCTCCTGAGGCGACGCCCTTTGTAGGCACATGTTAAAGCCCCAACTAAGCTGTCACCAAAGTAAAGTTGATCCATTTGGGTTGTCAGCACATGAGCGAACTGGGTTTGTTCTTACCACAGAAGATGATAAAGGCACATAATGAAATGATCACTGCATTACCTATTTCAATGTCGCTGTCAATATTCAGTGTCTCATTAGAAGGAAACATGGTCCCTTTCTTGTAATGTTGTTTACAGACTTTTAAGCCAATCCTATTGTCTTCATTTTCTCCATAACCAAGGGTCCCCAGGGATATGTTCTTTAGCTGATGATACTATTAAAAATAGTTAAATAAAAATACTTATGAGCTTTCAAGAGTTTCAACATAAGTTACAGCATACGGAATACACTTTGAGCTGTTTTAAATTGTTTATATCAAAGCCCTCCATAGAACTCCCCCGTGTAAAATACCACAGGGTGATTTTCTCAGGTTGAGCAGGAAGCACACAGCCTTATGGAGCTCAGAACTCCAGTAAACATGCTGGCAGAGGCTCTCAGCGAGGTGGGTGCCCTGACCTCGCAGCAGACTACTGTCCCCTGGCTCCAACCCCCACCTTCCAAAGCCACGCTGGCCTCCAGGCACTTCCTGGAGCTCGCCAGGCACATTCCTACCTGGACCTTTGCTGTTCCTCCTGTCTACAACCCCAAGTTATCTATCTGCTGGTTCACTCCTTCAGATATTGAGTCAAATATCTCCACTTCAGCGAGGCCTTTTCCTTACCATCTAGTGAAAGTCGCAAACATCCATCAGCAGCATGCACGCTCCACCAGGTACTGCCAATCTCCTCCTCTGCTTTCTTTCATAGAAGTTATCACTTTCTGACCTACCACTGAGGACCCAAGCCATCTATGCCCCACAACTCACGGTAATGAACACAACTTACATTATCTTATGTGAACTTACAGTAGCTAGTGTTAACATAACACTACCATCTGCCTACCTGCACTAACAGGGCTCCATCAACATGACTTTATCATTCCAGGAAACTTTTGTCCAGGAACATAACAGTACAAATAACTCTATTGTTTATTTCAGGAACATCCAAAACAACTCATTTAGACCCATCATCAATGTGAAGATTTAGTCTAATTCACTCCAAGACTCTTTGGAACCACACCCCTCTCCCCACAAAGCCTCACCTTGCTGCATCCACCAATGTGAAATCATTGCATCATGTCTTTACCCAACTGTACTGGGGCTATCCCCTCACACTGAAAGACCGACTTTAAATCAGACTTCAAAATCTGTATCTGGACTTTGCCCTTTCACCCAAGGCACTAATGAGTAGTCAAGGGAGTATCTCCCTTATTTCTGTCAACAAGCTCAGTTCTATCAACATGTTTTCCAGGTGGTGTTTTCAGGGAGCTAGCATTCACTGATATCCATTTCACTTTATTTGTCTGGCTCTCTCCTCCAGAATTAGGTTCTATAAGAACAGGACTTTTGTTCATTTGACTTTTGTTCATTTATTCATGATGTATTCCCAGTGTCTAGAACAGTAGTCGTACATACTAAGCACCCAAATATTTCTTGAATGAAAAAAAAATAAGAATAATGATTTCTTTCCCCTAAATGTGTTCATCAGGCCCATCAATTTGGTTTCTCAATACCTGCTTGGATACGACTGTATCCTATCCTACTCTATATTCTTAAGATTCAGCTAGGCTTATTAATGGTAAGACATCAAAACTGAGACCCTGGAATCTTAGATTTGATATCTCATTCATCAAACCTGACATTATAAATCTACTCTCGGCTATTTGAACTGGAATAATCTCCCAAAAGTAGTGGGTATAAGGGGACAAATAAAAAATATAAATCTTCAAGAAAAATTTTAAGCAGGAAAAAGCTATTGCATGGAAATGTAGCCAGAGAAATAACAATGAACATTTTTTGGTAGACTGTGAACAATTTAAATTAGAAAATTTTAATACACATATAATTTTTTTTTTGCTAAAACAACGAGGTCAAGTGTCAATATATTCTTAAAGTGTAGGTCATTCACAACAAAACACTTGCCTGATTGAGAGCAAAAAAGATGCTTTCATAGGCATCCTCTTGGGTATATACACTGCAACTGTAGTCATCTTCATCTGTGCCAGAATATCCTTTCAGAAACAAGTGCTTAAAGGCAACAGTGTTCTCTTCTTTGAAAGCAACCACAAGCTGGTTACTTAAGCCAAAACGAATTAGCTAGAAAAGGAAACCAAATAGGAAGATGTAATTTTTACCATTTACCAGGGCAGGCAAATGCATTCTTATTATCATCAACCCCTCATAAGCATCAGCAAGAAAAATCTCATTGCTTTGGTGAATACTAACCACATCAATCTCAAAATACAAGTCCCAAAGAAGAACCTCGTCAAGCTATATCAGCAATTCAAAACAGTGTAAACTTAGAGGAAATTACCACTGGGCTTGCTTTATCTCCCTGAGGTCAAACCCATTCACTGTCACCAAGCACCCACCTTCTGGTGATAAAACTCCTACATTTTCTCCCTTATGTTGTATCCTAGCCCAAGGGTAGACACCAAGGGCTCTCTTTACCAGGAGGGAATGTATTCTCCCTGCCTTCTTGGAATCCAGTAAATGGGGAACATTAGCAAACACTAAATGTTTACCAAAAAAAAACAGAAAATTACACACACAGCTACATCCATCAACAACCTCTCTCTCCCTGTTTTTCATGCATGCATGCACGCACACATGTGCACACAAACACAAACGGCAGAAGACAAGTCAAACCTTCATAATCCCTGTGCCCCACACCCTTCCCCATCTACTCACTTCATCTTGTCATCTGCTTTATAAGACAATACAAGTCCAAAAATGTTGCCCCAAGTCTTCATCCCACAAGTACCCAAAACGATTCGGGACTCTGTTTCTTCAGCAGGTCCCACTAGATGACTGTGGCTCTTCTGCTATTTGATGTCAACCCATGGTTGGATATGATAGACTGTATGACACTGAACAAGATATCAGCTCATGAATCTTTCAGATGAAACAAATGTTAGTCTGCACATGCCAACATACATATTATTTTTTAGTGATTTTTATCCTTTATCTTTTAAACTTTGTCTAATTTTTTAAAAAGGTTGAATAAGTAAAAATAACAGCTACCATTTTTCAGCATTTTTAATACTCCAGGCACTTTACTGCATTACAAGCACTATCTCAGTTACTAATACAACAATAAGGGGATATCACCATGGTTATCCTCACTCTACATATGTGGAAACGGAGACTGAGCCACAGTTTCCTTCTAGACTAAGGCACCTAACCAGGATTAAGCCAGGTCTAACTCCAAAGTCACTTGACTATGCTATACAATTTCCCTCCGTTGAAGAATCTGTCTTTGAGATTCTTCTTATGGAAAAGAATTTCGGTGCTAGCTTCCCAGAACTGCAACTACTGTTTGAGAATGTACTTAGATGACATTAATTAGCATCTAAGCCTCACCAGGTCACATTCCTCAAATACCAACTCAAAGGATTGAGCAATTGTTAAAGCTCAGCCAGTCTAAGGAAAATATCAGATAAGAAGCCCCACATCATCCAACCTGTGCTGGAAATTAGGCAATTGAAAGCTAAAGGCTTTTCCAAGCACATGACATCTGTCAATGGTGCCTGTAAGAGATGTCAGAAAAGGTCAGGTTGCTTTTTGAAAGCCATAAGTAAACCAGGGAACAATACAAACATTATTGTTTCAAAGTTTTACTAACAACTAATACACAAATGAAAAAAGCCTGGTATACACAAACATGAATTAAGTTCTTCCATCAAATTTTGCTGAGTGCTTACTCTGCTGGGCTGGGATATAATGTACGCAAGATCAAGGTGCATGGTGTTAAATAACAGCTCTTACTGCTGAGTGACAGGGACTATGTCTAAAATTTCTTCTTCTTATTTTTTTACTTAATTCTCTAATACCCAATGAGGAGGATATTACACTGGGATCCACAAGGACAGGATTTTTTTTTTCTTTGTTCCCCCATTACTCAGGAACTGGAATAGTGCCCATCACAATGCCAGAGTCAAATACTGAATCTGTTGATGAATATAATCCCATTTTACACACGTGCAATCTGAAGTCAAGGAATTTATCCAGGTTGGAACAGCTAGAAAGTGTCAGAGTGAGGACACAAATAAATCTGTTAGGCTTACATGTTTGTCCTTTCGACCACCTGGCCACCCTTCTCAAACAGAGATACTGCCAACTTAACTTGAGAAGCAGGGATATTCAACCCATTCCTCCCATACTCATACTGCAGCTTCAAAACGTGTGCGCACGTGCGCACGTACACACACACACACACCCATTATCAAGAATGGATAACTTGACCAAGAAAGTGGCATACTATTTGTTGACATTTTAAGCTACCTTATTTAAACTCAACTCAACTTTGGGAATGACAGAACATGAAGGTGTAATCTCTGCTCGGAACCACCCCCATCTGGCATCAAGAACAAGAAATCTCCTCCATTCTATTATTCAGAGAACAAGCTAAGATCCACCTGTGTGGCCCAGCATCTGGTTAAGGTTGAGATTTTCAAAGCATCTGCTAGTAGAGAAGAGAAGCCCTAGGGAGGAGATCATAAGTCCCGGTGCTGCTATGAGAGAAACCAAACCCTCCCTGTGGAGCAAGAGTAAGGAGATGATGGGATTGGTCAAATAGTTGACATAAAAACGTTCCCTAGCCCCACTAACTAAAACTTAAGATTTGCTGAAACTATGATATAAGACAGAAAACTTCTTACACATTAAGTGCAGCCTGGCAAAGATTATGAATGTAAGACCTGATTATGAAATGAGTGTAGGAGAAAATATTCTGTACCAGGTAAAAACAAGATACTGCTCTAAAAATGTACAAAGAATATGGGAGGGAAAGCGTAGAACTAGCAAAAGAATGTGGATACCTCTCTCAAGATTATAAATTACTGCAGAACACAGAATAGGAATATCTTTTTTAAAAAAGTTTCTCTACTACCCTGATAAATGCCACCCATCCCATTAGACTTAAGGATGGAGTGCTAAAGCACTCTCCACAATAGCTAAAACATGGAAAGAGCCTAAGTGTCCATCAACAGATGAATGGATCAAGAAGATGTGGTTTATCTATACCATGGAATACTACATGGCAATGAGAAACAATGAAATCTGGCCATGTGTAGCAACATGGATGGACCTTGAGGGTGTTATGCTGAGCGAAATAAGTCAGGCAGAGAAGGACAAATATCATATGTGTGCACGTATAGGAGGATTAGGAGGAACTTAACAGAGGACCAAGGGGGAGAAGAAGGGCGGAAATGGTGGGGGAAAGGGAGAGAGGCAAACCATGAGAGACTCTTGAATGCTGACAAAAACTGAGGACTGATGGATGTGGGGGGGAGGAGGGACGGGCATGGAGGAGGGCACTTGTGGGGATGAGCACTGAGTGTTATGTGGAAACTAATTTGACAATAAACTATTTGTAAAAAAAAAAAAAAAAGGATGGAGTGCTAAGAGCCAAAAAAAAAGGGGAGGAGGGACGAGTGGGATTTGAAAGAAGGAAAGGTATTTGAGAAATCTGCTCCAATTAGATCTCACCCAGGTAGCAAAACTTAGAATGATCCTCCAGCGGAGCAAAAGTTGACTCCCTCTCAACTTTGTCAGGGGGGAAAGGGTACACTCACACAAAAACTAAACTGTCAATTCTCAGAAACAGTCTACTAAAAGTGAAAGCAGTGAGAGAGACAGCAAGGGGTACCAGTGTGCCAAGGAAAGCCACATGTTGAGTGGTCAGGCCAGACTAGTGAGGGACTTCCAATGGCATCTGCAAGATGATGGAGAAAAAAATCCACTCAGGACTTGGTGGAACAAACAGGGGAGGGATGAGAAAACCTGGGTGCATCCACTGGCTGGGACCTGGGGAGGAGATAGCAGATGGAAGCCCATTGGAAAGGCAAGTTGAAGGAGGCTGGGAAAATCTAAATTCCAAGCTCACAGTCAAGATTTTCTTCTTTGGGAAAATGGGTAACCACAAAAGTTTCTGAGTAAGAGAGTGACCCAATGAAGGCATTCTAAGAAGAATTCATTTGCTATTAGTATTTAAAAGACTGGTGTGTACATAGATAAGAAAGGGAGGCACAAGACAAAGTCTGGAAGCAGCCTAGTTAACTTGTGTGCATTCCTAGACTACACAATGAGAACAGGACCCATGTCTGGAATAAAAACAATCTGAGAATAAGAATGAAGACTCCAGAGTCAGGCCAAGGGGCTCCCATCCAACTCTACTACTCACCAACAGAATGTCCATAATCAGATTACTTCCTCTCTTTGGCCCCATTTCCAGAAGAAGGAAGCAGTAACTGACCCCATCTCCCAGGGTTGCCATGATGATGAAATGAGTTAACACACATAAAGCACCTGTGCCTGGCACATGGTGATGCTACCCTAGGTGCTATGTTACATTTTAGCAGCAGTAATGTATTGACAGCTATATTCCCAACAGAATACACAGCATAGGTTGTGCTTCAAACATACTTTAAATTAACAAGATGAGAGTGTGCCAGAGAAAGAAGATAGTGAGTTTGGCAAAACATAAGTAGACACAGCTTTGAAGGAAGAATCCAGGGAATTTAGTAGATATCAGGACAAATAAGGTAAGTCAAAGATGGTGATGTTCTATGCCTGGATAAGCCAGGGTTCTAGCAGCATCAAGAGACCAAGAAGCTGAAGGGAAAACTGGTTTGGTCAGAGAAGAAAGTAGGAAACAATTAAAACCAACCAATGGAAAAAAGGGGACATTATTTCTCCTCCTTCCATGTAATACTAATAATGCACCTACTTTATAGGATGCCAAAATTAAAACTTCAAAACCGAAGATTAAAATGAAAAAATTTTTAAGTGGAAAAAGTCAAGCATACCCATGTAACAGTGACCCTGTATCTCAATTTTGTTGGTTGTTTTTTTCAAGCTTATTTCTTTTAAAGCAACTTGGTTACCGATGCACTGGGAAGCATGTCATGCAGTGAAAAGATCTCACTATGATCACAGAATAATGATGTAACTTCAGTTACAGAGAAACTTCCTCTCATTTCTAAAACTATATGAAAGTATTTTTAGAAAGACATTTATTTTTATGTTCTGGAAATAACATCTTTTTTAAAAATTTTAAAATATTGTTTATTTTTTATTTTTATTTTTTAGAGAGAAAGAGCAAGTAGAGGAGAGAGACAGAGGGAGAGAGAGAGAATCTAAAACAAGCTCCATGCTCAGCATGGAGCTTTACATGGGGCTCGATCCCACAACCCTGGGATCATGACCTGAGCCAAAATCAACAGATGCTCAGCCAGCTGAACCACCCAGGTGCCCCTAGAGATAAAATATTTATAAACATCTTTACACAGATAACAGAATGATTATTTGTCAATGAAATCAAATACCCCAAATCAGTAGATTTTTTAAAAGGGCACACATTTTAAATGTAGTTATGTAGAGAGGGGCCTCCATGAAACTAGTTCCAAACCACAGTCTCAAAAACTAGATGACAACTTTGATGGCCATAGTGATGCTGGTAATAAAGTCTCAACAATATGAGGGGCATCTGGGTGGCTCAGTTGGTTAAGTGTCTGACTCTTGATTTCAACTCAGGTCATGATCTCATGGTTCATGAGTTCAAGCCCCGCATCGGGTTCTGTGCTGACAGTGTAGAGCCTGCTTGGGCTCCTCTCTCTCTCTTTCTCAAAAATAAATTAATAAATAACTTTTCAAAAATATGAAATTCAAAAGAAGATCCCAATGTAGCCTCTGTATGCTCCTGCTAGATGGGGTGGGGAGTGGGTAAGAAGTTACTTAGAGTACCTGGCTACTGATGGAAGGTAAACAGCATTCTGTTAAGTCCCAAGACAAAATAGTCAAAAATGCAGATTTCAAAAGGGTATTTAAATGAAGTATATTTGAATGAAGATGAGAAATCTGAAGGACACAATCACTCTGAATTGAGCAGACTTTGCCAGTTTAAACACTTCATTCAGATCTAGAACCCCACCCACACCCCCCAGCCACATATAGGTCTACTATTTTATACGGATCTACAGTTTATCTGTACTTACCTCATAATCCCTTGTTAAAACCCAGTCCTCATCAAAACTGAACTTCAACCTACCCTCTGCCCTCCAGAGTCAACATGATTTTACAGTTTTATGAACTTGAGTGTGCACTTTTCAGAACAGAAGTCAAGAGCGGAACACCTGAAAACCATTTCATCTTGTGGTAAGAGAAAAAAATGAACAAACTGATAATATGAATTACCTGTGTGGTGACCATAACTATCTTCAAAATCTGCAATCCCAGCTTCCAGGGAATCTGGTGTCGGGCTCGGTATTTTTCACAAGGGTTCATGAAGTAAAACTTCAGGTCTTCCCTCAGACATTCTTCTTTCACCTCAGAATCAAGATGCGCCATTGCATTTCTGCCACACAAGACCAATTGTTAAATAAGCAGAACATCTTGTTCATCAGAAAGTTTCCGAAGAATGCTTTCTGTTCATGTTCTCTACCCATTCTTACAAGCAAAATTCTCTCTCCAACCAGTGACCTCCTTTTCTCTTTAGAAATCCGAAAATTATTCAGGGCCCTCTATCTCTTGCCTTTCCACATAGTTTTTCATCTTGTTGAAAATGGCTGTTCTCAAAAAATTTGTTAAGAATAGGATTTTATTTGCAAGACTCATCAGTTCCTACATGTCAACGTATAGCATTCACTTGTCACTGGAATATTAACAAAAACTAGATGGGATGCTTTCATGATACTCCAGGTATGAAATCACAGAAATTTAGCATAGACTAAAGGAATTACATTGTTGTGAAAATAGAGAATCTGTGTTCTGTAATGCTGTACTGAATGATTATACCCCTTCTTTTGATAAGATAGCAATGATTATAAAATTCAAAAATGTAAATAGCTTTAAAAAGTTAGAATAGTATCTATTTATGCCTAGATGAATATTTATGTCACCTCACACTAGTAAAGTTTGCTTTTACTATTTTGAGGACACTGGACTCAGGAATGGGCATGTGACTTAAGCTAGGCCAAAAAGAACTAATGAGTTATGTTCACAAGACTGATTATATCTGATGAGAAAGATGTGGTCTTTCCTTTAAGTCGTTGCTGAATTGGGGTGTGCAAAACAATCCATTGGCAGTATAGAAAGTATTAGTACTTCTAGTTTATTCTTTAAATTTCTTAATGTATTTTATACTTAAATCTTTTATTTTCTGTAAATTCTATATCCAACATGGGGCTCAAACTCACTACCCTGAGATCAAGAGTCATATGGTCTACTGAGCCACCCAGGGCCTCTGTTTTATTCTTTATCTTAAAAACAAACAAACAAAAAAACCCTGACTCTTCTAATAATTAATATAACAGAATAACAGTAGTATATGATGGCATATAATTTATAAATAAACATAAATACATGGAGAATATATGCTTAACTTTTACCAATGGATACATAATCAACAAAGTTTGCAGATCATAGACTTAAAGCACAGGCGGTGTTTCTGGAGTTTGTGAAAACCACTTTGCCATCATAAGAGAGCATGCCTGAGAGTGGAGCTAACACAGAACAGACAAAAGATAGACACAAAGTCCAATGACTATACCTGAGTTCCTTGATCCAGCTATACCTGAAGCTATACCCAAGACTTTCAATTTGAGCTAATAAATACTCTTTGGGGCTTAAGCTAGTTTGAGTTAGACTTCTGCTTCTTACAACAGGAAGTGTCTTGATGGTAAATTTAATGAATAAATTTTACTAAGTTCAGCAAATCACTCAAGATACTCATTTCTAGGGAAGTTCCTATAATTGGGGGTCATTTGGGGGCATCTTTTCACCTGAAATATCTAAATGATCTATTTTTATACTGACTTCAGATCTACATTATCTACCTCAATTAACAAGTTTTAAAGAAAACTGAAAAGGAAAGACTATTTTAAGGCTTAAGACTATTTAAGGCTTACACTCAGTTAATAATTTTCTATCTTTAAATTGATTTTTAGACCTCCTATTTCCAGAATTAGTAGGCTAGGTTATTCAGAATTCGCCTGCTGGGGGAGGGGAGTGGAGGGGGGGAGGGGAGGGAAGGGGAGGGGAGGGAAGGGAAGGGAGGAAGGAAGGAAGGAGAAGAAAGGAATGAGGAAAGAAAGGAGGAAGAAAGAAGGAAGAAAGAAAGGAAGGAAGGAAAAAGGAAAAAAGGGAGGAAGGAAAGAAGAAGGGAGGGAAAAGGAGTAAGAATGTATGAAAAAGGAAAGGAAAGGGGAGGAAGAGGGAGGTTAGAAAGAAATGAAAAGAAAAAGAAAGACAAGAGAGAAGTCAGATGCTGGATATAAAACGCATATTTCTTTTGCAGGGGAGGTAGAGGAAGTACCTGTAAAAGACTGAAGAATTAGAAGTAGACCAATAAGTCCTAGAGATCTAATACATGATATAGTGAATATAAACAGTAGTGCTGTATTATAAACATCAAACTTGCTACGAGACTAGATCTTCCAATTATTCTCACCACAAAAAAGAAATGATAATTCTGAGAAGGACAGCAGAGCTGACTATTGGTATGGTGGACATTATATTACAGTATATAGATGTATCAAATCATGTTGAACATCTGAAATTTGTACAATGTTATATGTCAAATATATTTAAATTTCTAAAAAATTTAAGAAAGTTTCTAAGCCTATAAGCTTGTAAATAATGTTTCTAAGAACACAGAATTTTTAAGAGCAAGGAACCCCTGGTCTAGTCTTGTGGAGAACCTGGAGAAGTGGGGCACATGTACTTAAGTTTCAGTCTGCAGCTCTGGGAAAAGGAAGTGAAGGAGCCAGGATTCAAGGCCCAAAATCCATTCAATGAAAGACCTAAGTGTAAGACAGGAAGCCATCAAAATCCTCGAGGAGAAAGCAGGCAAGAACCTCTTTGACCTTGGCCACAGCAACTTCTTACTCAACACACTGCCAGAGGCAAGGAAACAAAAGCAAAAATGAACTACTGGGACCTCATCAAAATAAAAAGCTTCTGCACAGCAAAGGAAACAATCAGCAAAACTAAAAGGCAACCAATAGAATAGGAGAAGATACTTGCAAATGACACATCAGATAAAGGGTTGGTATCCAAAGTATACAAAGAATTTATTAAACTCAACACCCAAAAAACAAATAATCCAGTGAAGAAATGGGCTAAAGACATGAACAGACACTTCTCCAATGAAGATATCCAGATGGCCAACTGACACATGAAATGATGCTCAACATCAATCATCATCAGGGAAATACAAATCAAAACCACAATGAGATACCACCTCACACCTGTCAGAATGGCTAAAATCAACAAGTCAGATAACAACAGATGCTGGTGAGGATGCAGAGAAAGAGGATCTCTTTTGCACTGTTGGTGGGACTGCAAACTGGTGCAGCCACTCTGGAAAACAGTATGGAGAGTCCTCAAAAGGTTAAAAATAGAACTACCCTATGAACCAGGAATTGCACTACTAGGTATTTCAAGGGATACAGGTGTGCTGTTTCAAAGGGACACATACACACCAATGTTTACAGCAGCACTATGGACAATAGCCAAAGTACAGAGAGAGCCCAAATGTCCATTGATGGATGAATGGATAAAGAATATGTGCTATATGTATACATATATACACACAATGGAGCATTACTTGGCAATCAGAAAGAATGAAATCTTGTGATTTGCAACTACATGGATGGACATGAGGGTATCATACTAAACAAAATTAGTCAGATAAATACAAATATCATATGATTTCACTCATAAGAGGACTTTAAGATACAAAACAGATGAACATAGGCAAGGGATGTAGCTCAGCGCTACAATCAAATGGAACAATATCTGTATCATAGGAATTACAGAAGAGGAAGAGAGATGGAAAGGTGCTGAAGGAGTCCTGGAACAAATTATAGCAGAGAACTCCCCCAACCTGGAGAGGGAAGTAGAAGTTGAAATTCAAGAGGCACAGAGGACTCCCCTCAGACGTAAGTTGAATCAATCATCTGCACAACATATCATAGTGAAACTGGCAAAATATAAGGACAAAGAGAGAATTCTGAAAGCAGCTGGAGAGAAAAGGGCCCTAACATACAAAGGGAAACCTATCAGAGTGGTGACAGACCTATCTACTGAAACTTGGCAGGCCAGAAAGGAATGGCAGGAGATCTTCAGTGTGATGAACGGAAAAAATATGCAGCCAAGAATCCTCTATCCAGCAAGCCTGTCATTCAGAATAGAAGGAGAGATAAAAGTCTTTCCAAATAAACAAAAATTGAAAGAATTTGTCACCACTAAACCAGCCTTACAAGAAACATATTTCAATAGTAATACTGAATGTAAATGGGCTGAATGCTCCAATCAAAAGACACAGGGTAGCAAAATGGATAAAAATACAAAATCCATCTATTTTCTGTCTACAAGAAACTCATTTTAGACTGGAAGACACCTTCAGATTAAAAGTAAGGGGATGGAGAAATATATATCATGCTACAGCAAGTCAAAAGAAAGCTGGAGTAGCTATACTTATAACAGACAAACCGGACTTTAAATTAAAGACAATAACAAGGGATGAGGAAGGGCATTATATAGTAATTACATGGTCTATCCATCAGGAAGAAGTAACAATTATAAATGTCTACCCACCGAATATGGGAGCACCTAAATATTTAAAACAATTAATCACAAACAGACAAAAACTTATAGACAAGAATGTGCTAATGACAGGGGACTTTAATACTTCACTTACAGCAATGGATAGATTAACCAGACAGAAAATCACTAAAGAAACAATAGACTTGAATGACACATTGGACCAGATGGATCTGACAGATATATTCAGAATTCTACATCCTGACGCCAGGGAATTCACTTTCTTCTCAAGTGCGCATGGCACATTCTCCAAGATAGATCACATACTGGAACATAAAGCAGCCCTCAATAAATATAAAAGAATAGAGATCATACCATGCACACTGTCAGATCATAATGCTCTGAAACTTGAAATCAATCACAGGAAGAAGTCTGGAAAACCTCCAAAAACATGGAGGTTAAAGAACACCCTACTAAAGAATGAATGGGCCAATCAGGCAATTAGAGAAGAAATTAAAAAATATATGGAAACAAATGAAAATGAAAATACAACAATCCAAACTCTATGGGATGCGGCAAAAGCAGTCCTAAGAGGAAAGTACATTGCACTCCAGGCCTATTTCAAGAAATTAGAGAAAGTGCAAGTGCAAAATCTAACAACTTGCCTAAAGGAACTAGAGACAGAGCAACAAGAGCACCCCAAACCCAGTAGAAGAAGAGAAATAGTAAAAACCAGAGCAGAAATAAACAACATAGAGACCAAAGAAACAATTGAACAGATCAATGAAACCAAGAGTTGGTTTTTTGAAAAAATAAACAAAATTGACAAACCTCTAGCCAGGCTTCTCAAAAAGAAAAGAGAGAGCACCCAAATAGACAAAGTCATGAATGAAAATGGACTTATTACACCCAACCCCTCAGAAATACAAGCAATTATCAGGGAATACTATCAAAAATTATATGCCAACAAATTGGACAACTTAGAAGAAATGGACAAATTCCTAAACACACACTCACTACCAAAATTCACACAGGAAGAGATAGAAAATCTGAACAGACCCATAACTAGTGAAGAAATAGAATCAGTTATCAAAAATCTCCCAACAAATAAGAGCCCTGGACCTGATGGCTTCCCATGGGAATTCTACCAGACATTTAAAACAGAATTAATACCAATTCTTCTCAAGCTATTCCAAAAAATAGAAATTGAAGGAAAACTTCCAGACTCATTTTATGAAGCCAGGATCACTCTGATTCCCAAGCCAGACAGAGATCCAGCAAAAAAAGAGAACTACAGGCCAATATCCTTGATGAATATGGATGCAAAAATCTTCAACAAGATACTTGCAAATCAAATCCAACAGCACATAAAAAGAATTATCCACCAAGATCAAGTGGGATTCATTCTTGGGTTACAGGGCTGGTTCAACATTCGCAAATCAATCAATGTGATACATCACATCAACAAAAGAAAAGATGAAAACCATATGATCCTGTCAATAGAAGCCGAAAAAGCATTTGACAAAATACAGCATCCCTTTTTTTTTTAATGTTTTATTTATTTCTAGGAGAGAGAGAGAGAGAGACAGCATGAGCAGGGGAGGGTCAGAGAGAGAGGGAGTCACAGACTGAAAGAGGCTACAGGCTCTGAGCAGGCAGTCAGCACAGAGACCGACGCGGGGCTCGAACCCATGAACTGCGAGATCATGACCTAAGCAAAAGTCGGATGCTTAACCAACTAAGCCACCCAGGCACCCCAGCATCCCTTCTTAATAAAGACTCTTGAGAAAGTCGGGATAGAAGGAACTTAAACATCATAAAAGACATCTATGAGAAGCCCTCAGCTAACATCATCCTCAATGAGGAAAAACTAAGAGCTTTCCCCCTGAGATCAGGAACACGACAGGGATGTCTACTCTCACCACTGTTGTTTAACATACTGCTGAAGTCCTAGCATCAGCCATCAGACAACAAAAGGAAATCAAAGGCATGAGAAATGGCAAAGAGGAAGTCAAACTTTCACTTTTCTCAGACGACATGATACTCTACATAGAAATCCCGACAGACTCCACTAGAAGCCTACTAGAACTGATCCAAGAATTCAGCCAAGTTGCAGGGTACAAAATGAACGTGCAGAAATCGGATGCATTCTTATACACCAAAAATGAAGCAACAGAAAGAGAAATGAAGAAACTGATCCCATTCACGGCTGCACAAAAAACCATAAAGAACCTAGGAATAAACCTAACCAAGGATATAAGAGATCTGTATGATGAAAACTATGATGAAAAACTTATGAAGGAAATTGAAGAAGACACAAAGAAATGGAAAAACATTCCATGCTCATGGATTGGAAGAATAAATATAGTTAAAACGTCATTACTACCCAAAGCAATCTACACATTCAATGAAATCCCAATCAAAATTGCACCAGCATACTTCTCAAAACTAGAACAAACTATTCTAAAATTTGTATGGAACCACAAAAGACCCTGAATAGCCAAAATAATATTGAAGAAGAAAACCAAAATGGGAGGTATCACCATCCCAGACTTTAGTCTCTACTACAAAGCTGTCATCATCAAGACAGTATGGTATTGGCACAAAAACAGACACAAAGACCAATGGAATAGAATTGAGAACTCAGAATTGGACCCCAAAATATACAGCCAACTAATCTTTGACAAAGCCGGAAAGAGTATCCAATGGAAAAAAGACAGCCTCTTTAACAGATGGTGCTGGGAGAACCGGAGAGCAACATGCAGAAGAATGAAACTAGATCACTTTCTCACACCATACACAAAAATAAACTCAAAATAGATAAAGGACCTGAACGTGAGACAGGAGACCATCAAAACCCCAGAGGAGAAAGCAGGAAGCAACCTCCTTGACCTCCACCGCAGCAATTTCTTACTTGACACACCCCCAAAAACAAAAGAATCAAGAGCAAAAATAAACTATTGGGACCTCATCATTAAAAGCTTCTGCTAGGCAAAGGAGACAATCCATAAAACTAATAGACAACTGACAGAATGGGAAAAGATAGTTGTAATGACATATCAGATAAAGGGTTAATATCCAAAATCTATAAGGCACTCACCAAACTCCACACCCGAAAAACAAACAACCCAGTGAAGAAATGGGCAGAAGATATGGACAGACACTTCTCCAAAGAGGACATCCAGATGGCCAACAGACACATGAAACGATGCTCAGCATCCCTCCTCATCAGGGAAGTAAAAATCAAAACCACACTGAGATACCACCTCACGCCAGCCAGAGTGGCTAAAATGAGCAAATCAGAGAACTCTAGATGCTGGTGAGGATGTGGAGAAACGGGCACCCTCCTACACTGTTGGTGAGAATGTTAACTGGTACAGCCCCTCTGGATAACAGTGTGGAGGTTCCTCAAAAAATTAACAATAGAACTCCCCTATGACCCAGCAATAGCACTGCTAGGAATTTACCCAAGGGATACAGGAGTGCTGATGCATAGGAGCACATGTACCCCAATGTTCATAGCAGCACTCTCCACAATAGCTAAAACGTGGAAAGAGCCTAAGTGTCCATCAGCAGATGAATGGATCAAGAAGATGTGGTTTATCTATACGATGGAATACTACATGGCAATGAGAAAGAATGAAATCTGGCCATGTGTAGCAACATGGATGGAACTTGAGGATGTCATGCTGAGCGAAATAAGTCAGGCAGAGAAGGACAGATACCATATGTTTGCACATATAGGTGGATTAGAAGGAACTTAATGGAGGACCATGGGGAAGAAGAAGGGGAAAAATAGTTGGGGAGAGGGAGGGAGGCAAACCATGAGAGACTCTTGAATGCTGAGAAGAAACTGAGGACTGATGGGTCTGGGGAGGGAAGGGGGAGATGGGCATGGAGGAGGGCACTTGTGGGGATGAGCACTGGGTGTTATATGGAAACCAATTTGACAATAAACTATTTGTAAAAATAAAAAAATTATAAAAAAAAGAAACCATTGTTGCCCTATGTGCTAACTTAGATGAAAATCTTTACAAATTTAATTTAAAGAAATCCATCCAAGACCTGCTAGGAGATAGTAACCAAGTAACATGGAATAGTCTACTTAGAAACAGGAAGCAGATGGGTGCCTGGGTGGTTCAGTCAGTTGAGTGCCCAACTTTGGCTCAGGTCATGATCTCATAGTCCATGAGTTTGAGCCCCGTGTCGGGCTCTGTGACAGCTCAAAGCCTGGAGCCTGCTTCAGATTCTGTGTCTCCCCTCTTTCTCTGCCCCCTCCTGCTCATACTTGCTCTCACTCGGCCTCTCAAAAATAAATTGTTAAAAAAATTTTTTTAAAAAGAAATAGGGAGCAGAATCAGAGCCAAGTATATCAGAATCAGACACATGTTAGAAGACAGTCATACTCAGCATACTGAAAGACAAAGACAGGTACAAATATCTCTAAGACCAACTTTGGTAAAAGGCAAAACACTTATGAGATCTGAAGAGAAACCAGAGTATTCAGACCAACTTTGGGAAAACAAAAAAACACTTTGAGAAATGAAAAGTCAATGCCCACATAGGTCTCATCTCAAAAGAATGAGGAGACCTTTAAAATGTGTTTGCCTGCATCCATTCTAGTTACCTCGGGATTCGATCTGACTACCTCACCACGCACGGTGCTGGGAGAGCTGGGTGCTCAGGACTCAAAGCTGGAGAGGTTCCCTGAACTGTGATGCTCAGTGTCCGGTAGGAGAAAAAGACTTATGAATGCGTATTCCCAGGTTATCCCATAGCTCAGTGAGTGCTGTACCCTCGTGTGCAAAGCACTGTGGAAATGGGCTAACTCTGGGAGAGGGGTCCACAGAGCCAGAGGGAAATCCCATCATGACACAGGTAAGTGTGATAGGGGTGACTGACAAGGAGCACTGAGTGAGGCATTTCCAAGTAGAAAGTGGTACCCTGACGGCTCGTCCTCCAACATGAACCTTCAGATCCCTGAGAACATGTCAGAGGAAGTGTTCATGGGCATGTCTGAACGTATGTTGCTAACATAACATGCATGTTGCATGTTAGAACCATGTTGCTAATGTATTCATCCTGATGATTCATGGTGTTTTTTTTTTTCATTTCATTAAAGGAAAAAGGCATCTGACAAGCTGTGATAAACCCTCAGAACAAGACATGGAAATTCTTCTCCTGCCTACGCCCTGGCCTCTAGTGTAAGAAACACCATACTAAAGAAAGAAGAGGTGGTTTTCTTGAAAACGGTGGTGTGAAACACAGGGCATTAGATCAAATACTCACTGAATGCCTGTGAGCCCGGCTCTCCCAGAGACATTTTCCCACCTTCCAAGAGCTCAGTTCCATGGAAGAAAAAGATAGGAATACATAAAAGTATCATAAAATGTGTTCCATGCTATAATGGAAATATGTATTAGCACCCTAGGAACAGAGAGAGAACACAGCACCCCAGTTGCTTCACGTGGCTTCAAACAAACTTTCAGCTGCTGGTTTCTTTGACTACATGGCCACTAAACATTCACAAAATGATAACTGACATTAACATTATCCTAAGAAATCTTATTAAGAAAATAAGTTGCAGGCAAAAAAAAAAAAAAGAGATAACAAACATCAGAATCACTTATTGTGTGAAATTATTTATACTACTCTATCCATCCAGAAGTTTTTCACTTACATAGCAGCTGTAAGACTTCTAGCACAGTGAAGGATAAAAACAAAAATGAAAATGCTAGCATGAAGAACTTGCCTCTCAGGCATCCAGAAGCCACCTGGTTAAATAAAGGATAATACTAGTCAAATGTAAGCAACAGAGGATAAAATGACAAATACAGAAAAAAAAATTATGTGAGTAATAAAGTTACAGGATGAGATGGCTGGTTTTAGTAAGTCCAACTTGGGGCTCCTGGGTAGCTCAGTCGGTTGAATATCTGACTCTTGATTTTGGCTCAGGTCGTGGTCTCATGGTTTGTGAGATCAAGCCCTGCATCCAGTTCTGGGCTGGAGGCATAAGCTTCCTTGGGATTCTCTCTCTCTCTCTTTCTCTGTCCCTCCCCTCAGCTTGCATGCTCTGTTTCTCTCTCTCTCTCAAAATGAATAAACAAACTTAAAAAAAATAAGTTGAGGGGCACCTGGGTGGTTCAGTTGGTTAAGCGTCAGACTTCGGCTCAGGTCATGATCTCACAATTGGTGGGTTTGAGCCCTGCATCGGGCTTTGTGCTGACAGCCAGCTCAGAACCTGGAGCCTGCTTCAGATTCTGTGTCTCCCTCGCTCTGCCTCTCCCCTGCTCACGCTCTCTCTCTCTCTCTCTCTCTCTCTCTCTCTCAAAAATAAATGAAACATCAAAAACATTTTTTAAAAAAGATGGCATCCTTGGTAGATGAGCCAGAATTTATTTAAAAAAAAAAATAAGTCCAACTTAAGTTTAGAAATAACATCTGAAGTTTGGAAGAAACTTGAAAGAAAAGGTAATGATATTTTGGCTTAAAAATTCTGGAATCTTAAGGATAATGTAAATGTACAAGCTTTCTAAACTTTACTTTTCTGAGGGCTTTTTCCTGCACCCCTCTTCCCAATTTGTAGTGCCCTAGTGCCCTGTTCAGTGAAGGGTATTAAATATACACTCAGATACAATTGACATCCTATAACAAAAATATAATGGTGTAAAACAAACAACCAGTGCAAAGTGAAAAAGAAGGAAAACTAAAAACACAAAAGAGGCAAGACAATATCACAAGACTAAAACATCTCTGCATTTGCTACATAATCGTCCAAAACCTTCCTGTGCTCAGGCTGGGTGTTTGGTACAGAAAGCTTGGAGCTGCGATCACAACTTTCCAAGTGAGAATTCAGTCGGCAGGAGAAACGTGGCAAGCTCTAACACAAATGAGGAAAATCAGCAACAGGTTGAGAAAAGGACAGAGAGTGGAGCTAACTCATAATGGAATTCAGGGGAAGAGAAATTACACCATAAAATCAGTCAAGGAAGAGAAATCAGTGAAGATCGCAATCTGACCCATCAACTGCAGTGAGTCTGTGAAACTGAAATGGCATGAAGTAAATAAGAGAATCACGACTCATTAATTACTTATGTTTCACTAAACTATAGGAAATGCACGATCTGGATTATATAAACTTAATAAGCAGCACTGTTAAAGACCAAAATAGCAGAGGAAAAAAAACACCGTATTGGTGAGCATGAAGATAAGATCTGGAAAAGAATAGAAATTCACTCACATGGTGGGCTAAATAAAAGCTAGAGATGCTAGAACGGAAAAGAGGACTTAGGAGAGAAAGAAGCCTGAGTCTTAGTACTCTGGGTGAGAAGTCACGAGAAGAAGCACATCAAAGCTACTGTCTGTTATTAAAGAAAACCTACTCTTCTCTCAGATGACCAAAATTGTGTGATGTCAGCTAATTTTAAGGCTATCATGTGTTCAAGGGCAATTCCAGCTTTAACAAATCAATGACTAAGAAAGTCTATGGAAGCTTGAAGTTTTTTAAAAAGAAAAAAAAAAAAACCAAGTTACCAGCAATTCTTAACCTCACTGGGGTCATAACCCCCTGTGAGAACCTGTGAAAGCTCTTGGCCTTTGCCTCAGAAAAATACACCAAATTCAGTGATGGTACTTGTCCCTGTTACCATGATCAGCTCAGCAAACAAGCTAAGCAGCCCAGGCTGCTAGTTTTTCAGCTTGCATGACACTTACCCTACTCAAAAAGAGGTATGAAAGATTGTTTTCTACTACAGTGGCCTCCAAAGAGGAGTTGTGCACGAAACAAACTATTCGTTGGTATGTGAGAACGCGTTAGGGCTACTAACTGTATTAACCTAGCAAGAGAAAAGTTAAGATTTACAATTTTACACATTTTTAAGTGTTTATTTTTGAGACATGAGAGAGAGAGAGAGAGAAGAAAAGAGGAGGGGAGGGGAGAGAGAGAAGAGAGAGAGGGGGCACATGCAAGCAGGGGAGAGGCAGAGAGGCGGGGACAGATTTCTGAAGCAAGCTCTGTGCTGACAGCAGAGAGTCTGATGGAGGGCTTGAATTTGCGAACCCATGAGATCATGACCTGAGCCGAAGTCGGACACACCACCAACTGAACCAGCCAGGCGCCTCTAAATTTACGAGTTTTATTATATGGATTATTATCTGTCATGCCCAAGCTGCCCTCACTTGGCCAGAATGCCAGATGTCTATGTTTCACGTAGGTATGCAAGGCAACCTGGGGGAAGAAAGCAAAATCCCAAAGTGGGGCACTGATGTTGGTGGCCTCACTGGTTTTCAGCATATTCCTACCTCTTAAGGCTTATGTGGGCCCGTTTAAGCATTTTTGGAGTATACTCTCCAGTTAAGTGAACCCTCACAAGGTAGGCAAGAGACATAAAGATTTTGCAAAAAATGAGACTCACTGGAAAACCAATGAGGGCCTACATTAGCATCAAGAAAATGAAAACATGAATACTCTCCTAATACAAACTTTGTTTGCCATGAGTTTAAAAACGATGAAAGGGGCACCTGGGTGGCTCAGTCAAACACCCAACTTCAGCTCAGGTCATGATCTCAGGGATCTCACAGTTCTCGAGTCCTGCATCAGGCTCTGTGCTGGCAGCTCAGCGCCTGGAGCCTGCTTCAGATTCTGTCTCCCTCTATCTTTCTGTCCTTCCCCAACTTGGGCTCTGTCTCTCTCAAAAATAAACATTAAAAAAAATTTTTTTAAAGATGGAAAGCAAATCTGATCTGAAAAGAAGTTGGAAAAAAAGAAACAGATTTTGCAAAACTATTCAAAATATTGGCCAAAGCTACTATCGTTAAATGTGTTATAGCCCAAGTTATTAGGTAATGACACTATGAAGTCCTAATGATGTAAACTCACTGCATTTAACAATTCATTTTAATATCCTCATCTATCTCACCCTTCAAAACGTTCATTTTACCTGTTTTATAGAATATATGGTTCTACATACAATATATAAATATACTTTCAGAGAGGGTGGATGTTCTTTTAACCGATGGGGAAAGTTGTCAAAAATATTTGGGACCACTTCTCCAGTGTTTCAGAGCTCCACCCACACCATGCCTGTGGATGTTCTTGTGTTATCTGTGCTGACGTTACAAACTCCTTAGCATGGGAGAAATTGCTGCTTATTCCCCTAGATCCTGACAGATATCCCTGTTGAGGTATCAGGTATTGATGCAGTGGTACTAGAACACAATGGTTTTCTTACTTCACAACTGTCTCTTACTCGTCACACAGGATGGGACTGAGGCAGCAGGTAAAGCACTTTCCAAATCTATCCTTCCTGTACCTTTAGCACAGGGAACACAGGGAACAGTAAGTACCACCAGGAACCTACATCTATATAATTCTGCATCTTCTGGTCCCAACTACCTCCCCAATGTCATCTTTCCCACCAAACTTAATCATATACATAATTTTATTTTTTTTAATAAAAATAAACCAAGCCCAACATGGGGTTCTAGCTCACCAATGGTAAGATCATGATGCCAAGTTGTTTATCAGATGCAGAGGTCTGATAGACTGAAGTCAAATGTTTTTGTCTGGAATATATCATAGATGATATTGTATACTTCATACTATATCCCATCTAGAGATACAATATCAGATTGATGCATAGAGTGGCCTTTTTAGAATGTAAACTGTATCATGTCAATATTGTCTAAATCTCACTTATGGTTTCCTTTGCATTTATTCTATAATACGAAGTCAGACGCTTAACTGACTGAGCCACCCAGGTGCCCCTCATCTACATAATTTTAAAGAAACTATATAACCAACCCCACCCCTGATTTCCACTCCTTGGAGGCAACTTCTTTTATCTGTTTCTTTTCAGTTATTTACTTTAATATTTCTAAATAATGCTGGCCCACTATTCATGCCTCTTTTAGATATTATCAATCTACATGCTCCCATGGAAAAGATTATTTTAGCTCTTATATCTGCCCCCCACCCACCAGCAAGCACACACATTTCACCTCCCTGCTCATCATCTCAATAAAATGTTAATAAAACTTTTGGATAAATTAATACTCAGAATTTATGAAGCGAATATGCAAATGCTTTTCATAGCTGAGCCACCAGTACACTATGACTTTTATATTCCTCCTTGTAAGAAAAAGCTTTTGGAGCTAACGGCCTTTTTCACCCTTTGCTCAGGTTTTCACAGACCAACTGGGATTCCATCACTAAACTGTGGCTGGATCTGCCAGCTCCCTTCAATACAGTCAAACAAGCTGGGCAACTCATCAAATTCTTTCTTCCCCGGGTTCTTTCTTCTCATCATTCTTGGAGCCTCATCTTCCTGCTCCAACCTACACTGGTTGCTTCCTAATCCCTATATAGGGCCATCAGTTTGGGAATTCCCCTCGCCTCCTTCCCAAATTGGAATCCACATTTCCTGGAATTCCTTTGCTCCCTCATTTTTACGGAGAGTTTCCATCAGTCCCATCCTGTGAAAGGAAGCCTGGAAGGTAAATTTTGAGACCTCCCTTGACAGACACCACTAATTGCCTACCTGGTATCTAGTCTTCCCTTTTTCCTGAGTTTGCTGAGGGAAGCGAACATATTAAGACCAAGAATAGACTAATTCAATACTAGAGCTGGACAAGAACTTAGGGCCACTGTTCACAAACTCGGCTGCACAATGAGACACTGGGAGCACTTGAAAACCCCTGAGGCCCAGCCTCCATCCACAGAGATTCTGGCCTCATCCGTGTGGATATAGCCCAGGCACTAGGGCTTTTTAAAAAGCTCCCCAGGTTACTCAAATGTGCACCCAGTTTGAAATCCTCTGCCTGTTTCCATCCCCTTATTTTATGGATGAGGCAATTAAGGCACTCCTGAGGTTGCAACCTGCCCCCAGAAGAATCCAATTTATTGACCCCTCTGTCCAGTGTTCCTTCTTGATCCCTGAATTAAGTATTTCTTAAGAAGTAATGACCTAAAGGGGCACCTGGGTGGCTCAGTCGGTTGAGCATCCAACTTCCGCTCAGGTCACAGTTCACACATTTGAGCCCCACGTTTGGCTCTGCGCTGACAGTGAGGAGACTACTTCAGATCCTCTGTCTCCTGCTCTCTCTCTGCCCCTCCCCGCCCCTGCCAAAAATAAATAAATAAAACCTGTTTAAATAAAAGGAGTAGCAGCCTGGAAGATAGTCAGGAATGAAGAAAAAAAATGTTATGTTCAAATAAACTAGTATTTTGAATATAATTTCTCTTATTTAGAAACGTGATAATTTGGCAGACAAGAATCCTAGCCCATAAATTCAGGAGACTTCTAAAAGGTCATGTTATTAAAATGAGAAGGAAAAAGCAAGTAAAGCCATCTGATGAAATTAATCCAACATTTATTTTCCTCAGGGTCTCTCTGTGCTTCAGGCTCTTGAGAGCAAACCCGTAGTTTCCATTTGTTCTACCCCAGTGAACCCTCTCTGGCTGCAGGTACCAATAGTCACGTCTGAGGCCGCAGCCTAGGGGCTGAGCCTCACCGACAGTGCTGACCAGTACATCCCCTGGGCAGCCTCGGCCCTCTGCTTCTAGCACATCCCACTCCCTGGTTCTTCTGCCTACCTCGCTGGGCATTTCTCGGCCTCCTTTGCTGCCTCCTCTTCCATCTGACTTCAGGTGACAGAATGCCAGGCTCTTCTCTCCTATGTCCTACTTTCTAGAAGCGTTTGCCCAGTGCTGTGCCTTTAAATACTACCCACATGATGTGGACTTTCACATCTGCAACTCCAGCAAATCTCTCCCTTGAACAGCCTCTCTTATCCAACCTCTTCCTTGAAACCCCACCCACATGTCTAATAGATTTCTAATACCAACCCCCACCCCCGTCTCCACCCATCTGCTCAGCAGAGTGATTACACACATTTATCCAGATGTTTCAGCTGTAACCACTCCCCCATCAGTGATTTTCCAACTTGGCTGCACAGTAGAAGCATTTGGGACATTTATGTATGTATTTATTTAAATATTTTTAATGTTTATTTACTTTTGAGAGAGAGAGAGAGAGAGAGAGCATGAGCAGGGGAAGGGCAGAAAGAGAGAGGGAGACAGAATCCTAAACAGGCTCCAGGCTCCGGGCTGTCAGCACAGAGCCTGACATGGGCCTCGAACCCATGAACCGTGAGATCATGACCCATGAAATCATGACCTGAGCCAAAGTCCAAAGCTTAACTGACTGGGCCACCCAGGTGTCCCCAGTTGGGAACTTTTAAAAGGTTGCAGTGCCTGGCTTCCAGCCCCTAGGTATTCGGCTCTAAAACTGGTGCCCAGTTATGAGCTAAGTATCAAGATTTTTGATAAGCTTTCCAGGTGATTTTAATGTGTAGTAGAGTACAGGAACTTTGCTCCAGAGCCATAACTTGACTTCTCCTTTTCCTCAATCCACACATGCAACTGATCAAATCTTCCTTCAAAGCACATCATGAATCCATGTCCCCACCTCTCTCTATCCATGGCAGCCTTCCTGGTCCCAGCCCTGTTACCTCTCTGACAGCTACAACAGCCTCCCACTCTTCTACATGGTAGCCAGAGGTAATGTTTTGTTTTTTTATTTGTATTTTTTATTTTTATTTATTTTTTTCATTTTAGAGAAAGAGTGAGAACAGGGGAGAGGGGCAAAAGGAGAAAGAGAATCCTAAGCAGGCTCCATCCTAAGCAGCACTGAGCACAGAGCTGGATGTGGGGCTCCATCCCATGACTCTGGGATCAGGACCTGAGCTGAAATCAAGAGTCTCCTGCTCAGCCAACTGAGCCACACAGGCGCCCCCAGAGGGGTAATGGTAAAAGCACAAGTCTGATATCACTGCCCTGCTTAAAACTCCATAATGGCTTCCCTCTGCTCTCAAACTAAAATCCAACCCTCCTATCGTTGCCTAAAAGTCTCCTGCCCCCTCCTTCCCATACCCACTCACCCCCACAGCCTCCTTCCTGGCTCTGAAACAGTCCCTGATCTGGGCATTTGCATTTGCTGTTTCACCTGTCTTCCGGCTATGCCCCCAACTCTGTGTGTCTGGCTCCTTCTCATCCTTCCCTATAGCCTCTCTCAGCACTTAACGTCCTTTATGATTGCCATCACATTCTTTATTGGTGTTCCCTAGAAAAGAACCTTCCTGAAGGCCTGGTCTTGCTCATGACTGGACCCACAGCACACAGCAGAGCACCTAGCATATAAGAGGTGTTCAAGGACTCCTTTTTAGGAAAAAGAAATGAATGGGTCAATGAATGAGATAACAACCTTGACTACAGGAACACCGTGTTGGCTAGTATCTGTTAAGATGAACTAATAATAATGACAACAATAACAAATATAATAAAAATAATACAACAACAATAATATAAAGTCTAAAACACTGATAGGAAATTCTGAATTAAAAAAATACAGAGGGGCACCTGGGTGGCTCAGTCAGTTAAGTGTCCAACTTCGGCTCAGGTCACGATCTCACAGTTTATGAGTTCAAGCCCCATGTCAGGCTCTGTGCTGACAGCCAGCTCAGAGCCTGGAGCCTGTTTCAGATTCTGTGTCTCCCTCTCTCTCTGACCCTCCCCTGCTCATGCTGTCTCTCTCTCTCTCAGAAATAAATAAACATTTAAAAAATTCAAAAATATACTGAAAAGGCTTGCTCAGCCAAGATACATTCGAGAGTTTTAGGTATTTAATTGCTTGGTTTGCTGATAGAAACCTATTTTGTTTTATTTAATATTCCTAAAGTCTTTCCAAAGAATGAACTATTTAATGAATTGTTATCATGAAAACTTGGAATCTATTGGGGAGAAAGAAAATGAGAGTCCTCCTGGAATCCAAATGCAAAAGTAAAATTTACACACATTTAAAAAATAACATTGGTAGAAGCATAAGAGAAAATTTTTTAAAATATGATTTGACAGGCTTTTCTAAGGATGACACAACTCAGAAGCCAGTGAAAAAGACTGACAGATCTTAACACAAACATTTAAGAGTCTGAAAAGTTAAAAGACAGAATGGGGGGAAAGTCTGCAATATATTTAAACGGCCAAAAGTTTATCACCTATTATCTGTAGAGAGCTCCAAGTTATTAGAAAGAAAATGTGTAGTAATAGACCGAGGATCTAAACCGGACAGTGAACATTAACAACAACAAAAATGTACTAACAGCCAGATTAGTGACAATCTATCTTAAGATTTATTTACCAATAATGAGAACAAGACTGTATTGATGGAAATGTACATTTTTGAAGGACACTCAGCTTGGTATCTAGAAGAGTATCTGTGATCTAGGAATCAAATATCTGTGAATTTGCAGGACAAATGCTTAAAACTTAGTGAACTTCAAAATGTGTTTTCATAGGGGGTGTGAATTTTTAAGAACAAGTATCAGTCAAAAAGATGGCTACACAAATGTTCATTGTAACCCTACTGGCAACACTGTATTGCCCTAACGATGTCTATGCATACTGTTAATTTTTTAAGTTACAAAATAAATATATTGAGGTTCCATTTTTCAAAAAATGCTGACATTTATAACTGTATGTAGACATCTTAAAAGGCTAGGAGTACATAAACCAGAAGGCAAAAAAATCTTGGCACTCTCCTGAAGTCGTGTTACATGTAATCTCAAATTTCTTCTTTAAGTTCTCCATATTTTCTTTATTTTTGGTGATTAACATATGGATTCTTGAGTTATTATGAATTAAACTAAGTTATGTAAAAAAGAATCTAATAATACGTGCCAGGTAATACAGCATTTCTCTGTCTGATGTTTGTGCAGGATGTGGAAAGTGGGGAAGTCATGCAGAGACTGCTCTTCAGCGTGTTTACAGCAATGACCATGCTGGCCAAGGGGCTGAATGCCACAAGGCAATCTGGCAGATGGCAGGCTTTAGAAAAATCCCAATGACATGCATCCATTTTTTTTTCTTCCACTCCACTTCCTATAACGAACTGATTTTCTCATGATTTGTGCTGAGAGAGAGAGACAGAGACAGAGAGAGAGGTGGATCCAAATAGTTCATGCTGTGGGATAGTTGGGACCCAATTAAAGGAAGTCAAGGGGAGAGAGAGAGAGAGAGAGAGAGAGAGAGAGGAGGAAGGAAGGAAGGAAGGAAGGAAGGAAGGAAGGAAGGAAGATAAGGAAGGAAAGGGAGGAAGGGAAGGAAGGAAGGAAGGAAGGAAGGAAGGAAGGAAGGAAGAAAGAGAGAGAGAGAGAGAGAGAAAGAAAGAAAGAAAGAAAGAAAGAAAGAAAGAAAGAAAGAAAGAAAGAAAAAGAAAGAAAGAAAGAAAGAAAGCAAAAGATGGGGCACCTGGGTGGTTCAGTTGGTTAAGCATCCAACTTTGGCTCAGGTTATGATCTCACAGTTCATGGGTTCAGGCCCCCCCCCCCGCCTTGGGCTCTGTGCTGACAGCTCAGAGCCTGGACCTGTTTCAGATTCTGTGTCTCCCTCTCTCTCTGACTCTCCCCTGCTCACGCTCTCTCTCTCCCTCTCTCTCTCTCTCTCTCTCAGAAATCAATAAAACATTTAAAAATTTTTTAAAAAAAGAAAGAAAGAAGTGAGAGAGAAACCGTGGTTACCACCTAAGCATGGCTCTCAGAACATAAATGACATGGTCATTCTAATCCTGAGAAGCCCTGGGGAAGAAAAATTATAGGGCTTTTCATTTTCCACCAGAGCCGCTCATAAAAAAATGTGCATGCTACAACTTTCAGGAATTTCCCTATAGACGACCGACCATGCCAGCAGTTCCTATAAAATCACCCCCCATCACCACTTGGCTGCCTTCGGCCAGCAGGAAAGCAGAAGTAGGGCTGCACATTTTTAAAGTGCTGGATCTGAACAAACCATACCCCCTTTGAAAATCCTGACCAATCAGCTCTAGGTCACAGATTAAAGTAAAGCAAAACTCCATTTCTCAGCAATACAGGCTTCCAAGAGCACTTAAAGTTGGAGAAATTAATGGAATCACGGCAGTCCCTACATTTTACTTTCTCTAACATTCTAACAAAAGACCCTCAACACGGTCATGCTGATGGCTCATAAGGGAAAAGTAACATTAAAAGCCATAAAGCCATAATTAATCCTTTTCTCCTTAAATCACTGAATGACTTTACCTTATTTTTAGACAAGCCCACCTCGGTGTCAGCTGGGGAATTGCTAGATTCATCTTTCCTCTGACAATTCCCTCTAGCTGCTCTAGGTGATACAATTTTTTTAAGCCCACCATTTTAATTATGGGTCTTCTGGAATTATAGCAAGGACAATTTTTCAGAACCTTTGGCTTCACTAGTCACCAATTATTGCCTGACAGATGTATTCAAGGAGAGATAACAGAAGATAACCTTCAAAGGAGTAGGACGGAAGCCATCCCCCAAGGAATATTGGCAACCTCCCTCCCCCACCAAAGGTGTCTTGTCACACTGGGAAAAGGAGGCAGGGGTCCAAGGTCAAAACAGAGTAGAAAGCGGGGCGCCTGGGTGGCTTAGTCGGTTGAGCGTCCGACTTTCTATTAGGTCATGATCTCGCAGTTTGTGGGTTCGAGCCCCGCATCGGGCTCTGTGCTGACTGCCAGCTCAGAGCCTGGAGCCTGCTTCAGTCTTTGACTCCCTCTCTCTCTGACCCTCCCCTGCTCACGCTGTCTCTCTCTCTCCTAGAAATAAATAAAACATTAAAAAATTAAAAAAAAAAAAACAGTAGAAAGCTCAGCTAGAGGTCTGCTAAGGAAAATGGGAAGCACTGGCACCTCCCACCCACCCCCACTGCCCTCACCTCGCCATAACTGCCAAATCAAACAAGTAAACAGACTAAAACCTGGCTTTAAACATTCAATCCTGAAAAGAACATTGCAGTTTGAGTAAAAAAGAATGAAGTCTGGAAATAAAATTTCTTTTCTCTATGAAGCCCACAACCCATGCCGGAAGAGCTCACTGAAGGGTGATCTCATTCTTCAGAACTCACGTGCGGAACCTAGACTCCTGGCCGTGGCTGAGAACAGTCCAGCCTCAGAGAAGATCCCATTTTTGCCTTTCATGACCCAAAGGGCTTTCTTTGGCCGCTAATTTCACTTTGAAAACTGTAGCACAAGAAGCCACCTGTTTTTCCACTGTTTTAAGAACTGTCTTATCCTGGGTTTCACTTCACAGCAGTGAAGAAACCGAGGCTGAAGAGATTAGCTTGTGAATATGATCATTCCTGCCTTTGAGTTCTCATATTCTGCCATTCTGTTCAAAAATTGTCTCCATACTCTTCCTCCTTGCTTCATTAAGAGATTTTATATTTATTACTCTGTTGTTAAAATCGACACTTTTGGCTTTAAAATTTTGTTAATGTTTATTTATTTTTGAGAGAGAGAGAGAGAGACAGGGCATGAACAGAGGAGGGACAGAAAGAGAGGGAGACATAGAATCCGAAGCAGGCTCCAGGCTCTGAGCTGTCAGCACAGAGCCTGATGCGGGGCTCGAACTCATGAACCACGAGAGCTGAGCCAAAGTTGGACACTCAACTGACTCAGCCACCTAGGCGTCCCCAAAACACTTTCAATATGCTCCTCCTTGGGAGAAAGGAACATGGCCTCCTAAAACACTTCAGGATTTACCGATTTTTAAGCGCAGGAGATTAAATCAACTTGGCACCATTATGCTGGTCCCTGCATGGCCACGCTCAGGGGAAGAGTGGGATATGTGTCTGTTTGTAAAGGGTCCAGGCCATAGAACCTGGTTTAAGGAAGGTTTGCTAATGGAGAAGGGCAAGTAGATGATGACAGTTTGTGTGACTCATCTTAAAGTATGAAGAGGAAGATGAGCTGAACTCTTGAGACTGTTGACTCAAACAGAAGAAGCTACTGGATTCCCCCAAGCTTGGGCTGTTTGGTTAGCACATCACAGAGGTGGTAAACAGCTCCCGAAAGTGTGAAGCCCATGTCCCACCTCTGCAGAGAACAACGCAGCTGGTCCCTTGAGCATAAAACATCAGAATTCATACCTTGACATTGAGACAACCTCTCCCACCCCTCTCTTAATGACCCCTTCTTCCATTCTCAGTTTACAATTAAACAAGCCTGTTTCCCACGGGCACTGCACAACCGGATATACATACATATATATATATATATTATTTTTAAATGCAAATCCCTTCGAAAGCTATTTGTGTGCAGAGCCAAGCGTGTGTCCTGTACCGCAAGAATGGCAGCCTCTGGAGATACCCATTGGATATGATACAAATGGTTAAGTTGTTAAGGAAATGTGCTAAGAAAAATACTGGAGTAAAGATTTTTTAAAAACCATAAAGATTATACACCACACCCACCATAAGCCTAAGCCTGTTTATCAGTCCACACAGAAGACAGTAAGTAAACCCAGAGTCCGTTTGCTCCCCACCTTTTAGGACAGAGCTTTTGGAGCTAAGGCAGTGGGAGAATTGTATAACTTCTGCCCATCTGCGCCATTAAAAACCGACACGTAAGACAGATGGTCATTTTGGCATAACATTTGTAAGTACCCAGTCATCAAAGTTGTACCAAAGTTATGTCTTCGAATTCAAAACTGGCCTTTCAAAGGTCTAAAAAACACATATATACACCACGCTTGCTTGGAATGAAATAGTCATCTGGACAATCACCGGAGATCAAGTAAATTCTCTTAAATTCTGGCTTTCCTTGCTAGCATCAAGTCCGCTGGCAATGCTGAGGACGCCATGCAGGAAACGCAGGAGAGGCTCCCCGCTATTTTGACAAAATGTAACAGCCCACCACCGGATTTGTTCTGTGACCAGAGGGGGAGTCAAGGCCTGTTGGTACTCACCTTCCCCCCCGCCCCCGCCCCCCGCCCCCCGCCCCCAGGTTCAGCCACGGAGCTGGGTGGTTGTGGCTCTGACCACGGAGGCGGGGCCCCTTGGCAGCGCCATCCGGCTGAACTGTACGCCTTTTCATAAAGGCAGACGAATTCGGGTTAACCACACTCTAACCCTCCCACCTGAGGAAAAGGCCTGTTTGTTCCGGAAGGCAAAGCCCAGCCTTATTTAACTAACTGCAGGCAGTTAATATAAGCACGCCCGAGGCAGCAAGAGAGCTCTAGTCGAGAACAGTAAAGCCATCCGCTTGATGAAATTCCTCCAGAATCCGACAGTCCTGAAGGACACGGCTCAGGCGCCTCACCTGACGGTTAGCCTGAAAACACCTGCTCCCGTCGCCCGCGTCCCGGCCCGGGGAGCCCGGTACGGCTGCCGGGCCATGCCTCCGCCTCCAAAACTTTCCTGGGCTTTCCGGATTCCGAGCAGGAGAACCCGTGCGGTGCGCGCGCCTCTCCGCCTTCCCGGGCGCGCCTCCCCTGAAGTTGGAGCCCGTCTAGGCGGGCTGCCTTCCCTTACCCTGCGTGCAGCCTCCCGGGGCCCGCAGACCCCGGGTGCGGACGGCGGAGCGCAGCGGCCGGGGGCGCCGCTCGGGCGGCGTGTCCGCGGGACAGCGCGGCTGAAGTGCGCGCCGGGAGCCCCGAGGCGCGTGGCCGGGCGTTCCCGCCCCGCCCCCGAGTCAACACCTCCGCCGCGTCGCCTCCCGCCGGCAGGGCGAGCTGGGGAGCGGGCGGGGAGCTTCTCAACTCGGGCCCTGGGGGACTTCTTCCACGTGTCAGCCCGCGGGCCTCCCCGAGCCCCGGGAGGCTGGAGGCAGAGTCGCGGAGCCAGGCGGGGGCGCTGGGAGGGGACGCCCGAAGACCCCAGGAGGAGAGCAGCCCGGGGAGGGACCGCGGAATGCAGGGGGGGCCCCAGGGCGCTCCAAGAGGGCGAAGCCGAGTCCCAGGGGTACTGACCTGTGGCGGGGTCCCCAGCACAGGCCCGAGGCTCCGTTCCACGCCGGCAGGTCCAGCGCCTCCACGCCGGGAGGCATGACGCGGCCCCGGTGCGGCAGGAGGAGAAAGCCGAGGGTGGGACGGCCGCACCTGCCGCCGCCCCGGGGTGCGGGCCCGAAGCTCCCGCGCTGGAGCCTCGGGTGTGCCAGGCGCTGCGGCCACCCCGCTCCGCGTCCGGGCTGCCTGCTGGGAGGTCCGGCGAGGGAGAAGCGCCTTCTAAAGGGAACCCGACCGTGGAGCGCGGGTGCCGCCGCGCGCCCTCCACACTGCCCCCCGGCGGCGGGGCCGCGCACTCCCCGCCCCCTGCGACCCCAGCCTGTTTCGCTGCCTCTTGTTTTCTGGCCCCATTCTGCGCATTTCTGTAGTCATTTCTATTTTGATGCGTTCAGGACACTCTCAGTGCCAAGCCGAGTGCTGGGTCCTGTAGACACCGAGATAAGAAAGACCCGGCCCTTTCCTCTAGGACCTTAGGTAAACTGGCAAGCTCATTCGGTTAAGTTCATTCATTGGAGCGCGTTTGTATTCTGAAGTGGATGATCACAGAACTCTGTGACAAGAGTCGCGTTTCGGAGATGTGAAGAGCTACCGACGCACAAGGAAAAGAAAAACGGGGAGCTGGAGCGAAGCCCCCGCTCGCGGAGAACGTGGCCCCACGGCCGCGGCAGAGTCAGAGAGGCGGGGCTCTCAGCCCGCGCTCGCAGCCTGCGGCCTCTGCGCTTCCCTCCCAGAGCACGAAAGGAAGGGAAACCGGCCTGCTGGAAACCAGGCACGAATCTTAAGAGGTGGGGGTCTCCCTCATTTGCCCAATGTCACGTTCAGCTTGAAGCTGGCCAACAGCCTGTTTTCCAGGGAGTCCTCGTCCTTCTTTTTACGTGATAAGCAGCAGTAGCACTGAAAGTCCGACGTCCAGATTTGGATCAGCAAGTGTTTAAAGGGTTTCGGGGTTTAGCTAAGGCAAAGAATATTTTGCCAAGTAATTATTGTAACGTGCGTCTTCAGGTAGACGTAATTGGACAGAATGGTGTAAACAAACATACATAGTTGATCCTCTTTTGCAAGTCGCTTTTAAGGCAAAAATGCTTATTTTAGAGTCCCTTTCATCGAGGTGCTCACTGACTGCAGACAGGCTTGGAAAATCCCGTTTACACAGTTCAGTGCCTGCACGTGGCTGCAAGGGTGGTATGGTTAGGTTCCTTTCTGTAAGAAAAGGAGAGGAAATGGCATGGCTCTGTTCTTGTGGGGAGGATGTGACTCCCTTGAAAAAGGCAGACGGTGGCTTGACTGGAGAGTGTTGGAGGAAGTATATGGAAAGGACAGACATATACATAGAGAGAGAATATATGTACACACATAATTTTTATGCTAAAGAATTTTCAAGCCTTTTGAATTCAGCGAAAAACTTGCCATGAAAGTACAGCCCTATTACCTCCAAAATTACAGGAATCCACCAGGGGCAACAATCCCTTCAGAGGTGGACTGTAAACTGGAATAACTTTTTTTGTACCAGCAAACTACCCCAAAATACTAACGTTTTCTAAAACTTCAGTATTTCTACTGAATAACTTACCAGTGGGTAATTAAAAAGAAAATTCATTGTTAGCAGTGCATTTATTAAGAAGATTTACCACCTGGAAGGGCTCTGTGCCTCAAGGGGCCGGGAGTAACCCTGTGCGCCTACTAGGTAGGAAGGTTGATTTGCATGTTATCTCCCTGAACACTCAGCTCTCTGTGTCCTGTCAGCTGCTTTTGAAATGAGGAAATGGGTTCCGAGAGGTTTAAGTTGCTGCCCTGAGGTCACCCACAGAAACTATTGTAGATCCAAGATTTCAACTCAGGTCTTTGGAGTTTCCAAAATCTTTACTCTCACCACAGTGCTACACTGACAAGAGATCTGATTCACTGTCACTGCCCTTGAATCAGTTTCCTGACCTAGAGAAGTTTCCTTCGTTTCAAAAAGTGGAGAAGACATACATGTACATAAATAGCTGTAATTGGTGATGCACATGTTATGGATCGATATAATAGTATTATTTCTTATAAACATATGGTTTAAAAAATAAACAGTGAGTAAATTCCTATCAAACACTGTAGGGGATGAAATGGTGGCAATAGGGGACTCAACGTATCTCAAATTTTAATGTGCAAATGAAACACCAGGGGATCCAGAGACTTAGATTTTCCATTTCTTAAAAGCCATAAGTACAGCAAGAATTGCTTATACTCATTATAAAACCTCAAATTTCAACACCTGGAGTCATTATTATAAACCTCATTATGTTAAATAATAAGACTTCAGTGTCTCAAGGCTATCTTCATTTAGCCCTTGACACAAAATTAAAAATTAACAAATCCGTTTTCTTTACCAAAAAAAGTTTGCTTTGAGAAAACCTTTATTGCACATCATTAAATTCATTTCTATTTGAATAAATAGTGCACAAAACAAAGATACATGTTGTAAAAATCCCTGAAATTCCAATCAGCAGTATCCAAGGAAAGGAGACTTTGTTCTTTGTCTTTTAAGGCACACATTTTCTACTTATTTTTAAGTTATGAGCAAATTGTTTTTTTTTTAAGGTTTGTTTTTTTTTAAAGTACTTCAATGTTTATTTTTGAGAGAGCATGTGCACATGCACACACTAGTGGGGGAGGGGCAGAGACTCTTAAGAGGACAGAGGATCCTTAAAGAGGGCACTTCACTGACTGCAGAGAGCCTGAGATAGGGCTGGAACTCACAGACTGTGAGATCATGACCTGAGTCAAAATCCAGAGTCAGACGCTTAACTTACTGAGCGACCCATGCACCCCAAGAGAATTTAAAATGCAATGATTAGGGATGCCTGGGTGGCTCAGTTGGTTGAACTACTGACTCTTGATTTTGGTTCAGGTCAGGATCCCAGGGATTGAACCCCACATCAAGCCCCACAGTTAAGCCCCAAGTCAAGCCCCACGCTGAGCATGGAGCCTGCTTAAGATTCTTACTTTCTCTGCCTCTGCCCTTCTCCCTCATGCTCCCTCACTCTCGTGCTCTCTCTCTGATAAAAAATAAAATAAAATAAAATAAAATAATAAAATAAAAATAAAGTAATTACTGATATATATCAACCACCTCCCCTCTCTCTCACAGATGAACCCCAGAGTGGTCAAGAGCAGAGTTAGTGAGTTTTATGAAGTCAGAGCAGGCATTGTTCTCCACTGATGACACAATCAATCCAGTCAAAATAGCTGGAAGCAAGAGTGTAAGAGCTAAAGAGGGGGGTGGAGAGCATATTCTAAAGCAAAGGCAAAATAAACAAGAAATAATAACCCAATGGCTTCTGTCATCAAATTAGTTTAAAAAAATAAACCCCAATATAAAGCTGCAAACGACATTAAATATTGCTTTCAAAAATATAAATAGTTCTTGATGAATTAGAGCTATTGGTTTGCTCAAAGTAAGAGTCTTCAAACATACTATACCTGATCTTAAAATATCCATACAGTTTCTCAACTCAGATATATATTACATATCCCTCTAGAGCACAGATTAGCCTGATAGCTACTTTTTACAACAGCAGAATATTGAAACCGGAGGGTCGTCTTCTAATCTGTATTTTCCAGAATTGGGTAGATCTTTGCATTCTGCTATAAATGTGCGAAGTTCAGTCTCTGGGAAGCCATCTTGTTGGTAATGCTACATAGAATTAAAAAAAAAAATGTTCTCATGAATAAGTCCCTTGAAAACAGCTTTATTCCACATCCAAAATGGATCATTTGTCAAGGGAGGGCATCTTTCTAAAGGGATAGTTCAGTCACTTTCAAGTATTTTCAGGAAGATGTAGCCACTAGAGACATTCTTAGGTTTAGCTAATGGAAAGTGGGCCTAGAATTCTGCAGTGTCCTACTGGGCTCTCTTTTGTGGGTCTGGCTCAATCCAAAATGGGCATACTGAATCGGAGTCTGAGCCATCCTTCCAGGAAGAATCCATTCTGGACACCCTCTTGGAGTCTCTTTCAGACAAGTCGAAGGGTCCTATGTTAGCAGCTGTTCAGGATCTAAGATCTCTAGAGCATATCCTGACCAGAGAGGATCAGCCATCACTTGCCCACCTGACAGGTGTTCTGAGCCCATGGGAAGGAGGTAAGCATCTAAACTGTGAGTCTCAGACCAAGAGTTGTCAACTAATATTACTACCTTTGAGACATTGGCTATCACCCTTGAATAACATGTAGTTCTCTGCATGCAGAGATGAAGGCAGTGAATTTTTAGAGCACAGTGGGGAGGGATTTGGACATGTACAACTATACTCTTTCCCAGTGGCCTTGGTGACTCTAAGCACACATCTGCCAAGCAAGTATTGAGGACAGTCAGTTCCTGAAATCTAATTCAGTAAAAATGAAGTTGTGGCCCTGGCTTCAGCAGCAAGGTATTCATAATTATTAACTCATCAACTCCTGCTAACCCTCTCTGTATCCCTGGGGCCATTTCTATAACATCATGTTTCATTACCTTCTCATACCCAGAAAGCTCCCAAGTGGAAGGATCTATGTCAGTGGTATACCTAATAGTATAAGGTTATCAGAAATTTAAATATATAGATGGATATTTAGCCTACTTTTCCATATTTCAAAGGGCTGATACTAATTTTAAAATATCCCATGTAAGGGACAATATAAATAACAGCTTTTCAACTCAGCTTTTCTGATACATCTAAAGCTTACATGGCTAGTACCTGACATGTCAATCCCTTCAGTCTTTTGGAGATCAGGCCCCTGGGATGGTCCCAGGCAGGTCCTTGCAAAGAGTCAGTCACAGTATACTCCAAACCAAGAGGTCAATTTTTCTTTATGAAAATTGGATTTTAAATGGTCCCCATCAAATTTTGAATTGCCATATGTTTCACTTACCCAATGCCTACTAGTCTTTATAATTCTAATACAAGTTTAGAAATCTTGTTTGAAAAAAAGTACGACTTAGAGACAAAACTTAAAATATACTATAAATTCAAATTCTTCATTTCTGTTTCTCAATATCTAAAGCTGAAGCCTTTCTTTTCTACCTTGAAAAAATTAACATTCTAGCTGTTCTCCTCCCTCTTAGGTACCATATTTCATTGCCATTCTACAAGTTCTGGAAAAATGCTACTCCTTGTGGCTCTTGATGAACCTACCTTAATTGTTTCATATGTATCAGTGATCAGCGCAATGAAAAGACTTAAAATCATATATATAAAGAGGCTGATAAATGAGTAGAGGTAAATTCTGCTAAACAGCCAGACCAAGTAACTTTTTTGTTGCATTTTTGCAAATGTGGCAAACATATCATCTCCATTTATCAGAGAGAAAAGGCACTCAGAGACCATGTTCAGAGAACGGAACTGGAAAAAGAGAAGAGAAAAAGTTCACTTTACTTCATGTTCCTTCCTGTTGGAGACTTTGTTCATGACACTATATTAAAACTAACAGACCACATATCCCAAGTTACCCTTGCAAACTATGTAGTGAATCTGCAGTTAACTACAAGCATTTGCTATGTGATACACGAAACCTGTATAATGCCTACTGTTTTTCCCAGGACAAGCAGCACCTTCTTCATGTTCCCCTTAATGGGAGCAGCCTGAATTGAAGCTGCTGGTCTACACCCTCAATGCTTTTCTGAGTCAAGTCTTACCATTCCCTCTACCGACATGGAAAGAGATCCTAGAAACACTTATGCAGAGACACCCAAGTCCCAACCATACACATTCATACTTCTCATTTTAAAGTTCATTCCATTTAGGATAATGGTATTATAATTAAGAGTGACTCTGGTAACAAAAAATTCATATATTTCTTCAAGTTCCTCCCTATACTACATTTTTAATAAAATCACATTTCCAAAAGTCTTGCCTAAAGAGCTTACTCTAGTCTTGCCTAATAAGTTTACTCTAATATATAGTGATAAATCAAATTGACTTATCATGACCTAATAGTGCTAAAAAGAAAAAAAAAAGAACCACATAATTATCTGATATATTCCACAACGGGAGGTGTGGTAGCTGAGTGAATCAATTATTCTTTCAGGTCAGTCACACCTTACCTGTTTACAAACATAGCACTTAGATATACCACCTTTGACATTTTCAGGATGAGTCACAAAATAGAAGGAGCTCATTTTAAAAGGATAACTGGCACGATTTTAGAGCTTAACAGTAACAGGAAAAAGTTGTTTATTGGTACCTTATCATGGTAAGGCCCCAGCACAATCCATCCACAGAAGCAATAGCCTAAATAAATCATAGCGGCACAGCAACAGAACCTGATGACATTGGGCAGTGCTGCCTGAAGGGTCAGAATAAGGAGCTAGGAAAGTAAGAGAGGCCATTAGAATCCCCTTGTCCCTCAGCCAAAGCAGTGCAATAACTCTGAAAGATAGAAATACCAACAGCATGGAGATCCATGGAATCCTTACATTGTACTTCTGAAAGAAACCGAGGTATCGAATGACGCCAAGCCACACAAGCATGGTGGACGTCCCAAGAAGTATGCTACAGACGTCATAACTTGTTAGACTCTAAAACAGAGTGGAAAAAAAATAACCAGATTATTTAGCAGAAATTCATTAGGACAAAAAAATATTTTGGTGGTGGGGTTGACAGGACTCGGGCAGTGTTCTAGGCGCTAAGGACAAAGAAGTGAACAAAGAGACAAAATTTCCTTCCCTCATGAAGCTTGCGTTCTAGTGGTGGGGAGTGGGGTGGGGAGAGATAATAGAAATAAATTAATGAAACCCTCAATATATTAGCTGACAGTAAGTGCTGAGAAGAAAATTCGGGGGATGGGTTGCCTTTTAAATGGAGCTGCATTTGATCAAAGACCCTAGGGGAGTGAGAGAGTGCAAACCAAGCAAACAGCTAGGAGAGGGGTGTCCCAGGCACAGAGACTAGCAAATGCAAAGGCCCCGTAGCAGGAGGTTGCCTCCAAGGATGGGATGGAGAGTCCAGCTGGAGTGAGCAATGAGGGAGAGTACAGAGTCATAGAGGTAAAGGGGTGGGTAGTTTTGGGCCTCATGGGTAATTTAACAACTTTGTATTTTACTCTGATAGGCTGGGGAGATTTGAAAGCTCTGAACAGGATATGATTCCATTTGGCTGCTATGGCTAAGTGCAGACTGTTGGGAGAGGGAGAAGGCAATTGCAATGATATAGATGAGAGCTGATAGTGGCTTAGACTAGGTTGGTAATGGTAGAGGTGATGAGGTGATTTTTAACGGTAGATTGCTAGGATTTCCTCTTGGGTTAGATGGAGGGAAGAGGGGAACAGTGAAAGAGAAGAGTCAAAGATAAATCTATGACCTTTGTCTTAAGCAACTGAAAAGAACTGCCATTAACTGAAGTTAAAAAAGCCATCGAGAAGCAGGTTTGGACTGTGGAGGTAGAGACTGAGATTTAGGGAGTTCTGTTTTTTGTTATTTTTTTAAATTCAAGTTGGTTAACATATAGTGTAGTCTTGGCTTCAGGAGTAAGACCCAGTGATTCATCTCTTACATATGCTTACATATGACACCCAGTGCTCATCCGGAAAAGTGTCCTCCTTAATGCCCATCACCCATTTAACCTACCCCCCACCCACCTCTTCTCTGGCAACCCTCAGCTTGTTCTCTGTATTTAAGAGTCTCTTATGGTTTGCTTCCCTCTGTGTTTTTATCGTATTTTTCCTTCCCTTCCCCTATGTTCATCTGTGATGTTTCTCAAATTCCACATATAAGTGAAATCATATGATATCTGTCTTTGACTGACTTATTTCACATAGCATAATACCCTCCAGTTCTATCCACATTGTTGCAAATGGCAAGATTTCATTCATTTTCACTGCCAAGTAGTATTCTGTTGGATATATACACCACATAATATGTTAAATTTGAGGGCCCAAGTAGACGTCCAAGTGATATGAAAATGACAGTTGGATATTTGAGACGAGTTCAGAGAAGAATTCCAAGCTGAAGATACAGATTTAGAAATCACTGGCAGAGAGGTACTATCTAAAGCCATGGGACATGATGAGATCACCAAGACTGTAGCAGAAAAGAAAATATGTCCAAGCACTGCACCTTGAGGCACTGTCACTTTAACAGGCTAGAGAGATGAGAAGGAACCAGCAAAGAAAGTCAGAAGACCAGCCCATGATTTAGGATGGAAACCAGGTAAATGATAGCTCAGGGGAAAAGTGCATCAACAAAGAGGGAAGGTTTGCAATGTTAGAATCTGCTGATAGGTCAAGATGAGGATAAATAATGAATTCTTGGACTCAGCAACACTGGAGGTCATTGGAAGGAACATTTTCTGTAGAGTGGTAGGGCAGCCGGACTGGGGTAGATCTAACAGAGAATAGGAGGAACAGAATTAGAAACAAGGTTAACTATTCTTAAGGTCTTTTGCTATGTAAAGGGGGGGCCAAAAAATAGAGAAGTAGCTGAATAGAGAATAGGTTGAGATTTTGTCTCTTATGAAGGAGAAAGAACATGCTACTGGGAATGGCACAGTAGAAAATGGGAAACTGATTATGCATGGGGAAAAGGAAGAAGAAAAGCTGGAGCTAAGTGCTTAGGTAAGCAGGGGATGTTGGCATCGGGAAGGCACGTGGGGTTGGCCATTGAGAGTAGCCAAAATTATATATGCACAGAAACAGAAAAAGCAGAGTGTATGAACACTGATGCTATAGGTAGATAAGTGAAGTGGAGCCTTGTGGAATTTCTATTTTTTTTCCTGTGGATTTTGTGAAATAGGAACAAAGGTCATAAACTGAGGTGAGGATGGGAGAGGGGTTTGAGAGTGTCCAGAAGAGAGAAAAATGTGAAATGATTGCCTAAAAGATGGGGGAGTGAATGGCCTAGAAAAATGTAGAAAGATTGCCGGACACCATTAAGAGCTCAATGAGGTTAATGATAGCTGAGGTTGGTAAAAATAAAGATTTGCTGCCTATCACTTGTGCTCCTTTCTTTTTTTTTTTTTTTTAATTTTTTTTTAAATTTATTTTTGAGAGAGAGATAGAGACAGCATGAGCAGGGGAGGGTCAGAGAGAGAGGGAACACAGAATCCGAAACAGGCTCCAGGCTCTGAGCTAGCTGTCAGCACAGAGCCCGATGCGGGGCTCGAACCTACAAACCGTGAGATCATGACCTGAGCCGAAGTCGGTCGCTTAACGACTGAGCCACCCAGGTGCCCCCAGTATCAGTTTTTTTTTTTTTAATTTGATTTTTGCTTTGGGGAAAGGTTGATCCTAGGCTGAGTTAAGCTTAACTTAAAACAGAGCACCCTGCCGCTTATCAATGGGGAAAGAAAGAAAAAGGCAGCAGCTATAAGCACTCACGTAGTGGTACCTTGGCTTCACTTTCACCCCCAGCCCTACTCTTTTTATTCTTGCTGAAGATTCTAGCATTTCTTATGAAAACAACAAAAAAAACGACCTCTTACCATCGTTACCTTGGGACATGTAAGAATTCCCAGGTGTACCCCAGAGCTCAGATTTGATCAGTGTAACATGGAGTATTTTTACCAGGTACCCAAATGATTCTGACTCAGAGGCTGGTGTATACCTTTGAAAAACTCCACCTAAGAGATTTCCTGACTAGATTTAAGAAACTTACTGTTACCGATTTTAAGTTTACTTGACACAATGTTTGAAAGAAATCATTTTCTCTGCGAATTCTCACATTCTGGAAAAATATTAGTGCCAATCTGATACTGACAATGGCATAAATAGTAAAAAACAAAACAAAACACATAACAACAAAAATACACTTTACCTTAGCTTGGATTTCCATTTTCAAAACTGACCCAATAATTGTCAATATGTCACTAACAATAATCATGATGTACCATCCATTGACGAATTCCATTTGATCAGAAACAGAAACTTCCTTCTTGTAATGGAGGAGGAAAAAATTGACAAATTCCTTTAGAGAAAAGAAGGTAGTCACAGTGAATTTCTTGGTCACTCACAATGTCCACAGCATTCCTAGGAAGCAGCAACCCCTACCTGCTGAAGCTGAAGTCCTGTAATCACAGATCGAAGGCACAGGATTAACGAAGTCAAGCATGTCAGAATAACAAAGGCATCAAAGATCATCATGTAGTGAGTGTTCTTCTGAACTGGAAGGAAAGAGCATTACCTGCTTATGCTGTGGGACATTAATATGGTGACCTCTACTTTGTTTTCTTTTCTTTTCAATTTTTAGCCTGGTTTCTTTTAATGCCTGCATGGCACACCAAAGTATAGATGTATACTCTTCATAAACACACTCAGATTGTCATCTGTTTTTTCCTGCTACAAACAATTCTTCAAGTCCTCTCTGTGCATGGGTGCAAGTAATTCTTTAGGTGAATGAATATCTAAAGGTGAAATTGTTGGGGTAAGGCATCTGCATATTTCTAAAAGAGAAATTCTAAGCAACTGCCCTTCCAAAAGATCATACCAGTTTACATGCCTACACATATCTCCATGTCTTCTCCACCACTGTATATTAATAATCTTATATTTTTGCCGATCAAAAGTGCAAATCTCATTCCCAATGACTTGAAACACCATTTTTGTCAGGTATCAAATTACTATAGGTATTCAAGTACCTTCTCTTACCCCTTTGATGTTTTTGTGTGTTTTAATGTGTAAAACAAATACCTCTCATTAGTGTTTTATTGGCTACTCTTGCCTGTTTTTTTCCTTCATATATTCTTGAGGATCTGATTGTTAAATTCCAATAAAAATCCTACTGGTAGTTTTTTTGGGTAGGGGGGATCATGTTAAATTTATAAATTAATTTAGGGAGAATTGGCATAAACGTGATGTTAAATCTCTTATCCAAAAATATGATGTGTTTCCCATTGATTCAAGTCTTTTTGTTTCCTTCATAAGCATTTTCAAATTTTATTTAAACCCTTCACACTGCTTTTTAGAGTAATTTAGATAATTCAGACATTCTTTCCACAAAGACAACAAAGAAAAAAGGCCCTGATAAGTGTTCTTCCCATTAGTATGTAAAGAAAGTTTAAAGTCCTTTTGAAAATTACTGTCACCACCAGTAAGAGATCTTTAATTGTAAGCCTGTGGCCTTTTGTCCCTAATACAGTTAGCCTTCCTGCATATCCTATTAAAATATACTTATCTGGGTATAAAATGTTTACCAAGAACCCACTATGTGGCAGGTGTTTTTCTAGATCCTGAGAACAGAAGTGAACAACACGGGCCCCCAACCTTGTGGAACTTCTCTTCTACTGCAGGGAGACATGCAGGGATGTAAACAAGTACATGAACAAAACACTTTCAGACAGGAGTAAGCGCTACCAAGAAAAGAAAGCATCATAGCCGTGGTAGTGCTATGTCACCCACAGTCCTAAGTACTTTGTAGGTATCACCTCATTTGATCCTCACGGCAACCCCAACGAGGGTGTGTGTGTGTGATTATCCCCACTGGACAGGTGAGAAACTGGAGCACAGAGAGGTCATGGAAACTCGCCCGAGGTGACGTAGCCAGCACATGGCAGAGCCAGGATTCAAACCTCTGCAGTCTGGCTCAGGCACCTGCCACTCTAGATTAGTGATACGTGGCAGCCTTTAGGCACTGTTGGAAATGCACACTCCGGCCCCACCCTAGACCCATTGAATCAGAAACTGCACTTCCACAAGCTCTCGCAGATGACACTAGAGCTCAAGAACCACTGGTCTAGAAGCAGCACACCGCTGGTGTGGGTGGTGGAGGGGAATAGGCTCGTTCATGCAGCATGGTAAGGGCCAGCAGGTCTCAGGGGAGACCTGAGTGACAAGACTGCTCCTGACTGATAAAAGAGTAACAAGCACTTAAGACTGGTTCTGTAACGGGGCACTGGGGTGGCTCAGTCAGTTAAGCATCAGACTCTTGATTTCGGCTCAGGCCACCATCTCATGGTTCAGGGCTCCCAGTGCAGAGCCTGGTTGGGATTCTCTTCCCTTCCCTTATCTCTCTGTGCTCTCCCCAGCTCATGTGTGCATTCTCTTTCTCTCAGAATAAACTAACTTAAAAAAAATCCATTAAAAAACCACAGTTCTGGGGCGCCTGGGTGGCTTAGTCGGTTAAGCGTCCGACTTTCGCTTAGGTCATGATCTCGCGGTTCGTGGGCTCGAGCTCCGCGTCGGGCTCTGTGCTGACTGCCAGCTCAGAGCCTGGAGCCTGTTTCAGTCTGTGACTCCCTCTCTCTCTGACCCCTCCCGCTCACGCTGTCTCTCTCTCTCTCTCCTACAAATAAATAAAACATTAAAAAAAAATTAAAAAAAAAAAAAAACCACAGTTCTGTAATGAAGCATCCCATTAATACTGGCCAAGGGGCGTCTAATTGTTACTAAAATGTCCAAGTCTACTTTAGAAAAGCTTAAAAACTAAAAAACAAGCATTTGAGAGAAAGCCTGTGTGCTACTTTCATATACTCTCATGCTCCCTATTCTAAAGTTTGTGAAGTACTGTAGTGTTTACAGATAAAACAACCTTGTGTTTCAAATAAACAATTTCGTCATTGAAATGAAATTGTGATTTAAGAGCCTCATGTATTTGAAGCTACCTAATAGTGAGAAAAATACTAGAATGAAGAAATTTCATATCATTTATTCGTTTAAAAAATTTTTTTAATATTTATTTATTTTTGAGAGAAAGAAACAGAGTGTGAGCAGGGGAGAGGCAGAGAGAGGGAGACACAGAATCTGAAACAGGCTCCAGGCTTTGAGTTGTTAGCACAGAGACCGTCATGGGGCTCGAACCCATGAACTGTGAGATCATGACCTGAACTGAAGTCAAATGCTCAACTGACTGAGCCACCCAGGTGCCCCTCATATCATTTATTCTTCGTATCTTATTACTGCTTCTGAACTGTGTGAATCAACCCGCAGGTACCCCTAAAACAATTATTTTCCAAGTATGGTGTGAGTAAAGATGAACTGCACATTCCCAGGCCCCACTCTAGACCTGGGATGGCCTTGCAGGGAGCTAGGGTGATTCTTCTGCTCACTAGAATCTGAGAACCCCCGACCTAATCATTAAGTCCAGTACAACATACCAAAGGGGCTAGAAAATGAGATAGATAAATTCTTCCCAGTCCATTTTCTGGTTCAGCCCCAAAATTCTCAATGGTACTCAGTCTACACCTGAATTCATGTCCATATTTCCAAGAACATACCCTTTCTTCATTTAGTCTTTTTAACCTAGATAGTAGATATTTAACTTGTAGGATGCTTCAGGGTCAAATCCTTCCTGATGTCTCCCTGGCTGTATAACCAGGGGCACCAAGATTCACTTCTAAGCCTTAGATTCTTCATTTGCATAAATAGGGATGCTGCCTATCTCAAGGGCATTTTAAAAATATTAAAACAATGTTGCACATTTGGGTGGCTCAGTTAAGCACCCAACTTCAGCTCAGGTCATGATCTCATGGTCCCTGAGTTCAAGCCCTGTGTCGGGCTCTGTGCCTAGAACCTGCTTCAGATTTTGTGTCTTCCTCTCTCTCTGCCCCTCCACTGCTCATCCTCTCTCTAAGATAAACAAACATTTAAAAAAATAATAAAAATAAAAATATTAAAATATACAAGGAAGCTGTTATATAGTAAGCACTCAATAAATATTAGGTCAGGTATATGTGATTTTTTGCTGGGGGGCTGTGTGCATTTTGGTAAGAACTGGGCCAGTGAGGGCACATGTAGATCATGACCTGAGATGAAACCAAGTCACGTAGAAGTCAGTAAAAGTCATCTCAATTACTAATAACGTATGTATCATCTGGAACATCAGATACCTACAACAAGTTGATCTTTTTGCAGAGAATTAGGGACTTGGCAATGCTTCAATTGTTCCCTTTGATGCTCCACATATCCTAATAATTTCATAACGCTTTTATTTAACAACCATTTGAAAAGTAGTAAAAGTCATCACTTACTTGATCCCGATACATGCCAGTCTTTACATTCTCTGATGGAAATGTCGTTATCTAAACTTATCTTAATTCTTCCACTATGGGCCTTGTTGTCAAATGTTATCTGTGAAGAACAAGAAAAGGGTAAAAAACATACCTATAGCTTTCGAAGCCAAGATGTCGCTATGCATCAATTAGGAAACAGATCTATCAAGGTGACAGGATGCCCACTCAGATTCTCATCCCCAAGTCAATGTCAACTCTGTTCAACTTTGGGAAGAGCTCTTTATTTCTCTGTGAAATGACAAGGTTGAGCAAGGTCTTCTGTTGAGAACTTTTAGTCTCTAAAATCCTGTATTTCTAGGATAGTATTCCAGCCGTGGACAACTTATAAAACAAGAGAACTTCTCTCTCCTCACTCTAAGTACCTCCAGGTGCCCTACTCCCATGAGCAAGGGCTGCTCCAAGTGTGCGTTTCCCTCCCTCCCTCCCTCCCTAGGGACCCAGCTAGGGATAGTTTTGTTTTTCTTTATTCATTTTGAGAGAGAGAGCGCATGTGACCAGGTGAGGGGCAGAGAGAGGGAAAGAGAGAATCCCAAGTAAGCTTTCCACTGTCAGCGCACAGCCCGATGTGAGGCTTGAACTCACAAGCTGTAAGATCATGACCTGAGCCAAAACCAAGAGTCAGACACTTAAGTGACTATCCCAGGCACCCCAAGGGATAGTTTGGTAGTGCTGTTGCAGTTCTTATAAACACAGAGGCTCATTATTTGAGGCTTGAGACATTTCAGATAGAGCTTCTCTGATTTTCATTCTGGGCCCAAGTTTCTTATTGAAAAAGGATGTGGTGACAGGGAGTCGACAGCCATGCCTTGCTTCAAGGATCATCACGCAGGCACCAAGCAGGACAAAGCCATGCCAGAACCCCTTCCCCGGTCCCACTGTCCTCCCTTCCTGCTCTCTCCCCTGTCCCCACGAGGACACAAGGAAAGCACGGCAAGGAGATCAGGTGTGGGTTTTGCCGGTTTTGTTTTGTTTTTAGTGCTTCCTGACTCAAGTCCTGAAGAAAAAACATTCTTTCAAAAGTCTGTCATTTAAATGACTTTCACTGAAGCTTTTTTGTGTGGGGTAACCAGACATTACTGCAGACGTAAGGCTTCAGATAAATTTTGTGGGTCTGATCACGCTGTTTCTCTTCATGCTGGCTGTCAACTTCTTTCCTTGACAAGCGGCTAAGGGTGCTGTCAGGGTCTGCCTAGCTCCACGGCCGCCCCAGGACCTGGCCATTGGCCTCACATAAGAAAGAGGCTTCGTATTATTTGACTGAGTCAGAAATCTTTGCCAAGGAGAATCCATGCTTTTCCCACACAAAGAGTCTCAGGATCTTACAAACAGTAAGTGCTCACCAACTATCTGCTGAGGGAATATACTTTAGTTTAATGACAATCACATCTCAGTAGGGTTCACAGGAAGTGGAATTTTTTAAACAGAGAAGAAAAAAATAATGGATGGGATTAAGAACAGAGTAGATATCACAGAAAAAAAGAGTAGTGAACTTGAAAACATAACAATAGAAACTTCCAAATGAAACAGAAAAAATACTGGAAAATAAAACAAAAACGTAGAGCATTAGTGAGCTGTGAGAAAATTTCAAGTGACCAAATATACATGGAATTAGAATCTCTGACTGGAGGAGGAAGGAGAAGAGACAAAAAATACTTGAAGAAGTGATGTTTAAGAAATGTCAAATATAATGGAAACTATAAACCTACAGAACCAATGCTCGATAAACTCCAAACACAAGAAACATGAAGAAAATTACACTAAGATGTATCACAGTCAGAGAGAGAAAGAGAATTTTTTTAAATTTGTTTAATGTTTATTTTGAGACAGAGAGAGACAGAGCATGAACAGGGGAGGAGCAGAAAGAGGGAGACACAGAATTGGAAGCAGACTCCAGGCTCTGAGCTGTCAGCACAAAGCCCAATGCAGGGCTCAAACTCACAAACCATGAGATCATGACCTGAGCTGAAGTTGGATGCTTAACCGACTGAGCCACTCAGGTGCTCCTAGAGAAATTTTTAAAGCAGCCAGGGAGCAGGGGGAACACATCCACTGGAGAGGAAAAAGATGAAGATCACAGCATGTTTCTCATCAGAAACAATGTAAGCTAGAAGAAGAGCAACAACATCTTTAAAGTATTGGAGAGAAACAGTTAACCCAGAACTCCATACCCAATGAAACTATTTTTAAAAACGAAGATGAAATACTTTTTTAGGCATACAAAAGCCTTTCAGCAGACTTGCACTATAAAAAATGTTAGGGGTGCCTGGGTGGTTCAGTCAGTTGAGCATGAGACTCTTGATTTAGGCTCAGGTCATGATCCCAGGATCCTGGGATTGAGCCCCACAGCAGGCTCCACACTGAGTGGAGACTGCGTGGGATTCTCTTTCTCGCTCCCTCTGTCCCTCTTGTCTGCTTGCATGTTCCTGCTCTCTCTCTAAAATAAAAAATTAAAAAATTAAAAAAACCAACCAATAAGAACAACACATGTTAAAGGAAGCCCTTCAGACAGAAGGAAGCTGATCTGAGATAGAAACCTGGAGCTACACAACAGAACGAAGCATGCTGGAAATGGTAACTTCATGGGCCAAGGTTCTTTTTTTTTCCTTATTATTTAAGTTGCCTTAAAAGATAATTGTTTATGGGGTGCCTGGGTGGCTTAGGAACTTGAGCACCCAGCTTCAGCTCAGGTCATGATCTCATAGCTCCAACTTACACCCAACTTCAGCTCAGGTCATGATCTCATGGCTCCGTCTGTGAGTTGGAGCCCCACACTGGGCTTGTTGCTGTCAGTGTGGAGCCCATTTCAGATCCTCTTCCCCTCCCCTGCTCGTGCCCTCTTAAATGGTAAACATGAAGAGAAAGGTAATCGTTTAAATAAAAACTAGTAACAGTGTATTGTATAGTTTATAACACAACTGGAAGTAAATTGTGTGACAACATAAAAGCCAAGATAGAAGAAATGGAAATATAATATGGTAAGATTCCTATACTCTACATGCAGAGGTATAACATCACTTGAAGGCAGACTATAACTGTTTATTTATGTATTTATTTAGAGAGCATGCATGTGCGTGTGCACACATACACGTGTGTGTGCACACATAAGCAGGAGTGGGACAGAGAGGGAGGGAGAGAGAGAATTCCAAGCAGGCTTCATGCCTATCCCAGAGCCCAATGCGGGGCTCAATCCCGTAACCTTAGGATCATTACCCAAGCCAAAATCAAGAGTTGGACACTTAACTGACTGAACCACCCAAGCAACCCTAGACTATAATAATTTAAATATATGTACTGTAAACCCTAAAATAATACAACAAAATGTTACAGCTAATAAGCTAACAAATTAGCTAAAATAATATCCAAAAATATACTTGCTCCAGGTAGAACTCAGGCAGAAAAAGAGAGAAACCATATTAATAATCACATGTAATTTAAATGGTCTAAGCACCCCAATGAAAAGGTATAGATTATGAAGTTGGACAAAAAAGCAAGACTCAACTCTATGCTGCCTAATTAAAAGAAAGCTGGAGTGGTTATAGTCACACCAAACCAAAGTAGATTTTAAAGCAAAGAATTAATATTGGGGTAAAAAGTACCATTTCATAATGATGTAGGAGTCAGTTCATCAGGTGAACACAAGAATCCTAGATGCTTGTGCTCCTAATAAAGAACCTCAGAATACATGATGCAAGAATGCATTAAACTGCTGTGAGTGACTGCCAGTGCACTGCTTTTACATTCTCACCAAATCACAGACATACACAGAAAAGGTCTCATAAATATCTGTTGCATGAATTAAATATCTCCTATATACCAGATACTTAGGGAGGTCCTTTATATATCTCATATCTATGAAGTATACCAGATGGATGGATGGATGGATGGATGGATGGATGGATGGATGGATGGATGGATGGATTAGATAGATGATAGATAGATAGATAGATGATAGATAGATAGATAGATAGATAGATAGATAGATAGATAGATAGCTGTGGCAATAACTTTGGTAGGCAGGTGGGCATTAATTCTGTTTTACAAATAAGAAAACTGGGACTCAAACCAATTAAGTAATTTGCCTAAAGTTACATAGCTACTAACTGGTGAACTATAATTAAAATCTAGGCTTGCCTGATTCCAAAGGCCCTACATTTTAAATTAGGCATATACTGCCCCAGTTCATGTTTACTTAAACCATAAAGTTGCACTAATTGCTTTTATTATTAAACTACCCTGTATACAGTATAAGTTCTACTACAGTTCTGTGAAACACACCACCAAATCCACCAAGCACAGGCAGAGCTTGGGATGAATATGCAATAATGGCAAAAATAAAGTATCTGCATGTGACTAACAGGCCAGGTAGGTCTCACCACTGTATTGAGTCATGGGAAAGGGTCTGCATTTTACAGACGTTTCTTCATTCATTCCACAAATAAATCTGAGTCACCTACTATGTTCTTTGAGGAATGAAAAAAATTAGTAGAGTGATTCCTGCTCTCAAGGAGCTTTCAATCTAGCAGAGTTGATGATAAAAATCTAGACAATCCTAAAACAAAGGAGAAGGTGGGTGAGCCCTTACAAAACATAAAAACAAAACCAAAATAAAACTCTGGAGTTCCAAGCACAGAACATGTCCCTAAATGAAGCATCACAAAAATGGTCTCTGAAGAAGGTGTCAGTTGAACTGAGCCTTAAGGACTATAAAACTTCTGAAAAGTACCATTTCTCAGTTCAAGAGTGGTGCAGGACTGGGGCGCCTGGGTAGCTCAGTCAGTTCAGTGTCTGGCTCTGGCTCAGGTCATGATCTCACTGTTCGTGGGTTCGAGCCCTGAGTCAGGCTCTGTGCTGACAACTCAGAGCCTGAAGCCTACTTTGGATTCTGTGTCTCCCTCTCTCTGCCCCTCCCTCCCTTGCGCCCTGTCTCTGTGTCTCAAAAATAAATAAAATGTTTTTAAAAAAGTAAAAAAAAAGAAAAGAGTGGTGCAGGAGGTGGTAAGGTAGAGGAGAAAGAAGAGACAAAACTGTGGGTAAATAATAGCTCAATTTAAACAAACTCAAGTAATATTGAAAATTTATAACCTCTTGGTTAATATTAGGATCAAAACGTGTAGCCTAACTCAAAATAGTTTCATAGTATTTGTGCTTTTTCCTTTAAATGATATGCATAACTATTAATTATACTACATTCTGAATTTTTTTTAAACTTGATTTTTCATAGCCTGTTGTTGCATATCATGGACACAGCTCTGGTACAAACTACTGCTGAAGTCATAGTAATCTGGACTGAGTGAAGGCAAGGTGTATTGAATGCTGTTCAGCCTATGCCCCATATAGCATTGGGCTCCTGACCCTGAGCCTCATGAGATGACGAACTCACATGGCAAGCATCTCACGTTCTCCGGAGAGCATTAAAAGTCCCGTTTGCAACTGGCACATACAGAACAGAGATGTGATAGGTGGGCCGAAGGGGGAGAAAACTGAGCATTCAGAGGTAGCCCAAGGAAGGCACTGTGAACAGTAACCCAAAAGCTGCACACATCTAAGGCAAGGAGACTGGAGACTCAGCAGCAAGAACCCTTGGCAATGGCCGTACGCAGTCAGCCCCATATTGCCAAGAGCCAACTGCATGGGACCTCCAAGTCTCTGCTCCTTTTGTCTTTGAACACCCACTCTGTGCCAGGCACCGTTCTTGGGACTGGAGACATTGTACTGAACAAGGCGAGGTCCCAGCCCTCACAGAACTTACGCTGAGGTACAGAAGGTAGATAATTAACAAGTAAACAGGTTACCGTAACAAAATAGGGCCAGCTACCCCAATGCTTCCCCTCTGCACATTCAAGTGGGAACATCCTCTATATTTGATCATGCTTCAATACAAGTGGATGAAACATGTAACTAAATCAAACAGTTTTCCTTCAGATGGGGCCAGATTCAGCCCAGCCCACACTTACAGTCAGAGTAAAATCGTAACAGTCAGGGAGCTCGTGATGACGAATAGTCTGCAGATTAATGGCCTTCAGTTTAAACTGCAGCTCCACTGTTAGGAGTCTAGGGAACAGAGGAGGCTTTAGTGCGGTGAAAACATGCGCACACAAACACAAATTACACTCCCATCTACCTCCCTCACCTGTGAAAGTCCAGTGTTAAGTTGAGCTTATTTTCTTCCAGTGTTCCAATGTGAAAAGGTTCATTGGGCTCTACAAAGAAACATTCTGCCATAGAAAGGAACAAAACATTCTGTACATAGCCTAAAACAAATAAGTAACACTGCATCTTGAAAGGAGAATACATTTAAGACTCAATTATTCAGATTCTACTATTTTTCTGAATTAAGATTTAAGAGCTAAAAGTCAAAACCACTTGGTTACAATGAGTTATTTGTTTTTCAAGACACAAGTAGATGCAACATTTCTGGAGTGGGTGGAGGGCACTAGACCTGAATTCCATCTTCCTAGTATTCTCTAGAATGCTATCTTCCTGCCTGCCTCTGTAAGCCTAAATTTTGGATCCCTTCTCCCTTTTTGGTATCCTAAGCATAAGTTTGAAGAACTTGAAGTGCTTACAACAATATTTTCTAGGTTTAAAGGATCTATTTTTTAAATACTATTTTTCCTCTATACTAGACTATACTTTAGGAAAAAAAAAAAAAAGTGAGACATGGGGCACCTGGGTGGCTCAGTCAGTTAAGCCCCTGACTATTGATTTTGGCTCAGGTCATGATCTCACAGTTTGTGAGTTTGAGCCCCGTATCGGGCTCCATACTGACAGTATGGAGTCTGCTTGAGATTCTCTTTCTCTTACTCTCTCTCTGCCCCTCCCCTGATTTCTCTCACTCTCTCTCTCAAACTAAAAAAATAAACTAAAAATAAAGGAGAGAGGAACAGCATTTTAGAAGGTTCCACTAAACCTGTACTGTAATCCTTTACTATCCCTCTCCAAAAAAATCTCCCAGTGACCACTGTTGAAAATATCTGAAAAGTTAATGTTTTAGGTACACACTCTAAATAGAACTTCGCTAATAAGAATAAGCCACTGTATTTTAAATTCTGGCTCTGGGGGCATCTGGGTGGCTCAGTTGGTTAAGTGTCTGACTTCGGCTCAGGTCATGATCTCGCAGTTCATGGGTTTGAGCCCCACGTCAGGCTCTGTGCTGACAGCTAGCTCAGAGCCTGGAGCCTGTTTCAGATTCTGTATCTCCCTCTCTTTCTGACCCTCCCCTGTTCATGCTGTCTCTCTCTCTAAGAAATAAATAAAACATAAAAAAAATTTTTTTTAATTTTCTGGTTTCTCCCGGAAATGACCCACAAAGATACTAAGCGGTGGAGTGCAGTTGAGGGGAGGGAGTTTTATACACATCGCCAATTTGCAAATACAATGTCTTCCAAGGATAGTATAAGACTATTTCACTGGCTTATCCAGCATAAGAGGCAGTGGAATATAGAGGCCAAGGATACAATGGCTAAGAGCACAGACAGTCTGGGTCAGATTTCAGTGCTGCCTCTTACTGGCTCCATCTGGAATATATCACTTAACTCTCTCTGAGCCATACTTTGGTCTTCTATAAAATGAGGATAATAATACATCTTGCCTTATTGGTGTCTTGTTGCTTTTACAAAACAATTACGAGGGGCACCTAGGTGGCTCAGTCAGTTAAGGATCCGACTTTGGTTCAGGTCATGACCTCGCAGTTTGTGAGTTCAAGCCCTGTGTCAGGCTCTGAGCTGTGAGCTCAGAGCCTGGAGCCTGCTTTGGATTCTGTGTCTCCCTCTCTCTCTGCCCCTCCCCTGCTCTCTCTCTCTCTCTCTCTCTCAAAAATAAATATATGTTAAAAAAAAAATTTTTTTTAATTACTAGTTGCAGTAAAGGGCTTGGGACAGTACCTGATACATAACTCCTACATAGTTTCTCACTACGACCTAACAGTACAGACCAAATCAACATTTTCAGGGACGAAATTGCTAATTTTAAGTATAAATCAAGGAGTTAAAACATAGAAGCTCTAGTTTTTTGAAGAGAATCACCAGTCTCCATCTCTGGATCAATGTCAAAGGTATCATTTCCAGGACAGATGTTTCCTTGCTTGTAGAAGTGCTGACAGATCGCCATAGCAGACTGCTCTGTACCCTTGTTCTCGTATGCATGATTCCCCACTGAGATACTACGTAGCTGCAAGTACTTGAACAGAGAAAGAGAAACAGAGAATGAGAATACCAGCCAGGCAGAAATGAAGCCATGATTCCCTACCCAGACCATCTTTGAAATGGGCAGGTCCCACCCTGCTTTCTGGAGGGAAACACTCACATTCACGTTGATGTACATAGTACGTAACGTGCTAATGTACACCAGGACGGCAGACAGAAAAAGCACTCCAGTCTCACTTCTGTGACTGAGGGCAAGTCATAAACTTTCTGAGCCTTTGGTTCCTTGTCTACAAAATTAAAGGCTTAACTCACGTCATCTCTGCAGTTCTTTCCTTCTTAAAAGAATTAGGTTTGGGAACTGATTTGTGTATTCAGTGTGAATACTAACTTTATCTTTGAACTATTTCTCGTAAGATCAGAGCTCCACTTTGCTGCTGTAACATAGGAAGGGGGATACAGCTGTTCCTAGCTAACATGTGAAACTTAAAAAATAGTTTCATATTTATCTTTGCAAGAACAGTTTAGTCACATTCACAGCAATATTCCCTCATCCTGGGGAGTCCTCTAAACAAACAAGCAAAAAATATAAATTTACCAATGAGAAGCTTATGGTACTTTGGAACAATCATCAACTTAGACTCTGAATGGATTTCTGTAGAAGAAAGAAAGTGCTTCAGAGCTTATTATGAACAATGCTGTTTGGAGCAATCAGTGATACAAAGATAGGGATATGGTAGCCATCTCTTGGATTTAGTGGGACACACAGATAAATAATTCTACTAAAAAAAATGCATGTGAAACATGCTAAAATCAGTGAAAGAAATCATTTACAATCCGGGCCTGGGGGTGAGCTGGGCCTTGTCCAGGCCACCAAGAGCAGCATTTTACCAGACCTGAGGCATGGTTCTCAGCTCTTATTGAACTCAGCTTCCCACAGTGCTTTCCCTTTCACAGGACACTTTCTCCCCTTGACTTCTGGGACACAGGCACTCTGTCTTAGTCTCCTTGGCCAAATCCTGCTCTTGCCAACCTCTGTCAGAGTGCCCCTGGATTCCTTGGACACAGTGCCCAGTCCTCGACTTCTCCATCCACATTCTTCCCATAAGTGATCTCAACCAGCCCCAGGGTGAAACACTATCTGTATGTTGATGACCTCCAAATCCAAAGATCTCCAGACCTTTCCACCCAATCCCATACATGGGTAGCAGTCTGCCTGCACAACACCTCTGGTGTTGTAAATGTGCCAACAGAAAACCAGCTTCTTCCATGAAAATGTCTTTCTCAATCAGTGACTCCATAAGCCAATCAGCCTCACAGGCCAAAACTTAGAAATGACCCTTTACTCTCTTTTTCTCATACTCCACTTCCGGCCTAACCGAAAGTCATGCATTACTTTCAAATTACCTCCCAAATCTGACTGTCTCTCATCGCCTTGTCCACATCATCTCATCTCTCACCCTGACAAACTGAATCTCTTCCGTGTTCTCTCTGCTTCCCGTCGGCCTCTCACCACAGTCCAGCCTCCATAGAGAACTCACAGGACTGCTGGGGTGCCTGGGGGCTCAGTTGGTTGAATGTTCGACTCTTGATTTTAGCTCAGGTCATGATCTCAGGGTCATGGGATCGAGTCCCATGATGGGCTCTGCATTGACAGTGTGTAGTAGCCTGCTTGGGATTCTCGTGCTCCCTCTCTCTCTGACCATCCCCTATTCTCTCTGTGTCAAAATAAATAAACTTAAAAAAAAAATAAGAATGCACAGGACAGGACTGTTACAGGAATAAGTGAATTAAATTCATGAAAAGCCCTTAGGACAGTGATACCCAAAACACGAACCTGCTCTAGACTCTGTTCATGCTGTGCCTTCTCCCTGAAGGGCTCCTCCCTGAGATGGCTGCAGCCTGCCTCACCCCCCACACTCTGGTGTGTCCTTCCACCTGTCACTTGCCAGAGAGGCCTTTTCTGACCACCTCCACTCATTCACTCTGCCTGCTGCTGCTTCTTTTTTTTTTCTTACAGTACACTTACATGTAGTTATAACCAACTGACAAAGGTATCCTTATTTACTTATTTACTGCCTATCTTTCCCTATTAGAATAGGACTTCCTTGACTTTGTCTATTTGCTCACTGTAGTATCCATGTATCAAAAACACTATCTGATACACAACAGATGCTAAATACTTGAGGGAATAAATATTAGCCTTTGCTAATATTAGAGTCTCTCCCCCACTGAAAGCCCTCCTATAGCTTCCAGTCTCTCTGAGAATAAATTCCAAAGCTCCTTTCCAGGGCCTGTAAAGCCTTGAGAGACGTAGCCCAGCCACACTCCCCTCCTTGGTACTTTCTCAAACATGCTAAATGTATTCCGGCTTCAAGAGCCTTTGCTGTTACTATTCCTTCAGCCTGGAATATTCTTCCCCAGACTTCAAGTCCTCAGGGAGGCCTTTTCTGATCACCTTGAAGAAACTGTTAATATTCTTGTGCTACTTAATTTTACCCCATAGCACTCATTACTATCTGAAATCAAATAATTTGGGTTAAAACTTACTAAAATCCACCTCCATCGGGGCACCTGGGTAGTTCAGTCAGCTCAGGTCATGATCTCAAAGTTCATGGTTCAAGCCCCACATCGGGCTCTGTGCTGACAGTGCAGAGCCTGGAGCCTGCTTCAGATTCTGAGTCTCCCTCACTCTCTGCCCCTCCCCGTTCATGCTCTCTCTCTTTCTCAAAAATAAATGAACATTACATTTTTTTAAAAAACCTACCTCTTTCATTAGAATGTAAATTCCACAGGGCAAGAAATTTATCAGGGCTACTGCTCTAATCCCAGCACTTAAAACAGTAGTAGGCATAGGGTAGGTGCTCAAATATTTGCCAAATTCATGATAAGGTAAACAATATTCTAATACAACAGCTGCTCCTCATTTACGAGAGATCCTGTATTCACAGTGAGCCGGGAAACTGCTACAACAGGGTTCGTAACTGCAGCATCAAGCTCTCTGTTGGCAGTGGGCCTGGGAAAAGGAGCCAGAAATCCATGGTAATAAAAGTAAGCTGCAGACGTCGGTAAGTAGCATCGCATCCTACATGTAGGGGGCAAATAGTATAATGTGGAGATAGTCAGTTTTGAGGTTTTTGTTTTCTACTCGAGGCAGTAAGTGTATTAAGCCTTGCTAACGCTACTCTGAGCCACATTGGTAGTTTTGTTTTGGGACTGGGAAGGGGTAAAAGGTAAATAGTCCATTAAATGAAAACGAAGGTAAAAGGTATTGAGTGTGGTAAGGTCCGAGGTAGACCAGCGTGCCAGCAGTGGGGTGGGGGGTGGGGGTGGGAGGATGGGAAAGAAAGTTGGAGAGACAAGTAGGGTCTTGAAGCAGAGTCACACAAGTACGGGCCCTTCTGAGTGTCCACTGTCTGCAAGCCAATCCTCACAGGAATTACCTAAAGATCTGAACCTCCTGACCCCAGAAACTTGTACATCTTGAACTCTGGAAGACCTTGAGACATTAAAAAAGCAAAGTGTGGGGCTGTAGGTAACCTGCTCACATAAGATAGGCTATGACCAGAGTGCCCTGCTGTCCTTCTAAGGCTCTTTGTGGAAGTCTGTGCAAGAGCTGGATGGTCAGAGGCAAGTGGCAGGACTGTGTCCAGCGAAGAGGCAGCCCTGGGGCTAGAGTCAGAGCACTGGGGCAGGATGTGGTGGGCGACTATGACTGGAAGGCAGGTGACCTGCTGGAGTGACCCATGGAGCCCCCAAGTGGCTGTAGCCTCTGTGGGGCTTTAATGAGGCAGGGCGTCTGTCACTTACCTCTGCAGCTCTGCCTTGACTTAGGAATTTTTCACACAGATCCAGAATCCTGTGCAATAACTTATTCAACCTCCTTCTATTATTACAGTTTTCTGCCCATTTTACACAATCCAAGGGTTAACAGAAAGCCTTGGTGCCGTAAATACATATTTTGTTCTGGCTATCTGCTACCTCACTGGGCAGAGTCTATCTCTAGATAATGAGGCGCCATCATTGCACTTTAATAATTTTTTACTTTTCTTGGCAGTTAAGCAATGTTACAATAAAATCATTGTCATGTAGGACACAGAGGCCTTAATTTTTAAATGAACCTTCAGATGCTAGTGGCTATATACGCTCTGCAAAGTTAATATGGTCATTATTGGTTAAGAGCCCCTAAAAGTATACACTCTGAAGACTTAATGAGTACTTACAACCAGGGCCACAGTTCGTAATTTTAAACCCCTGAAGCACTCATCTCAGTCCCTAGCTCGGATTCTTCTCATGAAGTCTTTAAAGTTTCTGTCTCTCTGAAACTAAGCAATAAGATTTTCTCAAGTTTCAGTTTCATAGAAGTTTGATGGTGATATTTTAAAAAATAATTTAAAAATGGTTTTATACCTATCATCACCGAAGTGTTCACCCTTCTACAGTGCAATGTCAGTTTTCAGTATACACAATGCCAACAATTTCGCAGTCTGTTCTTTCTCCCAAGAATGCAAATACTTGATTTACCTGGTTTACTGCAAAGATGATCTGATCGTATACATCACTTTGCGTGTAGACTGCATAAGTGTCATCCATTCGGTCCACATAGCCTTTTAAGAAGAGGTGTTTGAATGCTATAGTGTTCTCTTCCTTGAAAGCTACAACCATCTGGTTACTTAGTCCAAAAAAGACCAGCTTCAAAGAAAAAAAAAGGAAAAGAGGGTGAAAAACCAATGAAATAAAAGGTCTCCATGTAATGACCAACTTATCTATTCCAGATTCAATGTTTAATTAATCCTGAATATATTCAATAGAAATTAAAGTTCTGGTAACTGTAAGTTAATTTGACCTTAAAGAGAAAGTGGGCTTCTAGTTTTAAAATGGAAGAAAGTAAGGGCGCCTGAGTGGCTCAGTCAGTTAAGTGTCCAACTTCAGCTCAGGTTGTGATCTCACAGTTTATAAGTTCAAGCTCCAAGTTGGGCTCTGTGCTGACAGCTCACAGCCTGGGGCCTGCTTCAGATTCTGTGTCTCCCTCTCTCTCTCTGCCCCTCCTCGGCTCACACTCTGTTTCTCTCACTCTCTTAAAAATAAACATTTAAAAAATTTTTTAATAAAATGAAAGAAAGTAGCTTTGCACATTTTCATGTATGATCTATGGTCTTACTTAGGATGTTGCTCCCACCACCAAAAGCTTTATTTCAGAGAAGTCCTTGTTTAGGAATTTAGAGAAACTAGGTCTCTCTGGCTAAAGAAATGGGAAAGTTTCTTTAAGAAAGAAATAATGATAGGGGCGCCTGGGTGGCTTAGTCAGTTAAGCGTCCGACTTTCACTTAGGTCATGATCTCGCGGTTCGTGGGTTCGAGCCCCGCGTCGGGCTCTGTGCTGACTGCCAGCTCAGAGCCTGGAGCCTGTTTCAGTCTGTGACTCCCTCTCTCTCTGACCCTCCCCTGCTTACACTCTCTCTCTCTCCTAGAAATAAATAAAAATATTAAAAGAAAGAAAGAAAGAAGGAAAGAAAGAAGGAAAGAAAGAAAGAAAGAAAGAAAGAAAGAAAGAAAGAAAGAAAGAAACCCCCTAAAGTATGTGCATAACTAGAGTGAGGGCATTTGAAGAGCTATAGCGGGGGGGGGGAGTGGGGGGGAAAAGAGAAAAAGAAGGTGGAGTGGAACTTAGCACTTTGGTGGGGGACACTGAGCATCCCAGCATAATCCAATTAAAGAAACAGCAAGAAAAAAATGTCAACATAAAAACTGGGCTGACAGCTTGGAGTCTGGAGCCCGCTTCGGGTTCTGTGTCTTCCTCTCTCTACTCCCTCCCCAGCTCACATTCTGTCTTTCTCTCTCTTCAAAAATAAAATAAAAACACAAAAATTTTTTTTAAGATTTTAAATAATTTATGCAGAACACCAAGAAGGTTTTGAAGAAGGTGTACAATGCAATACAAGAAATACCTTAGGTAAGTCTAAGTCCTCCAATCAAACCACTTTATAGTTAATTATTACCATTTAGTTACCAAAACTGTGACAATAAGACCAAAAATAAAAATATCCTCTCAACTGATCTCTAAATTAAAGAAATTCGCATAACATATCCTTACATATTCATGAAGGATTGACCCCAGAGTTTTATATGAAACTCAGTTATCCATGCAAAAAACATTGTCTAACTGCATTACTGTATTAACATAAGTTTTTTCAGCCATAGCTGAAACTTTATTGTACTCAAAGTCTCTCTTCCCTCCAAAACTATCTCTATCTCTTGCTCTCTTGCACATTCTCTCTCTCACTCACTCTCACCTGCTCTCATTCTCTGATACACACACACACACACACAGACATACACACACACACACAGTACATTTAGAACATACACTCTGACTTGGATCCCAGAGAGATGCAGGGTGTGTTTTATATGGGAAAAGGGAACAATACCGAGTACCTATGTGCCATACCAGGAGCTTCCCTCATATGAACCCCACAGTACAATTCCTAATATACCCATTTTATAGATGGGCACACAAAGGCAGAGAAGTTAAATAATTTTGTTCAAGTCACACCACTAGCAAGTGTGTAGTCAAAATCTGAACCCAAGTCCAGCAGACTAAATCCAAGCTCTCGCCACCCTAGCATGCTACACAAAGTAGACCAGGGTCTTACTGGGGGGAAGTAAAGGACACAAATCTTTTCTCTTTTCACCTCTCCTCATGAGGTACGTCCTGTACCCAACACACCTCAGTGCTCTCCACCTAACTGGACTTCTTTTTCTGATGAGCCTCTTTAAGCCAAGTATCCAAGTTTTTAAATCCTAATAAGATGACAGCTTGATCTTCCGGGGATTTTATATCTAATGAAGCTGGTGACTGAAAAGCCTCCAGAGAATTCCTAAAGAGCAATTACCAATGCAATTAAGTACATGAGACCTCCCTCATGCCAGCACTGAGCTGGGTCCCGAGGATGCCTGGTCCCTGGCCCCAGGGATGCATCCAGGGCAGAGAGAGAACCGATGCAATGCAGAGACCCAGCCAGGTAGTGGGGGAAGGGAAGACTTTAGCAGGGTGCCTGTCAATGTAGGCATCGTTCTTTTGTTACTGCAGACCCAAATCTCTAAGTGAACAGAAAGACCACCTTCTCTTCCCTGAAAAGAGGGAATCTGTCACCAAATCATCCCTACTCGCTCAGTCACGAAGTTTTTATGTAGCATTTGCTTGGGTGCCACAATACAGACTGAGGAAGCATCACAATTAAGAAAAACCCTCAGTTCCTTTTAAGAACGTCCCTAAATGCCTTTCATATGTGTATTACTAACAGGCTTAACAAATAAACCATTGGTCGATTTTCCTCATGAGCGCCCTAGGAAACAGGACGGTTAGATGAGCTCCCTAAAAGATTAGGAGTAATTAAGCAGACGAGTCTTAGAATAAAATCTGAGTTGAATCTCAGCTCTCCTCTTCTGGTTTCCTGACTCTGACAGACTACTGTGCCTCAATGAGCCTCAATATTCTCATCTGTGACATCCGGATACCACTACTTACCTCTGACTTAAGAATTGAACATGATGATGTTCAGCCCCCAATACAGCAAACACTCAACTGGTAACTATCATACTAAGTAGAAAATATTCATGTTCACCTGATACAGGCTTTTCCCTCTACTTGTCAGAAACAACAAAGATAAAATTTTCCACTATTGGTGATGCACTGTATTGTCACATGGAAGAATTGCAAATCCAACTTGCCAAATATTATATGGAGAATTGAACATCCATTTTAATGGTGACATGTTAGAAAGAGAGCAAGCACCTTCCTCTAAACTCTTGACTAGTCATGTGGCTTTTTAAAAACTCTATAAACATCAGTTTCCTCTTCCACAAAATGAAGGATGCTAATTTTCATCCAATAGAAGCATTATTATAATGAAATGAAACAATGTCCTGGGGCAGAGTAGTCACTCAAATATTAGATTCATTTACATAACATCTAGCATGAGAAACTTGGGCAAAAATTCTTCCAACTTCATATGATCGTAGAAATTCCCTTAGCTTCTAACCTTAAGCATTTGTGCCCAATAATCAGTTAACTGTTAGTGATTTCAGGGCTTTAAAATTTTTTCCTTGAATACTTGTTATTTATTTACATATGCATTTTTTTCAACAAGAGAAAGTATTAATAAAAATAAACCTATCACATCTATTTTTCCTGTTAACATCTGCTTTTATGTTTGCTCTTTCACTTTTAAGGAGAGATCGTTAACTCTTACAAGTAGGAAAATATACCTTCACAAGAGTAAATCGTACCCAATATATATATAAAGAATTGCAAAATATATGGTTTTCCCCAAAAATGTCAACAGAAGTCGAGGAAATGAGATTCAAATTCTGCTAAAGTCTCAGGTCTCACTATGTATGCCACTCATTTTTAGTTAACTCCATATATGTCCACTGCAGGGTCCCCATGATCACAAGGCTGTGAGAATCCAGACACTTGCCTTAACAGAAACCTTTGAAATTTCTGAAGAGAGAGAAATTCCCAGGACACTAACCAGGAAGGAAAAGAATCCTCTGGTTGGGCAACAGCTAGTTTTCATGGATGATTTAAAAATCTCCAGCTTCTCTATTGGAAACCAAATATTAAAATCTTTTTTTTCCTGAAAACAGATTCCATTTTATTTTTTGGGGTTTTTTGGTTTTGTGGGGTTTTTTAGAGTTTATTTTTGAGAGAGACAGAGCACAAGTGGGAGAGGGAAAGTGAGAGAGAGTGAGAGAGAGAGAGAGAGAAAGAGAGAGAGAGCTAGAATCTGAAGCAGGCTCCAGACTCTGAGCTGTTAGCACACAGCCCGACGTGGTCATGACCTGAGCTGAAGTCAGGTGCTTAACCCACTGAGCCACCCAGATGCATGCATTTTGTGACTAAAATTGTAATTTAATGAAAGATGAGAAGGGAAAATTTAAGGGAAAAAACCCCAAAGTCTTCTTTCACAGATATTGAAGAGAGAAGGGTTTAAGACTGTATGTTTCCTTATTTATTGTTCTCCATTATACATACAGTTCAAAATTATAAAAAAAACCACTGTCCATGCTCCTTTTTGTTACTAAAAGAGGCCTTCACTAAACTCATGATTTGAGATGCTTACCTGTACAGTCACCATTGCAATTTTTAGAATCTGTATGCCAAGCTTCCATGGCTTTCTACCACGAGCCCAGAACTTCTCACAAGGATTCATGAAAAAAAATTTGAGTTTTCGCCTCATCTGGTCTTCTAACAGAAGCTCCACAGAGGGCGATGTATGCTGGTTGAAAGTGCAGCGATTTTCCTCTTCATGAGAGCTGCAGCTACTGATAACAACCTCAGGATTTGCCATCTCTAGGAAGAGCAAAAACAAAACAAAACAAAACAAAAAAACCACACAATTATTTCCATTCTTTAAGTAAAGGTGCAAATCTATATTCTTTGCTATCACAGGATAATTGAAGCCTAAATAAAAGATCTGGTTTCAAATAAGCACCAATGTTCTAAACCGCCCTTCAGACATTTACGGAGTCAATTAGAATATAACATGACATGTTTCTTTTTGTTTCAATTACTAAGTAAATGTTCACCTGATGGAAAGTTACTGAATTCGAGGGCTACTCCTATTAGTAAAATGATTATAAATACATTTATATAGTATGTATATGTATACACTTTCTGCCTCAGTCAGTAACAGATACAGTTAGAACAGGGTGATCCGAAAGCCTATGTAATTTAGAAGGTAGGTGGACCCCGAAATTACACACAAAATATCGTATACAGGAAGATATGGCCATGTTTCCTGCAGTGATACTTAAAGTTTTGTCATTATCAAAATAAGTTTAAAACCACTGAGTTAAAGGTAGCAAGATGTGGAGTGGAGAACTAAAACCATGTTTGGTGTCTAAAACTGGTTCTATGACTTGGCACCTCTGTGACCTAAGGCAAGTCACTCAGCCTCTCTGAGCCTGTTTTCTACAAAACAGTAGTAACAATACCTATATTCATATATTCTGATTAAATAAAAATGCAAATAAAGCCCTAGCAGAGGGTCCAACATTGAGCAAGCAGCCTCGCTCTCCTTATGGCCCCAATAGCCACGTCAGCTTCCTGAACAGGTAGCAAGATTCTTAAGGGGCAATGGAGGCTCGGGAAACTGACCTATTCTAGAAAGAGGAATGCAGGAGCTTCATTTAAGTCCAAATCCCAATCAGCCATATCTCTTGCATTTGATTTTTATTGAGGGCCATATATTTATGTAGTACATTTTACTTTTCAAAGTACCTCATATCTAATATTTCTTTTATCTCTTTGAGGAGGATGGGGCTAGTTTTATTGTGTTTGTAGTCAGCTTTTTCAAAATGACAAAGACATCCCTCCAGAAGCAAGATTTTTCACTCGGATATTCACTCAGACCAATACTAATATTACAGAAACCTGTTCAAAATAAACCTAACAGAGTAGAGTTCTTCCCTGTAGAATAGAAAGGCTGGCTCTGTGTGATGTCTTTACAGTGATTTCTACTCAGAGATCAAGGTGGGAGGCGGGATTAAAACAGACTATAATAATACAACCTCTAACAAGTCATTGTTCAGGTATTACACTGCTTTCCAAATTTAGAACCCCTTTTGGTTCCGATTCAAACACTCTTACCAAACCCATCATCTCTAAATAATAGATACTGGCTATAAAAACTAGCCATGGGGAAGCTTTTAAAAATCTCGATTAATGCAAAGATTAACAAGAATACTGCTGAATCAGTAAAAGCATAAAGCCTATTTACAACGGCATAAAAATAGCATACGCAATACCTTCACAAGGCAACCACCCTACCCTACTCGGCCACCCGGGGGCGCCACGCAGGATGCCGAGGTAGGTGGAGACGCCGGGCGGGAGAGAGCCTATTCCGCGGTATTAGACGCGCTCTTACAATCTACAAACTAACACACAGAGGTTGTTTATTCACGGCGATGAGAGGCTTAACTGGATTGAGCAGCAGAAAAGGAGAGAAAACCAGGGAATAGGTGTAAATAGTAAAAACCTCAGTTGACAAAGTAACGCAAACTAATTTCCCCAGAAGCGCTTTCTCACTCCATCAGACGCCGAACTCTTCTCCCCTCCCCCCGCCCCCCGCACCAGCTTCCCCGCTGACCTTGCGCTGGGAGGGGCCGCCGCAGCCCGCCCTCCTCCCCCCTTCGCGACGCCAGCAACTTCGGACGGCTCAGCCGAGCTGCACGCCGCTTTCGCCCCGCGCAGGGGTCCCGGCTTAGCACCCCCATTTCCATCCGCCCCCCACGCCGCCAGTAAAGGCCACTCGAGTCACGAGAGGCTGGCTGCGCAACTTCTGGACCCTCTCTAAGCCCCCGGCTGCCCCCCAGACGGCCACCTCTCCCCAGGTCTTCCAGGGCAAGACTCTAGCCTCAGGTGGCTTCGTGTCTCGGAGTCCCCGCCTCAGGCTTCCCGGTGGGCGGAGGCTTGGACGGGGGGCGGGGGGGGAGGGCGCGCAGCAGAGCCTCCCGCCCGCGCAGCCTGGGTGCGCGCTGACCGCCGACCGACCCCGCGGGGCCACCGCCCGCGACCCCCGGCCGCGGGAGCCGCCGCCGACCTCGGGCAGGCTGCTGAGCGGGCGCCGTGCGGAACCGCTGCAGCTCGCACTCCGCTCCCACCTGCGTCCCGTCCACGGCGCCAACGTCCGGGGGTCCTGACCCTCTCGCAGTGTGTCAGCGACGGCTCGCAACATGCGGCCCCTGCCTGCGCTCCCCGGGCGCCGTTCCCACGACACCTGATGCCTCCGGGCGGCGCCAGGCCCGACTCACCTGCGGCTGGCGGGGGGAGGGGGAGGGGCGCTGTCAGCGGGACAGGCAGGGGGCGTCAGGTCTTCTCTGGTGCTGGGGGAGAGGCAGGTCGGCGCGCTGCTCTAGAAGCCTCTGAGGCTTTCCTCAGCCGGGTCCAACTGGAGCCCGGAGGCCGGGAGTCGCCGCGGCGGCATCCTCCTCACCGCCGCTTTGACTCGTGACCCCCCTCCCCTTTGCCCCCACTCCTCTCCACGCCCTTTCTGGGTAGTCTTTCAGCCGCCCAGGTGGTGCGAAGGAGTCCTCCGAGTGAGCCTGGCGCTGTCCGCGTCTTGGGCACCCGTTCACGCCCCTCCCGGTTCCTATAAACACCCCGCATAGCCTTCCTCGGGCTTGTCCGGTGCTCAGGGGCTTCGGCGTGGTGGGTGCAGAAAAAGTGCACGGGCCCCGGGCTTCCTACAGCCAAGGGGCCACCCTTCCGGGTGGAAGCCTCTCAACGCACTTGTTAGGGCGGGGGTGGTAGACGTGACTTTGGGTGTAAAGAGCCTGGCGGCGGGTGAGTGAGTGCGCAGTGCCCTGCGGCAGCCGTCCGTTCTGAGATCGTCCAGAGGGGAAATCGTGAAATGTAAGACTTCTCAAGCCTCCGCCTTTTTACCGTCTCTAGGCCTTACAGCTTTGCAGACTTGCTTGTAAGCAATTAACTAGACACCTTGTAAGCTGGGTGCCGGGGACAGAAAAAGCCCTGGTAAGCTCTTAGAAGAAATGTGTCTGGACATACTGGACATAGTGATGAAGATTCTTTGCCTGGCCAAACATTAGCCAGGCTGCTAAGCCTCCTTGGTTCAGCTGTGCCTAGGATTACATTTTTTTTGTTGTTGTTAAAATCCAGTTTTAGCAAGAACCTTGCTAAGTCAGTTTAATCAAAACACTCCCCCCTCCCCCAATATGTGATCTTCAGTATGTAATTGGGTTCCTCGCCCTCCACCAGCTCCCATGAACTCTGATAACCCTGAGCCGTTTTCAGAAAGAATCTTGTTAGGTGGGTTTAGCCAAAACTCCCCCTGACCTTGTTTTCTCTTGGTAATTTTCCATTCACTGACCCCTCTCCTGCTCCTGGGCTATCAGTTCCCCCTTGCCCATGCTGTGTTACCAGTTGAGCCTCATCTCTCTCTCCCCCACTGTAAAATCCCATTGCAGGGGTCCCTGTAACTATCTGGATGGTCCTAAAAAAAAAGTCTGCCTTACCATGTTTGTAAAGTATCCTCCAATTTTTTTCTTTAAGAATAGATCTTCCACTATAACCTTTTTCTTCATGAATTCTTTTTAAAAATTAACCCTAGGGGCGCCTGGGTGGCTTAGTCGGTTAAGAGTCCGACTTTCGCTTAGGTCATGATCTCGCGGTTCGTGTGTTCGAGCCCCGCGTCGGGCTCTGTGCTGACTGCCAGCTCAGAGCCTGGAGCCTGTTTCAGTCTGTGACTCCCTCTCTCTCTGACCCTCCCCTCCTCACGCTGTGTCTCTCTCTCTCTCTCCTAGAAATAATAAAAAAAATTTTTTTTAAAAATAAATAAAATGCAATTATAAAAAAAAAATTAACCCTAATTTACCTGTCAGAAATAGATCAGGAACTTTGATTAATTTTAATTACAGCCACTTCAGGTTTGTTTGTTTTTTTTTTTTTTGCCATGGATAAATTTGTAAAAGTCACTGAATATCCATAACAGATAATTCCCCCAAATTATATCAAGAGCTGTCAGATCTTTTAATACATATTATAAGTCCTTTCTTCAAATCTTAAACCAGTTTGCATTAATAATTTATAAATAGAAATCTCTTCTCTTGCAGTGGGGTACAAGAATTTTATGCTGTTCATAAATGTGAATCCCAGGTACTGTAAACAAGATAGATATTCCATAGTGCCCAGTTGGCACACTCGATTCTCAAGAGCAGTTTGGAAAATATAATTTAATCTCTAATGCCTGTATGCCTCCACATGATTTAACAGTATCTCCTTACCATAACAGTAAAGTCTTCATAGCAGTGGGAGTTTGAAATGCCTGATTGTTCAGGAACAATCTGAACTTTGAAGAGGTTCACAGGCATAAATGATGACCCTCACTTAACCCTAATTGGAGCTGACTTAAGTAAACTGAAAAGAAGAAAACTGAGTCAGACAAATGGAGGCCCACATTCCCTTTTATACCATTTTTTTTAATGTTTTATTTATTTTTAGGAGAGAGAGAGAGACAGCGTGAGCAGGGGTCAGAGAGAGAGGGAGTCACAGACTGAAACAGGCTCCAGGCTCTGAGCTGGCAGTCACAGAGCCCGACGCGCGGCTCGAACCCACGAACTGCGAGATCATGACCCAAGCGAAAGTCGGACGCTTAACCGACTAAGCCACCCAGGCGCCCCTCCCTTTTATACCATTAACTGACTGGGGGATCACTGAGCTTCTCCACCTCCCCATTTCCTTCTATGTATAATCTGTCAAATTAAAGGAATGATGAATTTAATTAATAGTATACATATAAAGGACACAATACTTTGCCTGGCATATTTTATGTGGTTGTAACTATTGAGCTTTTTTTTTACTTTTTATTTTTGGAAAATCTAAATTAATGAAAAGATCGACCATGTTCATGGGTTGCAAGACTCAAAATATTGTTAATATATCAATTCTCACGAAATTCATTTATAGTTTCAATCCAATCCCAATCAAAATTCCAGAAAGCTGTTTTCTAGAAATGGACAAGCTGATTCTAAAATTAATAGGTAAATACAAAGAGCCAAGAATAACCACAGAATTTGTTTTAAATGTTTATTTATGTATTTTGAGAGAGAGGGAGTGCACAGGCAGGGGGAGGGGCAGAGAGAGAGGGATAGAGCAAGAATCTCAAGCTGGTTCCATGCTGTCAGTGTGGAGCCCCATAGGCGGCTCGATCTCATAAATTGTGAGATGACCTGAGCCAAAATCAAAAGTCAGATGCTTAACCAACTGAGCCACCCAGGTGAGCCTAACTACAGCTGTTTTTAAAAATAAGGACAAAACTGAAGAACTTACCTGATTTTAAAATGTATTATAAAGACATATAAGCAAGTCACTTTAGTATTCATAAAAAGAGACATATAGAGTATATGGACATATAGACTATACATAGACAATGGAATAGATTAAATAATCCAGAAATAGATCCACACATACATATATATGATCAATTTACTTTTTTCCTTTTTCTCTTTGGCTTTTTAAGTATGAAATTAGTATTTCACTTATTTTGTACTTGGTTACATCTCCCTTTTTTTATTATTGAGGTACCATTGACAAACAATGTTATGTTAGTTTCAGGTGTACACCATCACGATTCTACAATTACATACGTTACTGTGCTCCTCATGATAAGCATAGTCACTGTCTGTCAGCATACTACATTATCACAATATTATTGACTATATTCCCTATGCTGTACTGTTTTTCTCTGCGTATGGTCATTTGATTTTTGACAAAGGGGCCAAAGCAATGTAGAGGAGAAAATTAAGCCTTAACAATCAACATAATATTATTGGCTCACAAGAATACACTGACATCAAGTCAAAAGGCAGAGGGGAAATGCTAACATGCAGAGTCAAAGATTAAGGTCAACATTTCTGGAAAGGATAAGAGCACATTAGCAGCAGTTAAATTTTTTTTTCAATGTTTTATTTTATTTCTAGGAGAGAGAGAGAGAGACAGCGTGAGCAGGGAAGGGTCAGAGAGAGAGGGAGTCACAGACTGAAACAGGCTCCAGGCTCTGAGCTGGCAGTCAGCACAGAGCCCAACGTGGGGCTCGAACCCACGAACCGCGAGATCATGGCCTAAGTGAAAGTCGGACGCTTAACCGACTAAGCCACCCAGGCGCCCCTAATGGCTCCCATTTCATGCCATGTGAAAGCCAGTCCTCTCAATGGGCTACAGCTGTGGCCCCTGTGACTCGCCCCATTTCCCACCAGCCCTCTCTGTGGCTCACGCTGCTGCAGACACACTGGCCTCCAGGGGTTACTCACACACACCGGGCACACGGCTCCTTTCCGCTGGCTGTTCCCTCTCCGGAACGCTTAAAGCAGGCATCTTTCAAGGTTTCTGCTCACATGTTCACTTCTCAATGAGGTCTGTCCCCACGCTATTTGAAATGGCATCTTCTCAACATTCCTCATTCTCCTTTCTATTTTTTTTTCCCCACAGCGTCTATCACCTTGTAACACACTCTATAATGTACTCAATATGGTCATTGCTGTTTTTGTCCACTAAAATGTAAACTCTACAAGGGCAGATTTTTTTTTTCTTTTTTTACTGCTGCATCCTCAATGCCTGAATCTCTGCCGGGTGTATAGAAGATACTCCAAATATGGGGTGCTTGGGTGGCTCAGTCGGATAAGCATCCAACGCTCTCTCTTTTTCAAAATAGGATCCAGAATATTTTTCTTTTTTAAAAAAGTTTATTTTTTATTTTATTTTATTTTATTATTTTATTTTATTTTATTTTATTATTTTATGTTTTGAGATAGAGAACACATGAGCAGTGGGGAAGGGCAAAGGAAGAGAGAGAGAGAGAGTCTCAAGCTCAATCCCATGACCTGACCCTGGAATCATGGCCTGAGCCAAAATCAAACATTAGAAGTTCAACTGACTGAGCCACCCAGGTGCCCTAAGTGTCCAACTCTTGATTTCGGCTCAGGTCATGATCTCACAGTCCTGAGTGAGATCAAGTTCTGTGTAGGCTGTGTGTTGGGCAGGGAGCTTGCTTAGGATTCTCTCTCTCCTGGGGTGCCCTGGTGGCTCAGTGGGATGAATGTCTGACTCTTGGCTTCATGAGTTCAAGTCCTGTATCAGGCTCCATGCTGACAGTTCAGAGCCTCCTTAGGATTCTCTCTCTACCCCTCCCCGTTTCATGCTGTCTCTGTCTCTCTTAAATAAACTTTAAAACAAAAAAGATTCTCTTTCTCCGTGCCTCTGTCCCACCCTACTCATGTATGTGTGCCCGTGCATTCGCTTTCTCTGAAAAATAAATAAAAAAGAAGAAGAAGATATACCATATACTATTCAATAAATTATTTGGAACAATCACATTGGAGAGTAATTTGGAAGTATCTATTAAAACTGAAAATGTACATATCCTATCATCTAGCAATTCTACTCCTGAATATTTACCCTAGAGGAACTCCTACATACGTGAATTAGGGAATGGTACACAGATGTTTATTGCAGAATTTCTGTGTAATGGCAAAAGATAGAACCTAAATGTCCCTTAGTAGGGAAATGGATACTGTTTTTATTTAATCAATAAATTACCATAAAGCTGCTAAAATAAGCACATTTGTGTGGATATAGCTTAGAACCAAACTGGTGAGGTAAACACTGAAGCCTATATACAGAGCAATGCCATCTTTGGGAAGAAAAACATGCACAAATGATTTCTATTTATTATGGGAATGTACATGTGAGAAAACTACTGCAGTGATTTGTACCAATTCGTGACGGAAGGTTACATTTGGGGAGGGATGGCTAACTTTATAATGTTTTATTTCTTTGGAAATAGAAAGACTGGAAATAAAGCGAATGACCTGTAAAATTTGTTGAATTTGGGGGCTGTGAGTATTTTTAATATTTTTTGTGCTTTTCTGTATTTGCAATTTTCTTGAAATTAAAAATTGTCTTTTAGACTGTAAGATGTTTAAGAGTGGGATCTATGTTTTATTCATATTTCTATCCATAGGACCTAATATTCTTATTAGAATGCAGAAGATTGTTGGGGCTCCTGGGTGGCTCAGTCAGTTAAGCATCTGACTTTGACTCAGGTCATGATGTCACAGTTTGTGAGTTCGAGCCCTGCATCAGTCTCTGTGCTGATAGTTCAGAGCCTGGAACCTGCTTTAGTTTCTTGTGTGTGTGTCTCTCTCTCTCTGCTCCTCCCTTGCTCATGCTCTGTCTCTGTTTCTCTCTCTCAATAATAAATAAACATTGAAAAAATATTTTAAAAAGAATGTAGAAGATTGTTGAATATAGGGGCGCCTGGGTGGCTTAGTCGGTTAAGCGTCCGAGTTTCGCTTAGGTCATGATCTCGCGGTTTGTGGGTTCGGGCCCCGCGTCGGGCTCTGTGCTGACTGCCAGCTCAGAGCCTGGAGCCTGTTTCAGTCTGCGACTCCCTCTCTCTCTGACCCTCCCCTACTCACGCTGTCTCTCTCTCTCTCTCTATCCTAGAAATAAAATAAAAACATTAAAAAAAAAAGAAGATTGTTGAATATATACATGTTGATAAGTAAACATTTTAATTTAAAAAGAGAAGGCATTAAGGGTGAAAGAGATGAGTGGTACAGACTAAAGAGAAAGGTGAAAAATATTTGGGCTTGACATGTGTGTGACTTAACACTCATGCCACCTGAGACCTTCAGCTGGGCTGTATTACTTTGAAATAGGATTTTGGAGACAGAAGATAAAGGTGTGAAAAAGCTCTATTTTATCCATCAGCTACAAAGAATACTGCAGGTATTCATTAGTTGTTGTAGTAACTAATTCCCAATTCCCAACAGATATTAACCTGTGAGATTCAGGAACAACAACAAAAATGAAATTCCTGAAATCATGTTATTTTGTATTTTTCATAACATTTTGTTTACATATTTTTGAAATATAATGAGTAACCATAATAACGAACAATGAATCGTTTTCCTGTGATAAGGCTATACTAAAAGTTCCAGAGCTTTCTTTCCATTTAGAAAAAGATAATAACAGGGTGCATGCGTGGTTCAGTCAGTTAAATAGTGGAGTCTTGATTTCTGCTTAGAAATCTCACAGTTTGTGGGCTCGAGCCCTGAGACGGGCTCTACACTGATGGTGTGGATCCTGTTTGGGATTCTCTGTCTCCCTTGCTCTCTGCCCCACCCCCCATCTCTCTCAAAACTAAACATTTTTTAAAAAAAAGATAATAATAAAAACATGGTTTAAGGTTTATTATTATTATGAATAATATGGGACAAGATTCTATGTTTCAGTTACATGCAGCAATGATCACAACTTCTTATAGACATTTCATTAAAGAAGTCATTCTAAAAGAAGAAAGCATTAATGCAAAATAAATGTAAATAAAAAATCATTGTTTTTACATTTTTTTAATGTTTATTAATTTTTGAGAGAGAGAGTGCAAGTGGGGGAGGTGCAGAGAGAGAGGGAGACACAGAATCTGAGGCAGGCTCCAGGCTCTGAGCTGTCATTGCAGAGCCCAGTGTGGGGCTCAAACTCAGGAACTGCAAGATCTGTGAGATGACCCAAGCTGAAGTAGGATGCGTAACCGACTGAGCCATCCAGACACCCCAGATGAAAAACCATTTTTAAAAATAAAAAATTAACACTTCAAAAGTTATTCTTTAAATGACAACTTAAAACACATAAAATATTGTCTTATCCAACAGATTTGATATTTGCTTTGTGACAAATATTCCAGGTAAGGAAAAATTTCTCCCATTCTATGATGTTGGCTTAGTTTTGTGTGTGTGTGTGTGTGTGTGTGTGTGTGTGTGTGTGTGTGTGTGTGTTGTGTGTGTTTAGAGAGGGGGGGTGGGGAGGAGGAGAAGGGCAGAGGGAGAGAGAGAATATTACACAGGCTCTACATTCAGCATGGAGCTGAAGTGGGGCTCGATTCCATGACACTGGGATATGACTTGAGACAAAATCAAGAGTCCGATACTCAACTGAGCCTACCAGGCACCCTGATGTTGGGATGTTGGTTTAGTTTTAAGAAGCGCTTCCAAAAGCATAACCAGATTGAGCATTAGGACATATGTTGCTTTATATAAACTCGTTTACTTTTTTAGCAGTGAAAATATTTTGTCTGTTTTACAAAGAACTACATCTTTTAGTAAATATTCAAACACTGAATTGCAGCAAACATGATTGGACTATATTCAAATAACGTAATATTTGGATCTCCTAGCAGGATCAATCACAGACATTAAAAAAAGAAAGAAATATGTTGACATTGCCAATTTAGGGAATTGTTTTTCTTGCAAAACTCGGTATTTCTTCAAATACCATCCATAGGATCAGCACAATGTATTCTATGCATATAAACATGTTAATGTTTTATTTGCAAGAAGTACTCACCAGTAAGGCCAGAGACACACACTTATAACATAAAAATAACAAGCAAGATTGATTACATCTTAACTGCTGCTGGGGGCGCCTGGGTGGCTTAGTCGGTTAAGCGTCCGACTTTCACTTAGGCCATGATCTCGCGGTTCGTGGGTTCGAGCCCCACGTTGGGCTCTGTGCTGACTGCCAGCTCAGAGCCTGGAGCCTGTTTCAGTCTGTGACTCCCTCTCTCTGACCCTCCCCTGTTCACGCTGTCTCTCTCTCTCTCCTAGAAATAAATAAAAAACATAAAAAAAAAAAAAAGAAATGGGAGCCATTGGAGGGTTTTAAGCAGAGAACTGGCATGAATTGCCCTATGTGTGAAAGGTGGATCCCTCTGGCTGCAGTGTTAAAAATATATCCCAAAGGGTGAGAGATGAAAGCTAAGGGGTCGAGGATGACGCTTAGGTTTTGCCTGCACGGCCATAAAGACAGAAATGCCATCACCTGCGGTGACGCCTACGGCAGGACGAGCAGCTCGGTGGGGAGAATCAGGAGTTCGTTTTGAACATGTGTTTGAGATGTCTACCGAGCGCTTCTCAGACTACCTGTCGGAGGCTGCTTGGTTTGGTCTTGTTTCCATTTCCCTCACGAGTTGAGACTTCTGTAATCCACAGCACAGCTAAGTTGCTAGAAGATGAAATAAAGACATTCAAAATAAAAGCCTCAACTTTGTTCATATGTAACATAGTTACTCCATGAAATCGCTAGCAAGTTTTTATGTACTTTTCATTCTGTACTCCTTTTGTTGTAGACGGGTAAGAGGTTTTCATGGACTAGATGACTAGGAACAAATGTCTCCCGGCTGGCTGTGATATGAGGGGCCACGCCCTGTATTCAACAGTCAGGCAGAAATGTCTAGTAGATGCTGAATATTCAAATCTACCTTTAATCATCACCAAAGTGCAGAGGCAGTGTCTATACATTTAACGGAATTTAAGATTAATTCTGATTCGACAACTATTCATTGAGGATGCACTACATTTTTATCACTATGCTGGCCTTTTCATGGCAGTGCCCAGGCGAAGGGATAGATTAAGATCAGCGGGCGATCAGGACAGGCTAGTAATTCGACGTCCCTTCATACTAATAATATTCTTTAAATTTATTCACCATATCTCGTGGAAATAGGGAAAAGCTGATTTCTGTTAACAAGCATGGGTACTTTTTCTTTACGTTTGAAATAATTTGTTGACACAATTTTCCAAATTAAACGACTTACAGAGAGCATATTAAACTACTCAAAATTTAAACATTCCAGCTGGGTGAACTCAGAGATGGGAGCACTACCTGTTGGTTAAACCTTGTGATTCGTATCAAATGACAAAAATATTCAACATAGATTTTATTTCAGACCTGAAGCTCTCTACTTGGTTGAGAGAAGAATCAAGTTTCTCCCTCTCCTGGTACGGAAGAAGTCCCTTAGGGAAAGCTGGACCAACTGACAACCTATTTCCAATTTGCTACTGTGAAGTTTCGTCTCTTATGAGACATGCCCGTTGTGGTAGCAACGTGGTTGCTCTCCACCTTTATCTGGCATGGCTCTGAGGAAAGCACTGTCATCCCAGATTTTGTAGATGTACAGCTGAGATATAGAGAGTTTAATAGCTTGCCTGATGTCACTTACCTGGAAAGTGCCAAATTTAGGCTCCAACATAATTTTCTAACTTTTTCTCATAATTTTCAAACTTTAAAGACAGTATTATTTGAATGACTCCACTTTAAAAAATATTTAGGGGTGCCTGGGTGGCTCAGTTAGTTAAGCGTCTGACTTCGGCTCAGGTCACGATCTCAAACTTCATGCATTCAAGCCCTGCATTGGGCTCTGTGCTGACTGCTCAGAGCCTGGAGCCTGAATAAAATATTCAAAAAATGCAGGAGCAAAAAAATATTTAAAGTGCCTCGACGGTAATCATCAATATCCATTTGGAACTGATATTTCACTATCTCTTGATGCCCATTGGTATTATAGGACTATCACTGCCGTACAAAGACTGTCCCACCAACTCTTTCTGGGTGTAGAGAATGGAGTCTCATCTATACCTACAAATAAGTCCCCCTTGCCATCACATGGGCCTGTATTTTCCTCCTCAGCTCCTGCACTGGTGCCTCTAGGGACATCTGCTGCCCGCAGCCTGCCAGCAATTCTGATTGGGAGAGGAGGGCAGTCCTTTTTAGTTCCCCTTACATTCAAGCCATTCTGTGAAGGAGTCATCAGAAATGCCTAACTCTTCACTTTAGCACTGCACATATTCCAATTTCTTATTGGCAGTTTAGTCCATTTTTTTCTAAAATTGCCACAATTGATCCTGTCCTCCAAACTCTAAAGCTTTGTCCCCAGGTCAGGCTATTCTGTTTTCTCAATTCCGAAGCTGAGTACTCTTCTAGGATGCTCCTCAGTTCCTCATGCAATAAATAGGTTGTGAGAGTTTCTTCAAGCACTTTGCAAACATGCAGGAATCCCAGCAGGTTAGGGTTCAAACAAGGACCCCTTCCTTCCCTCCGACCCTCTCTCCCTCCCAGGCATACTAATGCAGGGGGGAAATAAGCATAATGACTCCTATTCATGGTCCTCAACCCCTAGTTTCTCAGCCCTTTTTAAAAAATTCTTAAAAAGGGGTGGAGGTGTCGTTCACTAAAATAATAATTAGCAAAGAGCCACCTTGTATCTAATTTGTCAGATTACCCTTCTATAAATCCAGTCTGAAACTTCACAAGATGACCTTAAATAATCAGAGAAGTATTTTCAGCCACAAATTCTTGACTCGTTACATTTTCACTCAAATAGTAAGGCTGAAACTAATTTTTAAATATCTTCACATTTTAAGCAAATTTAATTCAGTATCTCCCGGAAGATCGCACACGTGTTCACTAGCCACTGTGAGAATGTTTCATTTCTGACCACTCCCATGAAAGAACAGATGTTTGGTCAATCATTTATAATTTAAACTTGTAACATGAAGAAATTACCAAACATTTTCCATTTAATTTCTGACTTTCTGGGTATCATGAGTTATGACTCATTCCTCCAATGGTCATCCCCTCAGGGTGTCTCTAAAGGAAACAGGACAGAAAGGCTTGATGTCTCATCCAAGTCACAAGGTTATGATCTTTACTTCCTTAAATCTGACTGCAAAGGATTATGAACTTTTTTTTAAGAAAGGAAATTCTTCAGAAGAACGCAAAGACACTTTTGTTAGATAGCTTTTTCTAGATTTGTTCTCAAGAATAGTCAATCAATTAAATAATTCAACATATATTTTATTAAGTGCCATGCTAAACAATAAAGATATAAAGGAATGAGACACCATCCTCATCCTGAAATCCAGCGTGGGGGGTGGGAGGGAGAGGGGACATCCGTATAAACAAGTTACACTTGCTATAATAGAAAAAACAGGAAAAAGAGTGGCTAATTCTGTTGGGTGCCTGGATGGCTTTACAGAAAAGGTGATATTTGAGTTGGGTCTTGAAAAATAAATAGGAATTTACCAGATAACGAAGAAGAAGAAAGACACTACAGATTGAGGTAGAGATAGAAGTAGAGGTGTGGGATGAACAGATGCACACTCTTAAAGGGCATGGCATATTAGGGGAGCAGTAGAGAGCTCTCTGCCTCCCATACTAGGACAAATCCCTGGGCCTGTGCGGCAGTATGCTAGGGGTTATGGAAAAACCACAAGACAAGCACGTCCCAGCTGCCTGGGGCTTCCCTGAGTTTATTCAACTTGTCAATTTTAGTTAATAGTGATTTTAGACATTTCTCCAGGTTTTATTGAAATGTAATTGACATACAACATTGAAAAGAGATTTTAGACATTTTAAAAATGAAAAAGGGGGTGCCTCGCTGGCTCAGTCAGAAGAGCGTGAGAGTCTTGATCTTGGGGTTGTGAATTCAAGTCCCACACTGGGTGTAAAGATTATTTAAATACATAAACTTAAAAAAATAAACATGAATACATTTGTGAAACAGAATACAAAAAGTTCAAAAATTCTTTATAAGAAACAAATTTCCCCCAGTTTCAGAAGTCTGTTTCAAGCTGCAACTTTCTTATCACCTACCCCTATGGTTTCATGCTCCTTGGCTCTTAGGGGCTTCACCTGAGAAGCACTGGTCTAAAACGTGGGTTGAATAGAAGAGAGAGACAGGAAATGAAGTTAGAAAAATAACTCATTATCTCCTAGATAGCTGTAAAGCATCTTTCAGGATCGCATTTGTACTGGGTTCCATATGCCAGGTTGGGAATATTTAAGCAAGGTGATGTCAAGATTGAATTTCTATTGTAGGACACCATGGCAGCTTGGCAAAAAAATTCGAGAGGAGGAAACAGAACAAGTCAAGAGACTGTTACCACCTTCTAGGTGAGAACTGGAACCTTTCTGAGATAAGGCAGAGGCAGTGAGGATGGCTACGAAGAGACTAGAGAGATAATGTAGGAAAGGAAAATGACAGGGTCTAGTGACATGTTTACTGTGAGTCCTGGGAGTCAGGACTGACTCAGATTTCTAGCTTCACAAACCCATGAGCAATGGATGCTATTATCTAAGGTAGAAAATAGAGGGGGAAAAGTTTTCAAAAATACCTCAAGAATATCTCGAAGACCATGAGTTGATTTTTGCCTCTGCTAAATTGTGATGCCTGTGGTACAGTAATTATTCATTTAATATCTTCATCTAGCAACTGTTAAACACCATGAACTAAGCTAGACATGTATTTAAAAATATCCAGCAGGCAGTGGAAATTCAGGTCTGGAAGAAATTTAAGAATGTGTGAGGCTGAAGGAAGATATAGAAATGAAAGTCATTGCTGTGCTTTGCGGGATGCTTAAAGGTAAGGGGACCAGATATGCCACCAGGAGAGCACAGAGTGAGAAAAAAAGACTCACTCTGACCCCAGGGAAAAGTACCCTTTCAGTGTCAGGGAGTAGAAGTGCCTGGGGAAAGGATGTCACATGTCAAAGTGGTAAGTCCTCCTCCCAGTTTTTTAAAAATGATTTCTGTAGTATAATTTATTAGCATTTAACAAAACAAATTCTTCAGAAATTTGAAAGAATATATACGATTTTTGTACATACCATGTGAAGTCATCGCATTTAGGATCATTATCTTTAAAAAAAATTTTTTTAATGTTTTATTTATTTCTGAGAGAGAGAGAGAGAGACAATGTGAGCAGGGAAGGGTCAGAGAGAGAGGGAGATACAGAATCCGAAGCAAGCTCCAGGCTCTGAGCTGGCTGTCAGCACAGGGCCCGACGCGGGGCTCAAACCCACACAGGAACTGTGAGATCATAACCTGAGCTGAAGTCAGAGCTTAAACGACTGAGCCACCCAGGGGCCCCTAGGATCATTATCTTAAATGTCATGAATCTATAAGCCTCTTCTCAATTAAATATTTTCATTTAAATTGGGTGTAAAAAATTCGGGGCATCTGGGTGGCTCACTCAGTTAAGCCTCTGACTCTTGATTGTGACTTAGGTCATGATCTCACAGTTCATGGGATCAAGTCCCGTGTCTGGGTCTGTGCTGACAGTGTGGAGCCTGCTTGGGGTTCCCTCTCCCCCATCTCTCTCTGTCCCACCCACACTCGCATATGGGTGTGTGCTCTCACTCTAAATAAATAAACATTTTTTAAAAGAATATTTTTAAAAGAAATTAATTTGTGCTAATTACTGCAGTCAATTGTATTACTTTATTAAATTCTGCCAGCTTGCAGGTTAGGCAGTTTTTAATTATTTTTTAAAGGAAAGGGGGAAACGACGTTCAGGGAGATGAACTTCACCGTGTGAATCCCGTAGGACCCATAACCACAGATAAAATGAACCTTAGAGTTACTAAGGGATTTAATTTTCTCCCCCGGAGACTTCCAGTATGAGTCAAACCACAGAAATTATTTTGGCAAGAGGAAAATGTAACACATCAAAATTCTGGGACACCCACGACACCCAATCCAGACAGATTTTATCTCCTTCAGACCAGAATCTAGGGCAGGTTCCTGGGACTGCCCCAGACAGACCGCCCAGGGGCTGAGCAGAGCTGTCCTAAAGGGTTTTGAGCCCTCAGTCTTCCCCCCCGTCCGTCACTCCCTGCTGCTAGTGATCACACCCCAGAAGGATTCATCTTTGGGTACTGTTGCACCGGGTGAGAGGCAAGGCTGTCCGTCCAGGGGTCAAGCCAGGCCACCATCGTCTATACAGGAACTCACACTCAACACTGCCCAACTCCTTCCTTGCCGGTGGAAAACTGAGCCGGCCCTTGTTCAAGATGAATGACGTCACACATTGCAACCAATCACAAGTCTGCCCTTAAAGAGACGTCCAGGGAGCAGACACGGTATTGGTGGTGGTGTCTTGTCAATCTCAGCAGAGGAGCTGCCTCTTTTCTCTTAGCAACGGATGTGTCATAGCAACAGCTTGCCAGGAGCGGCAGTTTGTGCCCTTGGGTCTTGCTTTTCTGAGAGGAGAGTCAAACTTCCATCTCCAGCTCGCAACGGAGCTTTCTCCAGGGTACTGCAAAGAGGCTTCTCTCCCCTTCGGGTTAGCAGTATCAGGTAAGGGAAGGTCTGAGTGGGAAAGGAGGCTTGGAAAACCAGGGTTTTACTCACTCTTTCAAGGGCCTTTGGAACTCTCGCTGGGCCAGTGATGTGCTTGACGCAGTGAAGACTGCAAAAAACTACAAAACTGTCCCTGATTTCAAAGAACTTCAGCCTAGCCAGGAGACAAAAATGGCAGCGAGAGAGCAGTTAACGAACGACACTCTAACGACACTCTTAGTGGGGAGCGGGTACTGGAGCTTGTTCACAGGTAGTATAGCACGTTTTCTAGCACATTGTCGCGCAATGGTAGGATCTCAATAAAGGATGGATGGATGGATGGATGGATGGATGGATGGATGGATGGATGGATGGATAAAAAGGAAAACAGCATGATCCTGGCACAGAGGATCAAAGAAGAAAAGATTAGCGTGGGCTGACGAAGTTAGAGAAGTGACTTCAGGACTATTACACATGGCTGGAGTGGATGAAGAGTAAAGAAAATGAATGGGAGAACAGTAACTCCTTGAAAGTAAGGGCCTTGTCAGATTCCTCTGATGGTGTATGTTACATGCTGAATGCATTCACAGCAACATTTCAGGAAGCTCTGAGATGTTTGCAGAGGTCTGGTATAATTACATAGAATGTGATTAGAAAGTGTCAGTCAGGGAGATGCGACTGAGTGGCTCAGTCAGTTAACTGACTCTTGATTTCAGCTCAGATCATGATCTGAAAGTTGGTGGATTCAAGACCGGCTTCAGGCTCCTTGTTGACAGTGTAAAGTCTGTGTGAGATTCCTTCTCTCTCCCTCTCTCTGCGCCTCCCTTGCTTGTACTCTCTCTCTCAAAAAAAAATTAATTAGTTAAAAAAAATAAATGTCAGGGAAAACAAGATTCTTACAGCCTGAGTGAGAAAGCTGGGGAGGCTTCAGAGAGAAGGTCACATTGGAGTTGAGACCTGAGGAATGAGCAGGATTTAAGCAGAGAAATGTATGCATGGTGGGGAGCAGAAGGGGTGAAGAGGGAAGGGGGTCCCAGTGACAGAGATGGGAAGGTATGGGGGCTGTTTGGAGGATGTGAGTAATCCTGTGAGCAGACCTGGAAGGAAGATGTGGTGAAGCAGGCTGTGAAGCAAGTTGAAGGTGATGTGTACAAGTTTGGATTTGATATTGCTTTGCAAAGTCTTATCTGACTAGTGCCAAACTACTTCATGGTGATGTTTAAGAGTCCCAGGTTCACCCCAACCTGCAGAATCACTGTAGGTCCAGAAAATTTGCTTTCTGAAGGAGCTCCATTTCTACACTCCTGGAGGAGAATGCCACTGTGGACCATCGGGACCCACATTATATTCCACAGTACACAGGGAAGTGACTGGTTATGATCTGCATTTTAGAAAGAGAGCTCTGAAGGCCTGCCCTGAGAGCCACTGTTCTGGCTAAAAACAGAGGCAACTAAGCAAGTGAAATGTTCCTCATCTACGGGAGGGGGGAATCTGTGGTTAAAAAAAATTACCTGTTCATTTACTAACCACTTATTAAAAAGTATGCATTTGGTACCAAGCCACAGCAGTATTAGCATGATGTGTGACTTTGTCACCAAATGAAATTACAGCTCTTTTCATATTGTATTATGGTTGTTACAGATGTATTCCTTATGCTTATCACTTCTTCAAAGTCAAGGTAGTAATTAGAACCATTGCTAGATCTTATTATTTAATGTGTTAATGAAGCAGCACATGAATTATATCATAATTTTAAAAATAGTTTGATAACTGTCCCCCTTATATTCTCATATTTTTGTTTGAAGCCTGGGCATCACCAAGCTGCCAAAGGGGTTCATGGCACAAATTAGTTAGGAACTACTGTTATGAGAAGACATGTGGAAGGCCCCAACCAGAGGAGGCCATGGAGAGGAGGGCATAGATTTCAGGAGAATTTTCCAAGGCAGAAGTGATGGGAGAGCGTCTCCTTAAATATCCAGTCTTGCAAAGAGGTAGAAGTAAGTTGGACGGGAAGAAAGAAGAGTAGTAGACTAATCAGAAACACTGTAGGAACAGTTATGTCTGGAGGGTGGAGGTTGTGAACTTGTCAGAAGATGGCTCACAGGCCCAGGAGAACCTTTAAGCTAAGTCAGGGTCTTGGTTAGAGATTGACCAAGAAGCAGCAGTTCGTGGAGACCCATTTACCAGACTCCCACGATGTTCGTCTTGGATCTTATTCAAAATCCCTTTAAAACAAACCAACCAACCAGCAAAAACGGAGGCATATGATGAGCTTACAAATAGTTTGAGAAAGGAAGAGCACCCAGACGAGGTCAGCTAATTGAAGTACACCCGGGGAAGTAATGCTTTCTAAGGTGTGAGAAGGTGCCAGTGCTACAGGTCTTCTCAGAATTAAAGATCTGGCAGCTGGAAGTAAGCCACACAGGCACACAAGTAACAAAAGAGAATGTGGAAACAGGCGTATGTGTTACAGCAGAACAGAGTGAAAGAAGGAAGCTTAGTAACTGTTTAAATTGCTGCATTGTATCAATTGTAATTTGTCGCTTATGTCTTCATCTGCAGTAATTATCTTCCTGAATAATAGAAGCATCATGAAAAGACACAGTCAACATGTCTTAAAAGTTAGTTTGGAACCAACTAGACAGCTCCGAATGCAAGGCTCCTTTGAGTCAGTAGAGTCCCAACATCATGGGAGTCTGGTAAATGGGTCTCCAAAAACTCCTGCTTCTTGGTCAATCTCCACCAAGACCCTGACTTAGCACAGGTTTTCAGCTACAACGCAGAGGACTTACCGAGTACTTGCTTGTCGCTCCCTAATGCTTTTGCTGTTGACATAGAAAGTAGGGGGGCGCCTGAGTGGCTCAGTCGGTTGGGCAGCGGTTGGGTGGCCGACTTCAGCTCAGGTCATGATCTCACAGTTCGTGAGTTCGAGCCCTGTGTTGGGCTCTGTGCTGACAGCTAGCTCAGAGCCTGGAGCCTGTTTCAGATACTGTGTCTCCCTCTCTCTCTGACCCTCCCCTGCTCACACGGTCTCTCTCAGAAATAAATAAAACATTAAAAAACAAAACAAAACATAGAAGGTAGGAAATGTATTGTTGGGGCACTTGGCTGACTAGCTCAGTCTCTAGAGGATGCAACTCTTGAGCTCAGGGTTGTGAGTTTGAGCCCCATACTGGGTGTGAAGATTAAAATCTTTAAAAAAAAAAAAAAGAAAGGGAAGAAAGAAAGAAAAGTAGCAAAAAGATACTCTGGAATGGGTGGATTAATTTACAAAGCATGTAAGTGGTTTTAAAGTCAAAACTATTTATGTGGAACACTTAAATATTTATAAGTATTATAGTTCACAAGTTCTGTTTTGAAATTTGGTCAGCTATAGCAGCCTTGAAAAACAAATGTAATACAGGCTATTGGAGTAGGTGAATCCTTTATTTAGGAATAGATGAAGCATCTCTTCTGCAGCTCTCAAGAATTAAGAACAGGAAACATGTAGTGAACATTTCAGAGACATCTTAACAAAGTAGTATCTGTATTGAAAAATTCTTATGACCTTTTTAGTAGTCAATTTAATAAGAAAAATTTGGAAAATATAGCATATTCACCGCATGAAATATGCAATTTTATGAAAAAAATTCTTAGTAAGACCTGCTGTAATTTCAAAGTAATGTCGTTATTTTAATTTGCCAGATATTCTTTTAATGAGAATTATAAAAGGCCAAAAACATTTTTTGCAAACTGCCCTTTTTTAAACAAATGATTTGCTTTTGATGAAAAATACTGTGTAAGATGATGCTTTCTTTTACAAAACCAATAAATATAAGAACCGATTTTTAACATGTGACTTGTCCAAGATATTTGGAAGGAAATTTAAAAACCCTGAATTTTTTTCCTGTATTAAAAAAAAAAACCAGTATTCCCCTAACCTTTCAAAGAATAAGTTCAAAGATATGAGTCAACAGGAGAAAAAAAAGACAGAGAATCTTATAGCTGCTTTAAATACTTTCTGATGATTTTTCTGATGTTACCTTTCCTTTCTAGAATTCATATCTTCAAAAAAGAGTTGAATTTAAAATATTTATAATGAACTGATGAATGGGGGAAAAGAAAATACATGCCAAACACCTAAGTATAAACTTTTCCATAAACAATTAAGCATATCAAAAAGAAACTTTTAAAAAGGCACAAAAATAGTGAGGAAAAACCTGAATTACAGAAAAGAAAGTCAAATTTAATGAAAAACTAGAATAAAAATTAGCAAATACATACAAAAAATACACACACACAGCAGCACTATGTCTGACTCACAAAGGGAAAAACAGTGGTCCAAGACCACTGAATATGGCTTGTCAGTTACACACACACACACACACACACACACACACACACGCTCCCACATGCGCACGCACACAAACTTGTGGGCATACACGCAAAACAAAAACCCGGTATTTTTCAACAGTATACTCAACCTACAACACAAAATCTGAATTATTTTACAGTGCTTCCTTTTGTAATACAAAGATGCCCATCTTGGTTGTATATATTTCAGTGGTTTACTGTTGACTTATATATATATTTTAATTTTTAATGTTCATTTATTTTTGAGAGAGAGAGAGAGAGAGAGAGAGAGAGAGAGAGACAGAGCATGAGCAGGGGAGGCGGAGAGAGAGAGGGAGACACAGAATCCAAAGCAGGCTCCAGGCTCTGAGCTGTCAGCACAGAGCCTGAGGCGGCGCTTGAACCCACTAACCCTGAGATCATGACCTGAGCCGAAGTCAGCCAAATGAGCCACCCAGGCGCCCCTGTTGACTTATTTTTAATTAGTTTACTACATGCAACTGTTTCCTGTATTTAACAGCCTTTCCTTTTATTTACCTTCATGTGTCTAGCTTCCACCTACCAAAAGTTTCAGGTTGGCAGGCAGACGGGTGCCTTATTCTCTGTGAAACTGAATGCAGTGGTTTTAAACACTGGCCAGAAAATGTTTGATTGCCATTTCAACACATGGAAATAGTTACATTGATGCCTAAATTGCCATTTTCTGCAAAAAGCTCCGCAATGCTGGTGTCAAAGACCAGGCGGTGGCAATTCTTAAGGGCTGTTGCAATTCCTGCATGAATAGATTGCAGAGTCGCTTCCCAAGTCAGTCGCCGCCTATGACTGTTCAGCTCAAGTCGATAAGCAAAATTTTCAGCATGCGTGCATGTTCCTACCGGCTGTACAATTGCAAAGAACTGCTGGTGACCGTCGTACTTTCCTGTTTCTGCAAGACTAACACAAAGTGAAAACCAAAACAGGATTGCATCGTCACCGGGTCCACAGCACCACCGCAGCGAGGAAACCTGTATCCTCTCCCTGGAGGGTTGTAACGACTTCTGCCGAGGCATCACATGGGAACAGGAAGGCATCCACAGAGCCTTGCCATTTACGAGTAAGGCCTAAACTCGCAGAGCTCTTCATAGTCTGCTTTCTCGGTGTGTGGCACTCATCTCACATCCGGAAGAGGCATCCTTGCAGGGGAAAAGCACGAAGCTGGCCGCTCTCTCCAGCGCCAAGCTGCAAGTGGATCCCAACGGGCCCCGCCCGGCAGGTTGGACGACGCGTGAGCTTTCGGGCGACCGTCGCTGCAAACAAGATGGCCACTCTGACACTGGAGGAAGGGTAGTAACTCGCAGTCACAGCAGACCGGGCACTCAAAAAGACGCTCCAAGGCACCCTCTGGGACCGCGCACCCTTGGAGGTTCCCGTCGGGAATGCGGGCGCTGTCTGGAGGCGCATTTCTGTGGGCGGCGAGCGCGCCTCCGGCCGTGGTCCTGGTTCAAGGGCGGTCTGTGGCTGCCGCGAACCCCCGCCACCTACCGGACACGATGGTCGCCGCAGCCAATCGAAAGTGCGTGTCCCCAACGGCTGTGCCAGCTCACCCCTGGCCACCTCCGCCATTGCCATGTCGTGCGTCCTTAAAGTAACGCCTTTTATTTGGGTTTTTTTTTTTTTTAAAGAAACTCTACATAAGAAATCAACATTGAATAAATAAGTGTATTTTTTGAAATGACGTAGAGGACATCATTCATTTCATCTAGAGCTCTTCACGTAAAAGTGATTTATTTTCTAGACACAGTATTGGTAGGGTTTTTATTATTTGACGTGACTAAACTATGAGGTTTTGCCTGAGACACAAATACAATGTAAAGTAGCTACTCCCAAAGTAAATCATCTCCTTTTCAGTTAAGACTATATTCAACAGGCTGATGACAGCTAGTGAATTTTTCCATCTACGTTGCAACTTAGATCCTATGCTTTTAATTAAGAAGAATTAGGACCTCTAAAAGCCTGTAGAGCAACCTGGTCTTCCTTTTTCCTTAGTGGCTAGACAATATGTGAGACACAGGAGTTAATATTCGTGAAAATAGTAAATGAGCTATTCTGGTAAGGAAGCACACATGTAATGTTTAACCCAGTTTTGTTACCTAATGTACAGCTGGAGAATTGACTTTGTTTTCCCCTGCATAAATATTTGAAACTGAACCAGATTACCCACAGATGGTTTAATAGCAGCCTTTGAGAAAACAGGGCATGTGTGATTACTTAGACTATTTCTTGGGATGATTGTGTTAGATTGATAGCTATATATTCAAGCTTAATACCAATGCAGCATCTCCTAATCCCTGGAAACTGTGAATATTTTAACGTACACAGCAGACAGGAATGAAGATTGCAGATGAAATTAAAATCGCTAATCAGCTGACCACGAAATAGGGAAAGTATCATATTAACTCGGTGGGCACAGTGTAATCACAAGGGTCCTTAAAAAGTAAAAGTGGGAGGACACCTAGGTGGCTCAGCAGGTTAAGCATCTGACTCTTGGTTTCAGCTCAAATCATTGTCTCACTGTTCATGAGTTTGAACATAGCATTGGGCTCCACACTGATAGCACGGAGCCTGCTTGGGATTCTCTCTCTCCCTCTCTTTCTGTCTCTCTGCTGTTCGCCCTCTCAATCTCTTTCTCTCTCAAAATATATAAATAAACTTTTGTAAAAAAAGTGAAAGTGGGAGGGGGGCGCCTGGGTGGCTCAGCCAGTTAAACATCTGACTTCGGCTCAGGTCATGACCTCACAGTTTGTGCGTTTGAGCCCCGTGTCAGGCTCTGTGCTGACAGCTCACAGCCTGGAGCCTGCTTCTGATTCTGTGTCTCCCTCCCTCTCTCTGCCCCTCCCGGACCCCTGCTCTATCTCTCTCCGTCTCTCAAAAATAAATAAACATTAAAAAAAATAAATAAATAAAAAGTGGAAGTGGGAGAAGAGAAGGTCAGTGTATGCTCTGTGAGAAAGATCAAATCCACTGTTGCTGGCTTTGAAGAAGGAGGAAGAGGGCCCACAAGGCAAGGAACACCGATGGCCTCTGGAGTCAGAAAAGGCAAGGAAACAGATTCTCCCGTAAGATGGAAGAAAGAATGGAACATAGTCTTGTGAAATCTTTCTTGACACCTTGATTTTAGCCCAGTCAGAGAGAGCCATGTCAGACTTCTAAGCTACAGCACTGTTAGGCAATGAATTTTGTGTTAAGACACTGAATTTCTGGTAATTTGTTAGAGCAGCAATAAAAAACTAAAACAGCATGCCTACAGATGATTCCACAAATCTTAGGCAAAAGCCGTTTGTCCAGACTGGAAATTCATAGGCTAGGAGTGGCAGAAGGAAAAGGGACACCAAGGATTCATCAGTCCAACATTGTTTCTAGCATGTGCGCTGTGCCCGTTATGGGGTTTACAGTCTACAGACTAACTCCACATGCCTTAAATTGAATTTCTGACTTTTCCTTTCAAATCTGCTCTGCCCCTGGGATCCCCATCTCAATAAACAGCAATCCCATGCTTTCAGTCCTTTAAGTACAACTTACTGAAGGCACCCTTGGTCCTGGTTTTTCTCTCAGACCCTACCTCCAAGTTGTCAACAAATCCTCTTGGCTCTACTTACAAAATACATGCAAAACCCAACTGCTTTCCATTCCACACTCACCTCCCTGATCGAAGCTGCCATCACCTCTCTCTGGGATTGCTGACTGTCTCTTCACTGGATTCCCTGCTTCAGCTCTTTCCTCGCTGCATTCTTCACAACAGCAGCCATAGGGATGTTAAAACGTGACTCAGATCAGGTAAAGAAACTCAGCTCAAAAGCATCCAATGGCTCCCGCCTTATTCAGAGGAAAAGCAAAGTCCTTACACATGACCCAGACCCCTTGTGGTATATTACATACTTTGTCCACAACTATTTCATTCCCAATTTTTACCTCCCTTCCCTGCACAAGGATCATGTATGGATTCCTCCCCCATGATTAGCTGCGTGACTTGCTTGGGTCAAAGGAATATAAGCAGAAAGGACAGTGTGCCAGTGCCACAGAGAAGATTCAGGAAGCATTACACAGTTCTGGGAGCTCTCTCACTTTTTATTCTGTCGTGAAATCAGAGGCTGTCAAATAGGGGCTGTTCCTTCAGCCCGAGCCCCAGAAGACTTGAAGCAGCAGCTGACCCACAGCCACAACACAGAGCCTAAGAAGAAATAAATGTTTGTGGCTGCATGTCACTGAGATTTACTGCCATAACAAAGCTGACTAATGTGTACCTCGTCACCTCTCTGACCAGCTTCATCTGCTGGTCTTCCCCTACTCACTCTTCTCCAGCCATTATGACCAACTGCTGTTTTTTAAAATTTTTTTAATGTTTTTATTTATTTCTAGGAGAGAGAGAGAGACAGCCTGAGCGGGGGAGGGTCAGAGAGAGAGGGAGTCACAGACTGAAACAGGCTCCAGGCTCTGAGCTGGCAGTCAGCACAGAGCCCGATGCGGGGCTCGAACCCACGAACCGCGAGATCATGACCTAAGCGAAAGTCGGACACTTAACCGACTAAGCCACCCAGGCGCCCCCACCTGCTGTTTTTTAAATGTGCCAAGCGTACTCCTGCCCCAGAATCTTTGCACTTACTATTTCCTCTGCCTGGAAATAACCTTCCTCCTCAGATAACTGCATTTCTGTCCCCCGCCCCCTTTTCTTGGGTCTTTGCTCCAGTGTCACTTAAGTGGTATCTCCCCTGATTGTCCAATATAAAATTGCAACTTCCCTTCTCCTACAATTCCTCTCCCCTTACTACCTGACTTCTCTCTGTAACAGTTATCACTGTCTAAAATATTAATGATGTTGCCCCTTTATTTGTTTGCTATGTCTCTCCTCTAGAATGTAAGCTCTATCAGACCAAGGATTTTCCTATTTTATTCATTGCTGTATTCCTACCACCGATGACAGCATCTGGTGCATCTAAATTGTTCAATAAATGCTTGTGGAATGAATAGTGATGGTGGTGGTGATGGTATGTGTGTGTACATGGGTAGGGTGAGTCCAGCTGCTATCCAGAGTGTTTTGAGTATCTCATTTTTAAGGTTTATTTATTTAGTTTTGAGAGAGACAGAGTGAGAGAACTTGAGCCTTGGGGTGGGAGTGAGGGGTGGGCAGAGAGAGAGGTTGAGAGAGAGAATCTCTGACAGTGTGGAGCCCAAACACAGGCTTCAGTTCACAAAACTATGAGATCATGACTTGAGCCGAAATCAAGAATCAGATGCTTAACGAACTAAGCCACCCAGGCATCCTTGAGTATTCTAAGTCAAAGCAGCTGGAATAAAATATGGAGAGGGGTACACTGATCAAGAATTTTTCTGAATAAAGAACTAGGTCTAAGATTTGAAATTATAGTGAGGCTGAGAAGTGGGATGGAGGATACCTGACAGGCTGAAAAGTTGGGTCAGAAGCATTCATTGCAAGAGACTTGGAAAGTAGAAATTCCCAAGTTGTCAGAATCATAAAATGCTGATTAAATCATAAAATCACACCTTTCTAGGTAAAGACAATGCTGTGAAATGATTTCATTTGTGATGAAACACAGCAAACAATTACCACTGATGCCCGAGGGACAGTCTTGTACAAAGATGGAAAGTGTGGGCATTGGGGCCAGACTGGGGGCGGGGGGTGTCAGTCCTCACCTGACCCTACTGCTCACACTTTGTGTATCCCTTCAAGCAAGTTGTCTGGCCTCTGCTGTCATCTTATAAAATGGGGGTGAAGATAAGAGTTTTCAAAAAATGCTAACCTAAAAGGGTGGTTCAAGTTAAATAACTACTACATGTGAAGTACTTAGAACTGTGTCTGGCACATAGTAAGCACTCAGCAAATGTGAGCTTATCATCATTACCTTTTGAAAAAATACATGCGAAGGATCTGAGGTAAAAAATGTATACCACAAATAAACACACCCACACTTTGGACCAGATTTAGTAATCAAGGGACTAGGCAGAAAATGCAACTCAGGATATTCTGACTGGGGGCTATGAACTAATTTTCAGTCTGTGTTTGTTAATAAAACGAGGCGAGCCAGTCTGACTGACATGTCTGAGTCAAAGACAGTGGAATTTTATTTCATTACATCTTCACAGCTGCCTTATGAGGTAGGTTTTATTGTCATCATCCCCATTAAACATGAGTAAACTAAGGAGCACTTGGGTGGCTCAGTCACTTAAGCGTCCGACTCTTGATCTTTGCTCAGGTCATGATCTCGCAATTCGTGGGTTCGAGGCCCCCATCAGGCTCTGCACTGACCAGGAGGAGCCTGCTTGGGATTCTCTCTCATTCCCACTCTTTCTCTGCCCCTCCCCGTCCAAGCTTGCATGCACAGGTGCTCTCTCTAAATAAATAAATAAACTTAAAAAAAAATGAATAAACTGAGACTCAGAAGGTATATCATTTGCCATGGATCACACAGCTGCTGAAAGGAAGAGTCTGTTTTTCAACCTTGCTGCTTAGACTCCTGAAATTGCACTCCGAACCACCTAACAAGATGAGACAGGAGTGACCATAGAGATGACAAGGATTTGATGTGATAGCAAATGACCTCAGCCAAAACTGATGAGCAGTTCTACAGAGAACCTTTGGAGGCGCTCTGCCAGCACAAATAGGGACACAGCGGGTACAGGCATGCATACTAGGATAAAAGCACTGCTTAAATGATGCAAATTTAAAAAAAATTATGTGAGGGGCGCCTGGATGGCTCAGTCGGTTAAGCGTCCTACTTCGGCTCAAGTCATGATCTCAGAGTTCGTGGGTTCGAGTCCCGTGTTGGGCTCTGTGCTGACAGCCAACTCAGAGCCTGGCGCCTGCTTCAGATTCTGTGTCTCCCTCTCTCTCTGGCTCTCCCCTGCTCGCTCGCTCTCTCAGAAATAAATAAAACATTAAAAATTTAGAAAAATAAAATAAAGGGGCGCCTGGGTGGCTTAGTCGGTTAAGCGTCCGACTTTCGCTTAGGTCATGATCTCGCGGTTCGTGGGTTCGAGCCCCGCATCGGGCTCTGTGCTGACTGCCAGCTCGGAGCCTGGAGCCTGTTTCAGAGTCTGTGTCTCCCTCTCTCTCTGACCCTCCCTGCTCACGCTGTCTCTCTCTATCCTAGAAATAAATAAAAATACAAAAAATTTAAAAAAAATAAAAATTAAAAAATTATCTGAATGTATGGATGTGGGCCTGTGTCTGCCCATGGACCTTATGCCTGCCTTTGTTGTTGGGGCACCTACTGGGGAGGTGGGCAAAGGGCAGCAGACACTAACTCCCTGGGGTGGGAACAGCGGCAAGAGGCGGGGGGGACCAGTGTCCCCTGCGAACAGCAGCAAGAGTGTCCCCGGTCATGTTTCCATGGCAGGGCCTATGGCTGAAGCCTCGAGGGCTGGCAGGTCACTTCCGTGGCTTCCACTGAAAGGCTCCTTGGAATGGCAAGACCTTATCAGTAAGACTGTTGTTGCAGTAAACCTTTGGTCACAGAACACCCATCCTATGAAGATACATGTTCACTTAGCTAAAGGGAAAGCTTAGAAAACCTACTCTTCTCATGTTTTGCTAAAGTGTAATGCTGACTGTTTGAAACTGTAAACCAGAATTTACTAATGACATTATCTCTTTATACAGCCTAAGTCAGAACCATGGCTCCAAAATCTCAAAAACAAAAGAGCTCTGATGGCAAGAGAAAAACCAAACGGAGCAAAACCAAACAAATATTACCTGGTAGGATTGTTTCTTCTTTAATGGGGTTTTTATGGATCTAGTATCTGTATATATATTAGCAGCCAACATGACTGTGGTTTTCTGTGTCCAATAGGGAAATATGTTTTCTGTCCTCAAGTCAAACACATATGGAATTTAAAGTTTGGACATTTATTTGTATTTTTTATTCATTTCATGGCAATATCCATTAAATGCCATAGCATTTATCATGAAGACAGAATTCTGTGGAAAAAGATAATTATTCAAATTCTATTTAATCATTTATAAAATAGATTAAATCTTCATTGTGTATGCATGTGTTTTGTGCATTGAGACGTGGTAGAAGATTGTGATAAACTAAGACCCTTATTTGTCAAAAATGTAAATTTGACATCATCTTATTATATTCTAGATAGAGAAGAAACGGAGCCTGTAAATATGGAGAGCATGGGTAAGTGAAAGTATAATTTAGAATTTATGATCCCAGTTTTATATTTTAAAATGCAATAAGCAAACAAAAATACAAATTTAAGGAATTAAGATGTACATGAACTAAAATTACATTGTCATTTAGAATATAAAATGAAAAATGTTAAAAGAATAAAAGGTAAGAGTAGAAGAGAGAATTTCAAACAGAAAGACTTGAACCTGGCAGTCCCTTACAAACCCAACATGATGTGGTTGCTGAAGAGACTATAAAGTGTTGTAAGTCTACAAGTTATTACTTTTATTAGAATAATATTTTTAAGGGGCACCTGGGTGGCTTAGTCCGACTTTCGCTTAGGTCATGATCTTGCAGTTCGTGGGTTCGAGCTCCGCGTCGGGCTCTGTGCTGACTGCCAGCTCAGGGCCTAGAGCCTGTTTCGGAGTCTGTGTCTCCCTCTCTCTCTGACCCTCCCCTGCTCACGCTGTCTCTCCCTCTCTCTGCTAAAAATAAATTAAAAAAAAAAAAAAGAATAATATTTTTAAGTCTCTGGCTCATGGACAATATTTATCTGTACTTCATGGTGATATGCCACTATTTCATTTTCAATTAAAAAGGCTAGTTTTTAAGCAGATAAACTAGAACTGAGACAACCAAATTAATGTTGTTTTTACTTTCAGAGGCTAAACAATCTTATTCTAGGAGGACCTTTTGTATTGCTGTTGATGTTGAAACTTTCCTCTTAGTTTTGACTGGGTGATTCACTTCATGCTTAGGAAACAGTGAGGGTTGGGGAGAGGGAAGATCTAAAAGCCTTATAGGCTGTTGTGAGGGCTCTGACTTTTAGTCAAGTAAGGTGGAAGCTATTGGTGGTATCTAAGCAGAGGAGTGATATGATCTGAGTTGCTTTTAAAGTTTTTTTATGTATTTTATTTATTTCTGAGATCATGACCTGAGCCGAAGTCAGATGCTTAACCGACTGAGCCATCCAGGAGCCCCGGATCTGATTTGCTTTTAAAGAATCACCCTAGCTACTCAGCTGAGCACATCAGGGACAGAAGCAGAGGGCAGTCAGGAAGCTTTTGCAGCAGCCTAGGGAAGAGATGGTGGTGGCTTGGGCCAGGGGGATAGAGAGGGTGGAGGTGGGGAGATGGTAAGAGATTGTCAGCTAACGGTAAATGGCACTGGAACAGGGCACGCTGCCCAACAAATAATTTACTGAATTAATGAATGTACCACCCAGAAACTTGGAAGTCATCTTTAACGCCTTTCTCCCCCTTCACACTTCCCCATCTAAACATTCTACTTCTGTCAATTCCACCCCTAAAGTATATCCAGTCCACTTCAAATGATCTCCACGTCTGCAACCTTACTCAAGATCTCACTTAAGATTGGTTCCCCAGCCTCTAACTGCTATCGCTGCTTCCACTCAGCCTCCTTCAATCCGTTCTGCACACCACCTGGTCAGGTCTCTTTCCTGCTTAAACTCTCCCATGGCTTTACTCTGTCATTATAGTGGTCCCGGCCCCACCTTCCTCTCTGACTGTTTCTCTATCCTCTCCCCCCACAACCATGGTACCTGCCAGCCGACAGCCCACCAGCCTTGCTTAACACAGAGCATACCAAAATTATTCCTGCCTCAGGGCCTTTGTTCTTGCTGCTCTTGATACCTGAATAGATCTTTCCCCAGATCTTTATGCAACTCTCTCCTTTTCATCATTCAGCTCTGGACTCCCAATCCTGCCTCTGCCAGAGGCCTTGCTTGACCTCTCCTTCACTTATCACCGTGTTATTTCCTTCCTAGCACTTACCGTGAGTCTGAAATTAAAGGACAGTTGACTCTTGTTTTTCTTGGAACTTCTGCACAGTGGCTGCGAACAGTGAATTAGCAAGTACTGAGCTAGTGCCCCTAGGGTAAATACAAGTTAGGTTCCTGTGCGCCTCTGGTCACAACATTTTCATTAGCTAATCAATACATAACCTTGTTTTATGTGTGTTTCTGTTTGAAGACACCTTATTAAATATATATTATTGATTCATTAACATCAAACTCACAGCCAACAGCACTACAGCTCATGCCTGAACAATGCTTATCTAATAAGCATATTTTCTCCACAAGGCATATCCCAACCTTCTTGCATTTAGGAATGCTATACAGCACTTCAGGACTATGCTTGGGAGCCATTTTAACTGGCAAAAATCACCAATTTAAAAAGCACAAAAATATGAAAAATATGGCACTAAATTGACAATAGGAAGGACACTTGTTTACAGTTTGAGGGCGGACACAAGATAGCAGAGCATCACCGTGTTTGACCTTGGCTGGAACCGTGCACATTAGGCAACTCAAGGTTTCTGCCACTCTAAACATGGCTGCTAATGATGGCAAAAAGCACTGTGACTATTGGCGGTGGGGTAAAAATTAGTTTAGCAAGTGAATATGCAAATATAAAATCCGTGAATGATGAAGATTGGCTGTATTTCTTTGTTTATGCATTTATAACCTATTTTCACACACACATGGCTGGCCTTTGGGCCCATACTCTCTCTCTCTCTCTCTCTCTCTCACACACACACACACACACACACACACACACACTCACACACACCCCACACACACATGCACGAACACATACAGTCATTAAAACCCTCCCAAATTACCTGGATAATTAGATCATAGAGCCACTAGGGTGGGGGGTAAATATTGTTTTTTAGGCCAGGGCAGTAAATATTTCTATGGGAAAGTAGGCCTCAAATTCCATTTGCGAGGCCACATGCATTTGTCGCCCTGTTGACACATCTGTTGAGCAGCAGGGGAAAAGATGTCAGGACATCCAGGTGTGTAGGGTCTGGGAAAGACAGGAGGGGCCCCTGGGACCAAGGAGGGTGGAGCAGGAGAGGGAGTTTTGGGGGTAGAGGCCGAGCTGCGGCTGGGACCATGGATGCTGATGGTGATAAGAAGGATAAGACAATGAGAAGACGGATTGAGAGAGGGGAAACCGAACAAACTATTAACAGAGGCTCTCATTTGGGAGGTAGTATTCCGGGTAATTGTTAGTTTCTTCTTTTCACTTATTTATTTATATTTTTTTACATTTCTTGTAATGGATATACTTACTTTAAAAACAAGAACAACGAGGGGCGCCTGGGTGGCTCAGTCGGCTAAGCATCCAACTCTTGATTTCAGCTCAGGTCATGATCTCAGATTTTGTGGGATCAAGCCCCACATCAGGCTCTGCACTCTCAGATTTTCTCTCTCCCTTTCTCTCTGTCCCTTTCCCCACTCTCAGAATAAATTTAAAGACGTTTTTTTAAAAAGTCTTTCAAAATGTTGACCAAGACAATTATTTAAAGTAAGCAATATGCATGTTTCCTCTTAATATTTTAAGTGGTTGTATTTAATGTCCAAAGTCTACTTTGCCTTCCCCAGGTCATCCGGAAATTTATCCTTTAGTGTTAACTACCCAGACCCAGGAAATATTTAACTGCCGAATAGATGAAGATGTCACAGATGAAAAACCTTATAAACTTATCAAAAAAGAAGATATTTTAACAGACTTTAAAAACAGAGCTGCAGTGTCTGACTTCTACCCAGTCAAAAAAATTATCCAGGTAAGTACAACGTCTCTATTTTTCAATCCCACCCAAGAGGTTTCTGATTACATAATAATAAAAGTTAGAGAGCTTGTTGAGCTCAAATCTGGTATTCCACCACCAACCCCCCTTACTTAGGGCAAATGCTAGCTTGTCCACACCTCCTTTGGGATCCCGTTTGATGATCTCTGAAAAGCATGCACCTATCAGTGACTGATTATTACTTCACACCTAGAAAAGTCCATCCTTCCCAATTTTGACTAGAAAAGGAATCTACCCTTATTTTCCCATACTGCTTTAATTTTTTTTTTTTTAATTTGAGAGAGAAAGAGAGCACAAGCGGGGAAGAGACAGAGGGAGAGGGAAAGAAAATCTTAGGCAGCACCACACTCAGCACGGAGCCCAAAGCAGGGCTTCATCCCAAGAACCATGAGACCATGATCTGAACCGAAATCAAGAGTCAGATAGATAGTTAACCAACCAAGCCATCCAGGTGCCCCTACTTTAATTTTTTAATTTATAATTTTGGTCCTGAAAGGTCTCGAAACATGGAACAGAACACCAACACCAAATAAAAGAAACGCTTCTTTTGTCCTGTTAGAAATAAAATTGCATGGTAATTTCCTTAGACCCACTGAGTTTTAAGAGCTTTATTAATTTAATAAAATCAATCTGGGATTATGAGCTATACATTAGCACTATGGCTATCTTTTATGATTGATTAGAAAAATATTAATTTTGTGTATGAATAAGCTGAATGAAAACTGACCTCTTCTGATTATATTCCTGTAGGAATATCCTGGAGATGAGCTTCTGGTTGTTCATGACAAAGACTTCAGATATGGACTTAACTTTTATCTTATTGGAACAGAAGAGGGCAAAGAAAACTACTTAAATGTAAGCATATCCCAAGTCTTGCTTGTTAGCAGAAGGAAAAAATACCTCTTGTTTAGCTCTCTTTCCTTGGGGCCTAGATCCAGTTCTGGTACTTAGAGTAGGTAAGCAGCAAATGTTAGATGAAGTAAATCAAATATCTCAGAGAAGCAGATACTCTACTTATGTGTCCTTCATTGACCCAATGAGAGGAGAAACAATGAATCTGGAGTAACATTGCTCTTGGCCACTCTTTGACCCTTATTCCTGCCTCTCCTCTTGCCGTCTCCATGACCTTGAGAAAGTTACTGAACCAGTAGTCCCCAAAGTCATGGCACCAAAAGGATCTATTTCCAGGGCTGTTGTGAAGATTAAATGGGCTTTTTCTCTTTTGTTTAATTTCCTTCTCCTAATTGAAAAACATGAACCAATATGAAAGAAAATAAGTAAGTGCTTAATGATTTTAGATAAGTGTAAAGTTTCTCGCAGAATACATGCATGCAGCTGTAATCTACTTTGGGTCATATATTTTAGAGTGTTATTTATTTTACTCTAGCACGCAGAAGTACCAGAAGAACAGGAAGAACATAAAGAGTATATTCCTGAAGATTTATATATTTATAAACCACCTATCTCTAAGCCATGGGTTTCTTTGGGCAGTGAAAAAGAAATTGATGAAGAATCGGTTAAGGAATCTGCAAAGCAGGTCAGAGGTTTGATATGATCTTCAGTGCATTACCTCTCTATAATGCTCAACAGCACTTACTCCTGAGGGATCTGTAAGGTTTGCTATGTTTGCCAATGTGGATGTGGTTTTTCCTTTGATAGAAGAATGATTATTGTTTTGGATATGTGGGTTGTTATGGGTTGAATTGTATTCCCCAAAACAGATATGTTGAAGTCCTAATGCCCAGTACCTCAGAATGTGACCCTGTTAGGAAATGTGGGGCACTAATCCAATATGGCTGGAGTCCTTCTTAAAAAGATGGCCATGAAAAGACACAGAGACACAGGGAGAGCACCACGTGAAGAAGGAAGCAGAAATTGGAGTGACAGATCTACAAACCAGAGAACAACGAGGATTTCTGGCCATTGTCAGAAGCTAGGAGAGAGGCAAGGAACAGATTCTCCCTCAAAGCCCTTAAAAGGAACTAACCCTTCAGCGCCTTCATCTCAGACTTCCAGCCTCCACACCTATGAGAATAGTTAAAATAACTGCCCGTCGTTTTAAGCCACCCAGACGGTGGCACTTGGTTATGGCAGCCCTAGGAAGCTGACACTGTGGCATCCCCATAGCACCCCTGAAAAGAAGATTTGCATAGGAGTGGTTTATTATGAAAGTGTTCCACAGAAGAACCAGAAAAGCAGCAGGACAGGCAATAGCTGAAGTCCTACAAAGGATGTTATCTCAGGCAAAAGTCACATAGAGGAAAGACTTTAGCTTGAACCCCTCAGTGACCTCTGGAGTGTAAATTACACCTGAATTGTTCCAAAGAGAAGTAAAGGAGATGGGCTTACACATCTCCTACAAGTCCAACATTGGTCAAGATGTAAACTGCCCATCACTCTGTATTCTTTGTACCTCTGTACCAAAGTGGTCTCAGTAGCCCCAGAGCATGCTCTGCAGAAGAGCAGCAGCTGGTGGCCCTGGAAATGGAAAACACAGAACTGGAGAGGTAAACAGAAAGTACAGGAAGAGATCTTAGAGGATCTGAGCAGAGCACCAGTATTGTCTACCGCACATCCATTTTTCCAGGGACTTGATTATGTTTCTTTTACTGTTTACACGTGTTGCAGATCACATATATGATTTCTCGAAAACGAAGTGAATTTGGTGCACCAGTTAAGTTCAGTGACCAAAATGCTTCCAGAGTAAAAGATTCCTATATTGAATGTACAGCCTACTCAGATAAAAATTTTATTGTTAAGCAACTGGAGAAAGATGTTGGCATGCAAGTCGTCCCCAAAATCAAGGACACAAGTACTCAAACAAGATGGTAAGTATGCGATGGGGTTGTATATTTTCAAAGGTGAGTACAGTAAAATCTAGCAATACCTGTGCTTATTTTGGAAAGATCTTATAATAAATAGAAATGGCTTGACAATGATGACATAGCTCTTCACAGAGTGATTCAACTCAGGGAGACTTAATAATGCCTTTTAAAATCTCAATAGAAAAATGAGATGTAAGTATATAAGACTGTAAACACTGTGAAGTGGGAAAATAACTGATTCTATTAATCGTCACACTACTGCTTTCAGAGAAGGGTTGTCTCCCGCCTTTGCCTCCTCACTGCTCTATTCCCACCACCTAAGTGATCATTCTTACATATCAAATTAGATTGTATTAGGGGCGCCTGGGTGGCTTTGTCGCATAGGGGCGCCTCGAGGCGTGGCTCTAGCTTTAAGTCTGTCCTGACTTTCGCTTGGGTCATGATCTCGCAGTTCGTGGGTTCGAGCCCCGCGTCGGGCTCTGTGCTGACTGCCAGCTCAGAGCCTGGAGCCTGTTTCAGTCTGTGACTCCCTCTCTCTGACCCTCCCCTGCTCACCCTGTCTCTCTCTATCCTAGAAATAAAAAATAAAAAAATAAAAATAAAAAAAAAAATTAGATTGTGTTAGGTCACGGCCTAAATCTCTTCTTTAGCGCCCCACCACATCCAGAGCCCTTAGCATGGCATTAGGTCCTCCTTCCTCCATTACAAGCATTGCCGGCCACTTCAGCCTTGTCACCCTGTTCTGAAACGAGCTCTTATGCTCTAGCGCTATGAGCTGCCTCCAGCTCCCAGAATAGCTGCTCTCCCACATCTCCCTGCCTCTGCCCGTGCTGCTCCCCTGTATAAAATGGCGAACCTGGAGAACACCTCTTTCCCCTTCAAGGTCCACTTCAGTGCCCCTTTCTCTGTGATTTCCGGGAACTACATGGTAGTGTTGATCTCTCCCTCCTTTGGGTCCCGCTAGAGCTTAGAGGCATCTTACTGTAGCACTGGTGACCCACACTGTAGGCATCTGCTTCCCCGTCTGCCTGCCTTAGATCCAGAGCACTTTGAGACTACCCATATCATTTCACACATGAAGCTCTTTATTAAAATTCATCCAGTGAATGAACTGATGTGAAATGGATTGCTGAAAGAATGCCATGGGGACTTGAGTTCATTAAATTGGAAAATAGACTTAGCTAAACCATGCTTTTTTTTTTTTTTCAGGATTTAAAAAATACTGTTTATTTTGAAATAATTTTAGATTTATGAAAGATAAGCCACTGATGCTGAATATGGTTTGGAGATACGGAGAAAGGAAAAACAGCCCAAGTTTTTAAAAGACCTGAACAGTTCAAGGGGGTGGGAAGACCAGAGTCTGCATGGGACCACAGGGACACCAGCCTGGGTAGAGTAGAGTGAGTAGCAGATGCAGACAGAAGTGGACTCCCTGTGGCAGACAGTAAGGAACTTTGGAAAGTTCTGGAGCATGGGAGAGGCAGGATAACAGGGCTATTAAAATAACACGAGCCAAGCATAAGATGAGAGCAGAGGAAAGAAGCCTGGAGTTGAGAACATTGGCTAAGGAGGGGACCACTGTAGTAAAACAGGCAAAATGTGACCAGTGTCTAAATTAAGGTGGTGGCAGTGGGCATGGAAGAAAGGGTGGAAAGGAAACATGTGTAAATACAAAATGCCATAACTCCCATCATTAAAACAAAACCCAACTTTTTTGACATCTCTAGATATTAATTTCTCTGCTTTTCTTTATGACAAAACTCTTCCTTGTCCATATTCTCTAGTTCTATTCTTTCTTCTGCATTTTGTCTTGAGCCCATGCCCGTCTTCACAAGGTCACCAAAGACTTCCTGCTGTCTGATTGCCTAATCTAATGTTCAGACCTTCTTTTTCTCTACTTCTCAGCACTACTTAATGTGATTGACCATTTCTCCTTCTTGAAGCAAAACTTTCCAGTAAGTGTTATGGATGACACTCATTGTACCCATCCTAACTTACTGGCAGCTCCTTCCCTGTCTCTTTTACTGGATCCCTTTCTCCCAGCCTCTAAATATTAGAGGACCCCAAGGCTTACTCCTTTTGATGTTTTCCCCCCTCTAACTATACTTAATCCTTGGGTGAATTTATCCAGTCCTATGATATTAACATATTGTCTGTTACTGCTGATGACTTCCAGATCTATGCCTTCAGCCTCAATCTCTTCCCTGAATTCATTTATTTATCTGCTTACTTGAATTTCTAATATGTTCCTCAAGTTTAACATGCCCAACAACAAATGTTTTCCTTTTAATGCCAAACCTGAGACTCACTGAATCTCCCTCATCCCAGTAAACAGCAACGATATTCTTATAATTACTCAGACCCAAAACTTTGGATTTTCTTGGGTCTGTCTTCAAAGTATATCCACTGCTATCACCTTGGATTAAGCCATCATCACCACTTGTCTAGATTATTGTAATGCCTCCTAACTGGTTTACCTCTATCCACTCTTTCTCTCCTACATTCTGTTCTCCATAAAAGAGCCAGAGTAATCCCGTTAAAATGTAAATCAGATGTCACTGATCAAAACCCTTGGAAAACCAATGGCCTTCCATCCTACAGGAACCTACAAGGCTTCATATGGTCCAGATCCTCTTTGCCAGTTTTCCCTCATCCATTCCAGCCACAATGGCTTCCTTGTTCCTTAAATTCATCAAGCATACTCATACCTAATGTGTTTTAATGCCTACACAAGATACTCATATGCTTACACAGGCTACTCTTTCCCCAGATAACCTTAGGGCTCATTTCCTCCTTCATCCAGATCTCTGCTTGAATGAGGCATTCTCTGAAATTCCTGTACACCTATCTTCCATGACATATAGTGAGTTTATATCCCAACAAGCCCATTGTAAGTTGAAAATATCATAAGTTGAAATGCATTTAATACATCTAACTTACCAAACATCATACATAGCTTTGCCTACTTTAAATGTTTTCAGAACACTTACATTAGGCTACAGTTGGGCGGAATCATCTAACACAAACCTATTTTATAATAAAGTGTTGAATATTTCACATAATTTATTAAATACTGAAAGTGAAAAACAGGATGGATGTGTGGGTACACAGCGAGAGAGAATAATACAACATATCACTAGCCCAGGAAAATATCAAATTCAAAATTCAAAGTACAGTTTCTACTGAATGCATATTGCTTTCGCACCATCCTGAAACAAACAAAATCACGTGCGGAAGCATCATAAGTTGGGGCCATCTATAAAAGCAACCACCGCCGTTACCATCCACCCTCTAACTCTATTTCTCTTCACATTATTATCACCACTTAATATGTGTTTGTCAATGTCATTCCTCTCTCACCTTCCCTCCTGCCCTCCGCCTTAAAATTCAAGCTCCAGGAGACAGGAAATTTGTCTATTTTGTTTATCTCCACATCCTCAATTCCTAGGGTATTTCCCAGAACACATTATCAAATGGAGGGAGACAAGGAATGGAGGAAAGGGGAAGAGATGATCACATTTAAAGAAGAATGTGCAGAACAGATGAGTGACAAGTCCAGTGTTAAGAGGAGAGCCATGAAATAAGCTGAAATTCTATATGAAATATACGACCAGGAGATCAGAAATTAAAAAACAAATAAAAAAGAGCCTTGTCAAATCTATATAACCCAAGTCAGAAGCCATAAAAGTGCAATGTTAATGTCAAGGCTCATATACAGAGATTCCAGGGGTCAGAATAAGAAATGGATCATAAACAAGGCAGGCAGATGAATAGACAGGCCAGAATGAAAGGAGGTAAAAATGAAGACAGGATCTGTAGTCAAGTTTGGGCAGAGAATTAGGATACGAGAGATTCATAAACACCAAGATGTGAGAGCGAGACAGGAAGGAGAGTGGTGATGCACTAGTACCAAAGAAACTTAGATTTTCAAACAAATTGCTAAGCCGAGCCAGCCAGAGACTTCTATGTTCCTGCCAGCGTACAGAAAAGTAACAAGAATGAGTCAGCAAGGGTGGACTCAGGAGGCAGACTCAGAAAAGAACAGTGAACTTCCCACAACAGGAACCTCATCGTAGGATGTGATACTTAGCAGACGCTCACTGAATGTTGACCAATACAAGCAGACAGCTATAGCTCTACGGGTGAAATAAATAGATGATAAGTAAGGGAAGGTCTTGACCGATAATATGAAAAAATAATTGAACTGAAAGGTTCAAATTTAGGTGACTGGGAGAATACTGGTTCTCCTTAGAAAGATCAGGAAATGAGGAAGGGTGGCTAGTTTGGGGTGGAGAGGATGAGATATAGGATTTGATAGAAGTAAAAAAGGTCAATGGTGAGGTTCAACTAGGAATGACCGCGAAAGCAAATGTTCACAGTGTTCAGGCATTCTTCTAAGCGCTTGGCAGACAGCAACTCAGTTCTCACAGCTGCCCTCTGAGATAGGCACTACCCCCATTTTATAAATAAACTGAGGCAAAGTGAGGTGAGAAATGAAAGCACAATGTTTGGGACATAATTTAAATCTGAAGCAATGATAAACAGATCTGCCGAGAAATAACAAAACAAATCACATATTAAAAGCAAGAGCAACTCTTAGTCTCTTTGCTGAGATCACCAGGTGCCATAAAATTTCTTACTTGACCCTATCCAGAGGATACTAATGTGTGCTAGACATTAAAAGGTGAAGCTAAGGGTCACCTGGGTGGCTCAATGTATTAGGTGTCCAACTCTTGACTTCGGCTCAGGTCATGATCCCAGTGGGACTGAGCCCCACTTGGGGCTCTGTGCTGAAAGCGCTGGAATCTGCTTGGGATTCTCTCTCTTTTCTCTGCCCTTCCCCTGCTTGCTCTCTCTCTCTCTTAATACAAATGAATAAACTTAAAAAAAAAGGTGAAGCTAAGATATGAACCCAAGTCTCTCTGGTTCTGATACCAACATTCTTTCTTTCTATCACTGCCTTCTGCTACTGATACTGAAATAGTGAGGAGGGAAAAAATGATTTATTAAACATAAGCAAAACTCTCTTTACCCCTTGTTTGATTGCTCTTCACTTAATATATTTGCCTTTCACAGCAACGTTTCACTCACGTTTGTTCAACACAGATTAAATACAACCTTAATGGTTTTTTGAACACTTAAAATGTGCTAGGCATGATTTAAAAAACTTTACATGTATTAACAGATTCAATTTACAATGACTCTATGAGCTACGTACTTTAAGAATTTCATTTAGAGATGAATTTCATTTAGAGATGCATAAACAGACACAGAGAGGTTAAATAAATAGCCCAGGGTCACAAAGCTTGTAAGTGACAAACCCAGGCTTCAAAACCAGGGAGCTTGTCACCAGAGTGCACGCTTTTAATGACTGTGCCATTCGACCTTTCTATAGCCCCAAACCCTAAGATCAAGGAGCTCACCAGTCTAGTGGGTGAGACTGCCAACGCCCAAATACAACAGCATGATAGGTTCAGAGGTGGAGGTGAGCACTGAGGGCATACTGGAGGAAGAAGCTTTCAGAAATCATGTTGCCGTCATTGCTGAAATGCACATTGTTTCTGGTTTTGTATATTTAGAGCAGGATTTCTGAGTCTCAACACTACTGACATTTTGGGCTGGATAAATCTCTTTTGTGGGAGGCTGTCTTGTGCATTGTAGGGCATTAAACAGCATCCCTGGATTCTACCCACTGTACGTGGGTAGCACATCCCAGTTGTGACAACCAAAAATGTTTCCGGATGTGACCAAATGTCCCCAGGGTATGGGGTGGGATAGGATTGCACTGGTTAAGAAATGCAGGTCTGATGAACCAAGGAGGGAGAGAATGATAAATAAATGTGGCAAACTGTTAATTGATGAATCTGGGTGAGGAGTGTATGGGACTTCCTTAGATCTTTCTTACAGCTTTTCTCTTAGTTAAAAATATTTAGGGGTGCCTGGGTGGCTCAGTTGGTTGGGTATCTGACTTCAGCTCAGGTCATGATCTCACAGTTCGTGGGTTCCAGCCCCGCGTCGGGCTCTGTGCTGAGAGCTCAGAGCCTGGAGCCTGCTTCGGACTCTGTGTCTCCCTCTCTCTCTGCCCCTCCCCTGCTCATATTCTGTCTCTCAAAAATGAGTAAGTGTTAAGTTAAAAATATCTAAATAAAGATTTAAAAAAAATAAGAACTTCTTGATTATGTTGGAAATACATAAATATTCAAAGTATTTCAAAAAGGCAATCAATACCAACTGTCTAGGATAAAGAAAAAAAATTCAATATGTAGAATTTAAATATAAAATAGTATCTTATTATTGTCACAGAAAGAAACTTTTGACGTGTCACAACCTATATGTACTTTACTTTGATCTAATATTTGGTATCCAATTTTCTTGTTACGTATTAGGACATATCCCAAAAACGCTACTACACAATATTATCCAAGAGAATTTTCAGAGGAGGAAAAAGAGATATTTGGACAATCCAAGCCTTTGATTGACTTTCTGAATAATGTATCTATAAGGTAAAAAATGTATATTAAAATTTTAAAATAAAACATAAAATGTGTATGTGTACTTATAGTGATAGGTCTTAAAAAGCAACTCCATACATGGTGGCTTGATAGAAAATATGAAGAGTTATCAGATGTGCACGGGGATATGACACATCCTCAGTCTTTCTTTCCTTTTATTGCCACCAGTGTGAACCTAGGAGATGTATACAGCTGAGTGTGTGAGGATGTTTCCCTAATGGCAAGTTAACAATTATTTACTTACCATGGTTCTTTTTTTTTTTTTTTAATGTTTATTTTTGAGAGAGAGACAGAGCATAAATAGGGGAGGGGCAGAGAGAGAGGGAGACAAAGAATCTGAAGCAGGCTCCAGGCTGTGAGCTGTCAGCAAAGAGCCCAGCATGGGGCTCCACAAGATCATGACCTAAGCTGAAGTCAGGCACTCAAACGACTGAGCCACCTAGGCGCCCCATATGATGGTTCTCGTATTTAAGTCTTTTTTCTCTCCTCCTTACTCCCCTTCTTGGCTTCACTTACTTGTATGATTAAGAGATGAGGACACCGTGGATGTGGAAGATGTTCACGACAATGCTGCTCTTCGTAAATGATAACCTGAAATCGATTCAGATGTTCCCTTGTACTTCTTATTCCTCACCCCGAATTCCTGTGTTGCTTCCACTCTTAGTGGAGCTAAGAGAGAGGTGTCTTCAGAAAGCTCCCACACACACGCACACGCACACACAGTTACTAGAAACCTGGGATCTCTAAACCAGAGAAATAGCTTGACAAGTTCTCAAGTCAATTATCGGAGTTCAGAGAAGTGGAACCCGTGGTGGGCGGGTCTGCAGCGGTACCCTGTAGGTTGGCTTCCATTTCTTTCCAAAATCAAAAATTTGTTGGTCAAGTTCATACACAGACCATGTTTCCCTTTTTCATTTTTAAGAAAACACCATCAATTTTCACACTGTTTAAATGTCCTGAAAATTCCAACTCTTGAAAATTGTTTCCTAAAGGGGCTCCTGGGGGGCTCAGTTGGTTAAGCATCCGAATTCGGCTCAGGTCATGAGCTCCTGGTTCATGAGTTCAAGCCCCGCATCGGGCTCTGTGCTAACAGCTCAGAGCCTGGAGCCTGTCTTTAGTTTCTGTGTCTTCCTCTATCTCTGCCCCTCCCCTGCTCATGCTGTCTCTCTCTCTCTCTCTCTCTCTCAAAAATAAACAAACATGAAAAAATTTAAAAAAAAAGAAAATTGTTTCCTATGTCTAGGGAGGGTCTGGTTCAAAAATTCATCAATGATGCAAAGAGAGTCCTTTAAACTAAATACTTTATAAATGTATAGCTATGTTTACTCTGGGTCAAGGCTTCTTGTGAAGTTTGTTACAAGGTGGAACAAAGAGATGTTCCGTCAATGCCTGATGACTAACAGCTGTTCAACAGGCTGTCCCTTGCTAACTCTTCATACACTGTAGCTGGCTTGCCTGCTGTGTCATTGTGCCAGCCACCAGAGGGACAATGGCATCAAAGCTAAGAACAGCAAAGGAAATACAATGCCTTTTACCAAAGAGCCAGAAACCCAGAGGCACGAACACAGTTTCCTCACAGGATTTCAGTTCGAGCAGGTCTCTGGCAAAGATAGTAAAGATACAGAAAGACTGGTAGAATTACATCCTGTATATCTCATGGCAAGGCTAGGGGCGCACACCACAGGGATAATTCCATGAAACCTCCAGAGATTGCCAGGGGGTCAATGTTGTTAAAAGGGGGTTGCTGTTTTGTGGACTGATGCTAGATTAGGGGAAATGAAAATCAGGTGGGTTTATGCCAGACTTCGAAGTAAGCCTCCTTTTCTTGTCTAGTGACCAAGTTAAATGTATTTCTGCTCAGCTACAGAACAAAACAACAAAAACAAAAGAACAGAGAGTGCATTAACTATTTGCCACTCATTTACGGGAAGCACGCTGTACTTTTCCTATGGGGCAATGAGAAACAAGAAAACCTAAGGTCTCTCTTTCCCCATTTCAAGTTCTAGTAATTAAAAATTTTCCAGCTAAGAATACTAAAAATGAGAAGTCTGTCTATGTACAATCCATCTCAAGGGCATAAATGGCCTATAGCCAATTCTTAATTATTCACATTGTGTGCTATCTTTAGACCCTTTATTCTTTTATTTTATTCTTCCCTTTCAGTTGCCATGCTTAGGGAGGAATAGTTCCTAATTCCCTCCCTGAGATGTGGGGAAGGAGAAGCCGGAACCATAAGGAAAAGAGGAAACTTGGCATAGGAATGACGGTCAAGAATAAATACACCCATGTACATATATCACCGTCATGTTTCCCTCTCTAAAACTGTTTAAGGTTTATTCAGTTTTTAAAGGTTAATATAAGCCTGGTTCTGTTCTGGGAAGAGTGCTCTTTTAGAAATGAGTTCTTTCTTAATAGAGTTTTACCCGTAACAAACCTGAGGAAAACAGTATTTGCAAAAGAAGGAAATGATAAGAGAGGACACAGGAATTCTCAAGCAATGAGGAAATGCTCATTTCGAGGAGGGGGAACGCTTTAAAAGAAAAGTACTTACAGGCTTTAACTCAGACAACAGTTTTGCCAGCCTTCACTGAATCTCCCTCCGCAACCACAGACTGGAGAGCAAGGAAGCCCAGAAACAGGAAACCAGAGAAAAGGTGCTGTCTTCACTTCTCCCTCGTGGATTACTTGCCAGTTCAAGCTCAGAGGGAAGAATCAGGAAACCAGGGCAAAAGCCCCTGTCTGTAGCTCCTCTCTTGGGAATTCCTTTTTCATTAAGGCTGTAACAGAAACAAAACAAAAGCAAAATTTTGAAAATGCTAACAAACGCTTCTGCTTGAGGCTGCAGGTTGTGAACCTACTCGCTGTAGGGTATTTAAATGTTAATGTGTGTATGAATCACCTGGGGATCTTGTTAAAATGCAGGCTCTGACTCCTTTGAGGTGGTGTCTGTGACTGCACTCTTAGCAAACTCCCGGTCATGCTGATGATGTTGGTAGTAAGGTCCTAGTTGGGAAGATGAATTTAACCATGAGTATTCAATTAAGCAATCAACAGTAGTGTTAATTCTCTTTTTTAAAAAGAGTGATGATAGAGGTATGATCTGGCAACATGAATCTTTAAAATTTCTTTTAACATTTATTTATTTTTGAGAGAGAGAGACAGAGATACAGCATGAGTGGGGGAGCGGTGGAGAGACACAGAATCTGAAGTAGGCTCCAAGCGCTGAGCTGTTAGCACAGAGTCCGACGCGGGGCTCAAACTCAGAGACCGTGAGATCATGACCTGAGCCGAATTCGGAAGCTCAACCAACTGAGCCACCACTCAGGTGCCCCTCATAGTGTTAATTCTTAATGGCAGGGGTACTAAATGGTTATCCTGCTTAACTGCATTTTTAGGAACATCTATTATAATATTTAGAGTTTATATTTAATTGTCTAAATAAAAGAGAAGGTTTTTTTTTCTTGTTTTAGAAAATTCATAATCAAGAACCACTCTTTCAGCTTATCACACCTATTAAAAAACCAAGCTATTTGGACTCTCAGTCATTAGGGAAAAACCTTTGGTGGCATTCTAACAGTGAGAAAGTTCCAGAGGTCATGTGAGTGAGCTGGGTTTTCAAACCGAAACATATGCAGGGGCAATAAACATAACAGAAACTTATAGAAAGTATTTTCTGCTTTTGTTTTTTGTTTGTTTATAGTACTGCTTCTTTCAAGAACATACCTCAGTTTCATATTGTAAACAAGTGACTAAGTAATGGTGGAATAAGTTGGTCCAACTCACAGAAAATAGTTATAAGATCTAGAAAACGATATTTATACACAAACACACACACACAACCACTTGAAAGCTCAGGAGAGTGACCAAAAGTAAGCAGAAGCTGGAGGGGAGAAGGATGAGATGTGCAAATTCGCAGTGTTTTTTTTTATAAGTATTGCTTAATCCACAGGAAGCTTAAGTGACAGAAACCTGTAGGCTCATACAGGTCTGTTGGTGTCAGAATAATCAAAGGGTCACGGGGAAATCATGGAAAGGAGGGAACCTCAGACAACCCGAGACCCAAATCCACATAAAAAAATCTAATGAGATCCTAGGCTGCAGACCAAGACTCATTTTTAGGGGAAACCCCAGGGGAGTCCAGAAATAACTACCAGCATCTAGAAGCTGAAAAACTGAGCAGAGATTTCAGCTACTATTCTACACAGAGAGGACAGAACTTGGAGTTTGAGTCCAACCAAGTTAACTGTGTTATAGAACAAACTTCACTTTTCAGAGGAACAAGAAAATCCAGGGCCTCTACAGCACATCATTTATAACGACCTGTTTCGTTACATAAGTAACATCACTAACTGTGAAGAAGCCGGAAAATGGGACTCTTGGGTTCTCCCTGACACCACCTCTGGCATCGAACAAGGGTTTTTATTCCCCAACACCAAATATGTGGTATCTTTCCCAACACCAACTCTCTAACTCTCAGACACCATCTGGAGTTAGTGCAGACTCCCTAAGTTAAGGGACTTAGTCTCACCAGCCTGCCAGTCTCCAGTGCCTGGGGTGCTACACATACTTCTGACTGACCAGCTAGAAATAAGTCAGTTTGATACTTCCCCAGAATGACTCATCTAACTCAGGGAAGCGCTTCACTTCAACTCAGGAGCAGCCAAATGGAAGAGTTGCATCGGACAAGTTATTGGGGGTGGGCGCTGGGGGGTGGGGGGAGAGGGACGTGCCAGCCTCCCAGCACTTTCTAGCATTTGCCAACTTGGGAGCTCCTATAGTAATTTTTAAGACAGGAGCCTGTCAAACCTAGTCCCTAGGCTATTAAAAGATGGTCCTAGAGGCACCTGGGTAGCTCAGTCGGTTAAGCCTCTGATTTTGGCTCAGATCATGATCTCGCAGTTTGGGAGTTTGAGTCCCCCATCAGGCTCTGCGCTGATGGCTCAGAGTCTGGAACCTGCTTCAGGTTTCATCTCCATCTCTCTCTCCCCTTCCTCTGATCGCACTCTGTCTCTCTAGCTCTCAAAAATGAACAAACAGTGAAAAAAAAAAAAAGATATGAGCCTAGCACTCAGAATGTTCTTAAAGGGTCAGTGTTAGCAGGACAAGTCTTTGTCTTAGAGGTTGTCTCCTGTATTGCAGGTTTAGCTGTGGAATGAAACACATTAGTGCCTCCAGGGCATTGTGATAACTAAAACCACCACCACCACCACCACCACCACGGATGCACACACAGCACACTTCTAAATTCCAAAGCTCCCCTTGAGAATCTTACTTGTTTTCATATATATTTAATCATTATATTATTATAATATATATTTATATATCATTCATATAAAAGACATGATATATAAATATATATTATAATTCTGATTAATATATAATCCTAAATATATGTGTAAAATACTAATGATATATTTGTATAATAATTAGTACATATACTCATTTGGGACTGAATATGGCTAAGAAAATGGCATTTTCTGTCAGTTTGGGTTTTTCAGGAAGCAAATGAGACTGAGTTTAAAATAGAGGTTTATTGAGGGTCCCATTGTGTAAAAACATAATTTTTTAGAGTCTGGGATTGGTGGGGCACCTGGGTGGCTTACTCGGTTAAGTGTCCAACATCAGGTGGGGTCATGACCTAGAGGTTCGTGGGTTCGAGCCCCACATCGGGCTCTGTGCTGACCACTCACAGCCTGGAGCCTTCTCTGGATTCTGTGTCATCTTCTCTCTCTGTCCCTCCCCTGATCATGCTCTCTCTCTCTCAAAAATAAATAAAAAAAGAATAAGAAATAAAGTTAGCAGGACTGGGCAAGGAGAGCTTTAGCAAAGTCATAGCCCCCCGCAGCAGGAGGCTTCAGAGGGAACCCACCTGTTGGAGGGGTCCTGGAGGAGGCAGCGCTGGGCAGGCAGGTGTCCCTGCCGCTGAAGTTCAGACATTGGCCCCGCGAGAGCACAGTCTTGGATGGGAAGCCCCAGCTGATCTCGAAGGTGCTCCAGGCCATCAGCTAACAGCATCCTCCCGCTGAAAGAAGTTCTGAGTAGTGCGCAGCCAGGAGGTTTTTTTCTCTTAAGTCATTTATTTCACATAGGAGTAATCACTAGTTACCAAGTATAATTGAGGATATTTTGTTTCTTCCCATATGAGTGAAGTAGGAGGAGCTGCCGAAAGACATATCACTGAACACTATAATCCAACATCTTGTGTTGCTGTGTTTTCCCTAACAAAATAGTGTTGAAATAGCCCTGCAGCAAAATGAAATCATGAACACATTTATCGATGACTGGAAGTGCCTGGCAGAAGAAGAAGGCACCTTTGGGGACAAGACTGATATCCACTTGAAAGAGTACCAGTCCTTCACCGACCTTCATAACCTAACAGAGAAAATGGTCACTTGTGTCTCGTGGCATCCGACTATCTACGGTGAGACTGCAGTTCCCTTTGGTGAGGGCGAGGAAAGTCGCTTGCTTTTGTATGTGAAATTACACACAAGCTCAGCTACTCAGTTTCAGTCAGACAACTTCCAATTGCTGAGTGCACCTGCCAGCTTCTTTCTCGGCGCCCCTGCAGTCCTGTGCTCTCCCAGGACCGCACTGTGGCCTCTACAAGGACAGAACCAAAGCCCAAGCCAGGGAAGTGACTGGCTCAGGTCACCCAGCTGGTGAAATGCTGAATCCGGAGTTGCCTCAGCCTCCTAGGACTCCCGAAGCTAGCTCCATCCCACCTGACACTCTTCCTCTCTGATTACTGGGCAAGAGACGAAACACACCTCCTTTTCTTTTTTCTTTTAATGTTTATTTATTTTTGAGAGAGTGCAAACAAGGGAGGGATGGGGGGGGTGGCGAAGTTCTGAGGCCTGCTCTGCACTGACAGCAGCCAGCGATATGGGGCTTGAACTCATGAACCCCGAGATCATGACCTGGGCTACAAAGTAGGTTGCTAAACCGACTGAGCCCTGCAGGCACCCCAAACACACCTCCTTTAAATCACTCAGCAACCAAGGGAGGGGGGTGAACCATGGGCAAATGCCACTGAACAGAGAAAAATGTCCTTTCCCACTTTTTTCCTCCTCCCCTCCCCCACATGGACCCTTTTCTCAGAAAAATATTTTTCTCTTACTAAATCTTCAAAGTTTACTGTTTATTTTATAGTAAAGGTACATCTCCATTTGGACTGACCACCTTTCAAGTGCTAAGTAAACAACATGTCGCTACTGACTACCATATTCCACAGGAGAGCTCAAAGAGACTCTTGGTCTCTTATTGAATATATTTGTTTCAACAAAATGGAGATGAATGGTGACTATGTAGAGCAATGAAGCACAACCCCAAGTACAGTTGCTGCAGGTTTTAACTTCTAATTGTGTTTCAATCAGGGCTAATAGCTGTGTCAGTGGCTGTAAGACTCTCCTTTGAAGACAGAGTCCACTTTTCCGGTAAATTACTGCTGCAACCATCTCTGATTCTTTTCTGGAGTTTCTCCGACCCCATACACCCTCAGGTAATTGAGGGGAGTTGCCCACGTGGTCTAATATCAAATATTATGTTCACATTCCTCTTTAGCAGTTTTAATTGCAAAATACTTAATGACCACTTACTATGGCAAGCCCTTGTAAAGTTAGGCTTTCTTCAATTCAGAATTTGTCATCAATTTGAGCAAAACTAAAGTTTACAGTCAGTTTATTGAACGAATCAGTATGTTATTTTCAAAAAAGATCTTAAGAGGAATGTTAAACCATTTTTCAAAAGCAAACTCCTTTATGGGCTTTCTTTAAATACTATTCGTTCAAATGCAAATAAACTTTAATTTCACATGAATTTCCTCAGTTCTGAGGATCACCAGTAGGTGATGGTAATGAGCACAGACACCTGTGTGGGAAACAACAGGGGTGCAGGGCCAGGGGTGGGGACCATGGCCCCAGAAAGTGTACAACCCACCTGGGGGGACAGCGACACTTCAGCTCTCTCGTTGCCAGGCAGTCCTATTTGTCAAAGGGATCCAGATCAGAAATTTTGAGTGAAATCTCCCAATTTTTAAATAGTTCAACAAAAACCAAACCAAACACACAAATCAACTCAGAGAAGGCTGAGGACTGGGTTTGTCCCAAGAGGTTCTGTTTCCATCATCTGCTGAAAAACAGTTTTATTTAGGGTGCTTTATAGTGTCAGATTAAGTTTTGAAAAATGTACTTAAACATAATACTTCATTTCTATAAAGTATTATATAACTAAGGCTCTCCCTAATAAAACCTAGCCTTCCTCTCTTCCTTCTTCCCTAATTCATCTGAATTCAGGCAGTTTTACTATAATAGATTGAAGTACTTTAATTATTATAGACTTAGAGGTCAAAATGACAGGTCTCTAGTTCTTTCTTGTCAGCCTACTTACAACAAAAATGGTGCCATTCTCTCACTGGGGTTTTCTAACATTTTCTAGTGGCATAGAATTACTCACCAGTCCACAAAGCGGAAATGTGGCTGTACTTTCAGGCAAAAAGGAGGAAAGAAGGAGATTTTCCTCTATTTTAAAGACTAGCTAAAAAAACCAAACAAGCAAATAGGGGTGCTTGGGTGGCTCAGTGGGTTGAGTACCTGACTTCAGCTGAGGTCATGATATCAGTTTGTGGCTTCAAGCTCCATGTGGGGTTCTGTGCTGACAGCTTGGAGCCTGGAGCCTGCTTCAGATTCTGTGTCTCCCTCTCTCTTTGTCCCTCCCCTGCTCATGCTCTGTCTCTCTGTCAAGAATAAACATTAAAAAAATTTAAAAACCAAGCAAATAATTTATTAAAGAAATAATGCAAATGATTTCTTTTGTCTTTGTTCTATTAAAACTATAGGAAGACTTTTTTAAAATTTATTTTTAAAGTAGAGGTTTCTCTAGAATCCACAGAGTACCAAATAAACAAAGATGATTAACTCCAATTCCAGTCTGAAACCTTTAGCTCAGTGGTGGCAAACCAATGGCCTCAGGGCCCCATATTTCTGATGGTTATGTTTAAAGAAGCCCAGTAACCATGCAAGTATTTTGCTTGGTGGTACCATATTAGTGCCTATCCCTTACAGGGCTTCCTTCTTACCCTCCAGGCACTTGAGTTTGTTTATTTCTGTATTGTTCTAAAATTTGAACTGTTATCAGTGGCAACACCTTTATTTTTTCTCATTCCACAAATTTTCTTTTTGAGTCCTCACTCTGCCAGGCTAGCTAGACAGCAGGGAACAAAACGCACAAATATCTTGTCCTCACAGAGCTTACCCTCACACTTCTCAGAAACACTAAGCTTAGTCTTTTTGTCTCTAAAAAATCCTAACATCTCCCAGCAATGACCCATGGAGGGTGGAGGAAGGGGAGACCCGGTCCCCTTGGGAATGTACCTCTCTCATACACGTAGCCAACGTGCACAATAAAACTGAGCAAAAGCATCTTCCCATCCCAAGGTAGGATTCTGGGAATAGACTCTAGGTCCACATTTCTTATAAAGAGCTATAAAATTCAACTTTTGATTGTCTCAGTATTATTTTCTCACTATGATCATAATAGGTGTTCTCACTCTCTCTTGACTTTGGGGGGTTTGCTTTAGTTAATGCTGGAGAGCCCAGATGACATCTTTTGCTTCACGTTCTGTCCGAGTGACCCTAATATCATTGCTGGAGGCTGCATAAATGGGCAGGTATTTATGGATTTTTTTCAGCTATTTATTAATTTAGACAATATTCTGTAATATGTTTTGATAGGTAGGGTTTTTCTTTTTAACATATGGATTCAATGTAGCAGAAGTATGCCAATTGTGTGCCAAGAACTGGGGTATATAGAAATGTCAGACATGGTATCAGGGCTCGCAGGGTCCAAGATAATCTACTGACAACTGCATCAAAACCAGGTCAAATCTGTTTGTGTTGTTGGAATAGAGCTGCACATTGTACAAGATTCCACTGAAGACCAAAAACGCAAGCATTAATACCTCTTGGTCAAGAGTCCTCTTCTAACATTTCCCTGGGGACAGCAGTCAGGGACTGGTCCAGAATTTGAAAAGAAATGCACTGGAAAAGCATATATATATTACTGAATTGAAATATGTACAGGGGCGCCTGGGTGGCTCAGTCAGTTAAGCATCCAACTTTAGCTCAGGTCATGATCTCACAGTTTGTGGGTTCAAGCCCCACATCAGGCTCTTTGCTGATGGCTCAGAGCCTGTTTCAGATTCTGTGTCTCCCTCTCTCTCTGCCCCTTCCCCACTCATTCTCTGTCTCTCAAAACTGAATAAATGCTAAAAATTAAAAAAAAAAAGAAATATGTACAATTTGATCCCATATTTGCTTTTTTCTTCTTTTCCTTTTTTTAAAAAATATTTTTTTAAATGTTTTATTTATTTCTAGGAGAGAGAGAGAGAGAGAGAGAGAGACAGCGTGAGCAGGGGAGGGTCAGAGAGGGAGTCACAGACTGAAACAGGCTCCAGGCTCTGAGCTGGCAGTCAGCACAGAGCCCGACGCGAGGCCCCGCGAGATCATGACCTAAGTGAAAGTCGGAAAGTCGGACGCTTAACCGACTAAGCCACCCAGGCGCCCCTTTAAAAAATATTTTTATTTATTTTTGAGAGAGAGGTGTGGGGAGAGGAGCAGAGAGAGGGGGGTACTGAGGATCTGGAGCAGGCTCTATGCCGACAGCAGAGAGCCTGATGCAGGGCTCAAATTCACAAACCATAAGATCATGACCTGTGCTAAAGTTCTACACTTAATTGACTGAGCCACCCAGGAGCCTCTTTTAACTTATCTAAGTTATATGAAATTTAAATCATGTCTTCCAGTTGCCTGTTTCTCTAATAAAGCAAAACAAAAATCTTAATGCTGTTTTATGATCAGAATTTAAATTCACTGTGACTCCATGAGTTTGACCATTAAGGGTATATGGTCTTCTGTTGTGCGGCTAGGAAAACTTGCTTGGGATTGAAAATTTAATCCATGACCATTTATCCAGAACCAAAACAACCAGAAAACAAAATTTCCCCCTCAGTTTTGTTCAACAATAACTGGTGGTTGGAATGATGACCCAGAGCCCATCCTCCAAGCTATATAAATCCTGAAATGCTTTTAGTTACTCATTATGAAGGTGATACAACTCTGTTTAAGAATGTTTTAGAAAAGGGGCACCTGGCTGGGTCAGTCAGAAGAGCACTTGACTCCTAATCTCAGGATTGTGAAGTCGAGCCCAATGTTGGTTACAGAGATTATAGAGATTACTTAAAGAAATAAATAAACACTTTAAGAAAAACAAAGTATTTTAGAAAAGCAAATGATGACAATAAAACCACTTGCAATTCTGTAATCCTGACATTTTAACATTTTAGTGTGTTGAAATGACCTTTAACCATTGAAAATTAATCTAATTTAGCATTGCACATTCCAGTTTATTCTCTTTTTCCAAAAATGACCAACCATGTAATTTTGGAGTTGGCTAGAATATTCAGTTAAGTAGAAATCATCATTTTCCCCCTTTTTGGACAATTGAGTGTTTGTGCTTCTGGAGAACAGGCAAAACATCTATCTCTCCCCACAATCACAGCACATTCCCAAAGGCAGAGGAAGAATCTTCCCGAAGCAGAGGAGACTGCATACTGTTTATCTTGGAGTCTAAAAAAAACCTACTAGTCTTTATTAACACAAGCATAAGCACCAAAATCAAAGTGCTGAAAATACTTTTATAGAGGAGAAAACATTCTTTTTCCTATTAGCTTTAGAAGTTGCTGACTTAACTAAGGATTGAGGCTAAATTTGACTATCCTTCAGTGTCATTGATTTACTGGGGTGCATGCCACTATTAATAGGCTTTTAAAAATCTTTAAAAGCCAATTAGCTATTTCCTGAAAATATGTTGTAATAACATTTATTTCTGTTTTAGATTGTCCTGTGGGATATTACTGCACATGCAGATCGCATAGAAAACATCAAGACAGGTGGTAGCAGAAGTAAAAAAGTCACGCTCAAGGTTAACTTTTTATAACGTTTCCCTCGCAAGTTTTTCCAGTTCAGGAGTTCATCAAAAAATACACCACAGAACTGCCATGCTAAAGAAAGCCTCAACCCAGAGTGGGGGTGGGGGGAGGTATTATTTCCCACGCCTTCAGGTCTGTTTGTGGACATGTTCTGAATCACCTTTACGTTGGCCCTTGATTAAGAAGTCAGTAAAACAAGTCGCATGGTCTGTCTGAGGATGCTAGGATATTTTTGTTGTCAAATAAAATAAAGGAACCAAGTGACTTGTCTAAAGTGATGTCGTGGAAAGACCATGGGCCAGAAGGGCCATGTATCTAGGCTCCAGATCATAGTCCTTTGAGTTTGGACAGGCCCTCTCACCTCAGCGAGAATCAATTTTCTCAAGTGTAAACGAAGGTGTTGCAATCCTTCCTGAAAATAATATCCTGTGATTTTGTGAAGCTGTGGATGCTTCCAAGAAGGTCAAGGAAAGGCTCCTCAGCTCCCGACACAGTTCATACCCACCATATTGCACAGCTCTACCGTAGCTCTTCAGCCTGAACAGGCCTCTCCCCAAGACAGAGAGGGACGTGGCCTTCTGTGCGTGCACGAAACAGTCTTTCAGAAATGGAAGCTCATTGATTCCATAGGGGATTGGTCAGTAATTCTTGTTAAGTTTGAAATCTTAGACTAAACTGAAGGGAAAGTACATAATCTTATTACCTCAATATATGATACACAGAAGCACTAATTTATGTTTTTCTCTGAACTAGTATTTCTCCAAGTTATTAATTGTAGCTGGAATAACTAGTAACGTATGAATTCACTCATTAACTCTGTGCAAGTAGCATGTAACATTCTCGACATTTTTCCAGCCTATGTTTCTCCTTGAACCAGACAGTAATAAAGAAGTGATGTATATCAGACACTGCGCAGTCTCCTCGATAGAAAATGGCCATAAGAAAGTAATTACAGATATACACTGGCTGCCTGACACATTTGAGGTGAGTCTTGATGGTTTCATAGTTTTCTCCTGCTGGACTGTACATTCTCAGAAGATTTTATTCAAAGTTGATGTTTCAAGTCAACGATTCGTTTACATTTAAATCATGAAACAACCAGGAAGCAGGCGTCAACCGGTTGTGTCAGTGTTGCCTGGCCAATATCTGACTTGGAGCTCAGAATAAGGCCAATATTGGGGCGCCCGGGTGGCTTAGTCGGTTAGGCGTCCAACTTTCGCTCAGGTCATGATCTCGCGGTTCGTGGGTTCTAGCCCCACATTGGGCTCTGTGCTGACTGCCAGCTCAGAGCCTGGAGCCTGTTTCAGAGTCTGTGTCTCCCTCTCTCTCTGACCCTCCCTGCTCACGCTGTCTCTCTCTCTCTCCTAGAAATAAATAAAAAACATTAAAAAAAAAAAAGAATAAGGCCAATATTACAACTTCAATGGTTTATAAACCACTGAACAATGTAGATGGTGTCAACAGTGATATAATACAACAGTGAAGAAGATAAGAGTTTGATATGTAAAAATAGAGTGCAAATATTTTACACCCTTAGCCTTTGTGGGTTTAAAAGTTATGATTTCAGGGGCACCTGGGTGGCTCAGTCAGTTGGGAAGCATCCGACTTTGGCTCAGGTCATGATCTCACCATTCATGATTTGAGCCTTGAGTCAGGCTCTTGTGCTGACAGCTCAGAGCCTGGAGCCTGCTTCAGATTGTGTGTCTCCCTCTCTCTGCCCCTCCCCCGCTCAAGCTCTGTCTCTCTCTTTCTCTCTCTCTCTTTCTCTCTCTCTCAAATATAAACACTAAAAAATTATTTTAATTTAGAAAGGTTAATGATTTCAGTTAGTTGGAGCAGATAACTCTGAAGTGATGTGACACATAATAATGTGTTATTTTGCCAAGGCAACTTTGAACCAGTGGGTGAGAACTGGTCATGCAGTGAGTGAGTCCAGCTCTCCACCCAGCACTAGCAATGCAGTTTGGCTTCTTAGTTCTGTACCAGACTCACCAAGTCTGGTGTTGGTGAATTTGAATACTGGTGAGCTCCCTGAATGTCTCCCTCGAAGGCCCTAATGGTCTCCTCTGTACTTTCAGAAACTCAAAGCGTATTATGAAAAGGTAAAGTTAGGAAAGATAATTAGCCTTTCAATGTATTCAAATGGATTATGCAAAGCAACAATACTTTTGAAAGTTACAATGGACCAAAACAAATAGCCCAGATAATTTCTATTACCTATAGAAGTTTAACATATGATAATGGAAGAAACTCTCTGACTTCATTTCAGTTCACCATATACACAAATTAACTCAGAGGATTATAACGTTAAATAAAAATAAAAATCACAGGAAAAATGTAATAAATCAAAATAGAATATTACATTTCCAGATCAAGGACAGTTTTCTAAGCTAATTAATGTTGAAAGACATTCAAAACATACACATGTAAATTTCTAAATTAAAAAATATAGAGCAGACAACAAAATGGAAAATATTGGTCTCAAATATGGTAAATACAAAATTTCCAATAAATAAAATATATACTGTATACTATACAATACAACTACATATAATATACTGTATACTCACTATATACAATTAGCATGATTTCATGATAAACATGAAAATCATTCAGGCTTTTTAATATCAAAAAAATTAATTCTAAAACAACAATAATATACTATGTTGGACCTATTTAATTTTTTAATAAAAATTTAGTAAATAATACCCTGTGTTAGAAAGGATTCAATGGTGACACCAGTAAACTCTAGCAATGCTGCTTCCATAATAAAAGTTTTGGAATACAATTAGTCAATGTGATTCTTAAATCATCCAAAATTTCAACTTTTTGAACAGTAATTCAAATCGTGGGAGTTCATATTAAGATATAATCCAACTTGGGGCCGCCTGGGTGCCTCAGTGGGTTAAGTGTACGACTTTGGCTCGGGTCGTGATCTCATGGTTGGTGGGCTCGAGCCCCACGTTGGACTCTGTGCTGACAGCTAGCTCAGAGCCCAGAGCCTGCCTCACATTCTGTGTCTCCCTCTCTTTCTGCCTCTGCCCCACTCATGCCCTGTCCCTTTCTCTCTCCCTCAAAAAGAAATATTAAAAATATGTTTTAAAAAATGAAATAATCTAACTCGTGCCTCAAGAGACAAAATTACATGTACATCTTAACAAACCGTCAAAATGTAACGTGAAAAGAGACTGGAAAAGAATATAGGTTAGAATTATATTGGATTCTGAAACCTACTTTCCAAATCTCTGTACTATTATGCTATGTTGTGTCTGTTGTGTCTGTTTTTTAAATCATTAAAACATAAAAGCCCAGGGCAAGCCGCTTCTCTGCACTTCATACTGCAGGGAAGTCTCCCTAAAGGGCAAGGCGCACAGACTCTGGGTTGCTTATCAGATCTGAATAGAAGTTGGCAGCAGTTAGGAACCTGAGAGGGTTCCGGCTGTGGTGGCCTCAGCCAAGTTTCCAGAGTCCTAATTCCTGTGCTGCCTGCAGGCAGTAACAGTACAGCACCTGTCTCCCTCCTTCCACCCCCTACTCTCACTGTTTGCTGCCAGAGTCCCTGCCTTTGTTTTACTATTTTGCTCATCAGTCCTACCAGAAGAGTAGGGAACGGGGAAAGTCAGCTTTCCCTATGGATTCAAGAGTCACACTGTCATAGATTGCCACAAAACCTTTCATCTCGTTTCAAAGCTAGCTGCTTTGGAATTTGGGACCTTCTAGGACCCTGAGGACCCACTAACTGTGCTAGGTGGCTGTTGGTATCCAATGTAACACTAAGCATCTTCTCCACTGACCTTATCTGCTTAACAATCTTTTAAAAACTCCTATGTTTTATTCCACCATCAATAGTAAAAGACGAAAGAGCCTACATTTCTAATTATTTCTAATTATAATGGGTCATGAAATTATGACACACCATCTATATAAGACTATTAAAATGATTTACGAGTACATAGGTAAATGTTCAAATGATATCAACTGAAAAATCTAAGGATAGAAATTTTTATGCATGCTGATTAAAACTATGTTAAAATGTTTATGTGAAAAAAGACTGGAAAAATATGGCAGAATTAAATTTTATTTTAAAGCCTATTCTCCAAGTTTCTGTGATAGTGTTATATTCCCTCAATAAAAATTAAAACCAGAAAATATTTAAAGAGCAAAAAGCTATGAGAAAAGTCATTACTGTTCTAGGTACACAGAACTTACTTCTTGTGTTTTTAAAAAACAGATTAACAGAATGGGTTCTGTCTTTGAGAATCGAAATGGAATATGCTGCCAACTTGTCACATGTTCGGCTGATTGGTAGGTCATTGTTAGTGTTCTTGGGTCAATTCGATGTGGGGGTAGGGGATGGGGAAGGTTTCCCCACAGTTCTAACAAGCAATGCTCAGGACACCAGCTGGGTGTGTAGAGCCAAAAATTAAGTCCTTTTTGGGGTTCTCTCGAATTCTGGGCGTTTCAGGTGTTTTATAACTCAACTCAATTCTGACACTATCTGAAAGGATTCACAGGTTTAAGGTCCAGTCCTACCAGACTGCTCTCCCAGCCCCCCGCCCCCACCACCCCTCTCCCCTGCCACCTCAGAGGCCAGTCAGGAGCCTGGGTTGTTACCTGTACTTCTGACTGACTTGCTGCAGATTGGAAGTTCCCAAGATTCCCTCCTCAGGTTGGATTAATTTGCTACAGCAGGTCACAGAACTCAGAGAAACATTTTACCTACTAGGTTACTGGCATATAAAAGGATGTAACTCAGGAATAGCCAGATGGAAGAGATGCTTAGGGCAAGGTCTAGGGAAAGAGCTCAGAGCTACCATCCCCTCTCCTGGTACTCACCTGTCCCCAGTCTCCAGGTGTTCACCAACCAGGAAGCTCTCTGAAGCCTGTCTTCTTGGGGTTTTACAGAGGCTTCATTACACAGGTACAATTGATAGAATAATTGGCCATTGGTGACTGAACTCCAGCACCTCTCCCCTCCCTGGAAGTCAGGGGGTAGAACTGAAAATTCCAGCTCTCAAATTGCAAGGTTGGCTCCATTGGTAACCAGCCTTAGGTGTTTTCCAAAGGTCACTTTATTAACATAACAAAACTTACCTTTACCACACTCACACATCTAGGAAATTCCAAGGGTTTTAGAAGCTCTCTGGGGAGAGAGGGGGGATTGCCTGGGTGGCTCAGTGTGTTGAGTTTCCCACTTTGGCTCAGGACATGACCTCACTGTTTGTGAGTTCAGTCTGTTGAGTTTCCCACTTTGGCTCAGGACATGATCTCACTGTGAGTTCAAACCCTGTATCAGGCTCTCTGTTGACAGCTCAGGGGCCTGTTTCACATTCTGTGTTTCCCTCTCTCTCAGCTCCTCCCCCATTCATGCTCTGTCTCTCTCTCTCTCTCTCTCTCTCTAACATAAATAAAACATTTTTAAAAAAATGAGAAGCTCTCTGCTAGAATCCTGGAGGAAGATCAAATTTATATATCTTACAACTCATAATCTCACAGTCTTATTTTAAACATTACCTAAAATGTTTTCATACAATACATCTTTTTTTCTTAGATGCTTCTAAAACCATTATTTTCTTCTGTTCCTTAAATAATCTTTATTGTAGCAATTAAACCTGATATAACAACAGGACAGAATAGATTGTTGCTGGTTGAAAAAATATTTTTCACTCAACCGACTGAGCCACCCAGGCATCCCAAAAGCTTTACATTTTTATTGCATGTTTATAAACTTTTTTAAATAAACAATTTGATAACTATGTTGAAGAATGTTCATTTAAGTAAAATCACATCTCCCAATTTCTGGAACTAAAAATTCACAATGAAGTAGGAAATAGAAAGAGTAATATTATTTATCTGGCATCCAAATACTGGCAAAACTTGTCCTTTCCAAATAGTTTTAACCCTAATAGAAATAATGACACTTTAAGCCATAGAAGCTGAAAGCTATGGAGTGGAAGATGAAGGTATATGTGACATGAACAGCAGCCACGGGCAAAGGGTGGGGGAGACATGATTAATCCTGTGGACACATATCGGGTAAGGTTCTGTGACTGCAAGCAACAGAAATTGACTATGGCTAACTGAAGGGGATAAAATCAACTTATTGGAAGTTTACACCAATACTAATAAGTTAACTATTTTTATATTCACAACTACCCCCAAAAATACTTATGGATACAGAAAATGAGGCTCTGAAGGCAAACACATTAGCTACCAATAAATCACTATTCATATAGTAAGGGGTGTGTATGTGTGTGCATGTGTGTGTATGTGTGTGTGTATGTATGTATATAATACAACTACATCCTATACAATAGGTAGTAAGTAATGGCATTGCTGAGTCAAAAAAAAGAGCTGACACAGGCTTCAGAACAGCCCCATGGATTTGGTAGCAGCAATGAATGCCTAGTTCCTTCCATCTGAACTAATCAGTTCTAACCTGACTTTTGTTCCATCAAATTCACCCCTTTGGCCAGGCAGGTAACATTAGGGCACCTTGAGTGACAACTCCAACTGGGCTGCATGCAACGGGGAAGGGCAGTTCCCCAAACAACCATTAGAATGTTCTTGCTAAAAAGAAAAAGGGCATGAGGGTGGGGGATTATAGCCAAATAGGGCCACCGATAGAGTCATATGGAATATTTACACAATTAAAATTGTTATGATTTCATGGAGAAGTGCTTACGGTATGATGTTGATTATAAACAACAAAATGCAAAGCTATACTGTTCTTCACCAGCCTTGGAAAATATTTACAAACGCTGAACAGACTTTAAATATTACATGTTTTATATTTAAGACAGATTCTGGGGCGCCTGGGTGGCTCAGTCCATTAAGCGTCTGACTTCAGCTCAGGTCATGATCTCACGGCTGGTGGGTCTGAGTCTCACATCAGGCTCTGTGCTGACAGCCAGCTCAGAGCCTGGAGCCTGTTTGGGATTCTGTGTCTCCCTCTCTCTCTGACCCTCCCCTGCTCATGCTGTCTCTCTCTCTCTCAAAAATAAATAAAACATTTAAAAAAATTAAGATACAGATTCTTGACTGTTGGTTATAATGATGGCCCTTGAATTTGGAAATATTCTAGAATGCTCTGGAAATAATTCCTTCAAAAGTTGTTTTTAAAAAAGTTTATGCATTTAGAAAAGTGAACTTTTAGTTATTGGAAAACTTACCAGTTCTAATCTTTATACTTCAGCCATGCCAAGGTCTTTCATATAGAAAAAGATAAAATAAGATTCCAGGGTGCCTGGGTGGCTCAGTCGATTAAGCATCTGACTCTTGATTTCAGCTCAGGTCATGACCTTAGGATTTGTGAGATCAAGCCCTGAGTTGGGCTCTCTGCTGACAGTATACAGCCTGTTTGGAACTCTCTCCCTCTCTGTCCCTTCCCCACTCACACACACTCTCTCTCAAAATAAATAAACTTAAAAAATAAAAATAAAGTTCCATTAATAAAAAATATATGGCTAAACAATGGGATATTGGAGTGTAGAAATTTATAAAGAATTTTCACATACATTATCTCATTTGATTTTTATAGTCAACCTGTGAGGAAGGGGGGGGGAATAATGTTTATTGGATGCTTACTATGTACAAAGCATATTAATCCACCATTGCCTATGTATGTATTTTTGCTGTAAATATGCATATATTTATATTATATATTGTATTTACATTATATAATATATATCAAATCTCTTGTATATGACACCAAAAACACAAGCAATAAAAGAAAAAAGATAAACTGAAATTCACCAAAATTTTTGTGCTTCAAAAGGCACTATCAACAAGTTAAAAAGATGCTCACAGAATAGAAGAAAATATTTGCAAATCATATATATTATTAGAAGTTTCTCTCCAGAATATGAAAAATTCTTACAACTCAACAATAAATATTCAAATAACCCAGAGTATTGAGCAGATTATCTACAGACATTTCTCCCCCAAAATACACAAATGGCCACTAAGCACATGAAAAGGTGTTCAACATTAGCTATGAGGGAAATGCAAATCCGAACCACAATGAGACCTAAAATACCCAAAGCGATAATCTTAACGAAGAACACAGTTGGAGGACTCACACTTCCTGATCTCTGAACTTTCTGCAAAGTTACAACTGTAGAGACGGATGTACTGACACTGGCATAAAGATAGAAATTATAGAGTACAGAAATAAACCTATATGCCTATGGACAATTGATTTTTAACAGGGCACTGAGACAATTTAATGATAAAAGGCTAATCTTTTTCAACAATGGTGTGGGGACATCTGGATATCTGCAAGCAAAAGAATGAAGTTGGAACCTTACCTCACACCTTATACAAAAATTAACTGAAATGGAATAAAGACCTAAATGTAAGATGTAAAACTATGCAACTTTTAGAAGAAAATCTTAACAAACATAAGCATAAATGTTCATGACCTTGGATTAGAGAGTGATTTCCAGCATATTACACCCAAAGAACATGCATATGTGAATCTAAATCAATTTTAATTTTTTTTCAATGTTTATTTATTTGTAGGGGTTCAGAGAGAGAGGGAGACAAGAGAATCCAAAGCCGGCACTGTGCTGTCAGTGCAAAGCCCAACATGGGGCTGGAACCCACAAACTGTAAAATCATGAAGTTGGATGCTCAACTGACTGAGGCACCCAGAAGCCCCAAATCTAAATCAATTTTGATTAGACACCACTTCCCCCACTAGGATGGCCATAATAAAAAAGACAAAAAATAGGAAGTGCTGGCAAGGATGTGGAGAAATTCAAATCCTCACACATTGCTGATGTGAATGTAAAATGGATGCAATTGCTTTGGAAAACAATCTAGCAGTTCCTCAAAAGATCAAACACAGTTACCATATAACCCGGCAATTTTACTCCTCAGTGTATACCAAGAGGAATGAAATCATGCATCCACACAAAACTTATACACAAATGTTCAGAGGAGCATTATTCATAATAGTCCATCAACTGATGACTGGATAAATACACTGTGGTATGTTCCATACACTGGAATATTATTTGGCAATCCAAAGAAATGATTTGCTGTTAGGTATTACCACATGGATGAACTTCAAAAATGTGCTAAATGAAAGAAGCCAGTCACAAAAAGCCATATATTGTATGATTCCACTTATATGAAGTGTCCAGAACAGACCAGTCTATGCAGACAAGAGGTAGATGAGTAGTTGTCTAGAGCTGGTGGGAGGGGTTGGGGACAATGAGTGACTGTCAATCTGTACAAGATTTCTTTGGGGGGTGATAAAAATCTTCTAAAATTGACTATAGTGATGATTGCACAGCTCTGCGAAAAGTTAAGAACCATTGATTTCTGTACTTTAAACAGGTGAATTATGTGATATATGAGTTATATTTCAATAAAGTTGCTTTGTTTAAAAAAAGATGGTGTCAAGTCTCCAAACTCAATTCTCATATACGATAATAGGAGTGTTAATACTAGCAAAGTCATCAAATAACCTTATAAACCGTATAATTTTTTATACGATGCAAAACAGTGCCGTTCATAAAAATCTTACTTTCAGAGATACTAAAATACAGCCATAACTATGTTGTTATGTGTAACAGCAGGAAGTATGGTAGTTCTAAGGCTATAGCTCTTATTTATATCAAATAACATGTGAATTTTTTTTAAAGCACAATATGTTTTTGGGATATCAGACCACAGAAAGCTTTAGAGAAACCAGTAGAGAAAAAGAAAGAAGAAAGTATTGAAATTCCTTTTGATGTACCATCTACTTTTCTGCATCTAGATCTCTCCTGGAAACCTCTCACTAAGGTGAGTAACATGCAATTTAGCCTGTTCTATAAGCTTACTTATACTTCATAATGTATATGCATTTACATGCATATATACACACAATCTAAAAGTGGAGCAGCTCAAATTAACATAAGACTTTATAATTTATGTATTTATTTAACCAACAAATTCTTTCATTGAGGATTATTATGATGCCTGCCTAGGTCAAGCCAAAAGTCACAATTTTTGTGAACTCAAGATTGATATTTGTTTTTATATAAGCAAGCTGCAACTTACCGATGGTTTTTATAATAATTATTCATTTGCATGAGCAATTGTCTGTAAATTGGTAGGCTCTCTGGTTAGCCAGAAAAGCTAATTTAACCCCTAATATAGGCAAAATTCTGCATATTTCACATCTAGTAAAAAAAAACAGTATTTTAATATCTATGACCGAACAAAATGGAAAGTAATTGGAAGAGAAATTGCTTGTACTTTTACTGAAAGAGCTTGAAGAAAAGCAATTTTAACTTGAGAAAGATATGGCTGTGGATGGAATATGTGTGGAAAGTATGAAAGGGCTTCTGATATTGATGACTCTCCTTTTTTAGAATGTCTAGCTCTAATTCCAAACTTAATACTTTTTTCCTTTGTTCTACAAGTATCATCATTACATTACATTATTATATATTTGCTCCAAATAGAAGAGAGGGCACAGAGGGGTGAGAATATTCCTGAAATAGCTGGGATTAGGAATTAGAAAGTAGAGAGGATTAGGAATTTTCTGCGGTAGGATTTACTGAGCTGTAAATAGTTTAAAAACAACTGAGCAGACATAAACTCACCTGAGTATAATTGGAAGCATGTGGACAAGCATCCTGAAGAGGAAACGTGGGGCAGACACTCTGAGGGAAAAACATCCCGTTCTGGTGCAGACTCAGGGCCACTTCTGGAGCTCAGGGGCACGTGACTCCCCAGGAGGACTCAGCAGCACCAGGCAGATGACAAGACCCCACACAACTTTCTGGAGGTTCCTTTAAATGAAAGATTTAGGCAACAGAAGAATAAGCCATTATCTTATATTAAAACCAAAAAGGATGTATTTTGAAACAGAATACACAATATTTTCAGAAATTACTTACATGAGCCTGGGATTTGGAAATGAGCTCCTGGAGAAGTGCCCTTGGGTCATAGGGTTTTAGAAACCGTGGTTTAAGCACCGTCCCAGGGGGAAAAGCAACTAGAAGTCTGAGAGAGAATGGAAAAGGAACAAGGGGAGGGAGGTGGGAAGCAGCCATCGGGGGAGGGAGGGAAAAGCAAGAATAAATCACCCATAGGATATATAGAAATCATCTTTCTTATATGTTCTCCCAAAAGATAAGGCTGTCTAAAGGTGAAACGAGTTTAGACCACTGCCCAACCAAGGTCAGCCTGAGTGAGGACAATCTCCTTTACAAAGCACAAGGTAACTGTCTTTCCTTATTAAAAAGGCAAGTTGGCGCGCCTGAGTGGCTGGGTGGACTGTTGAGTGACTGACTCTTGGTTTAGGTTCAGGTCATGATTTTAGGGGTTGGGCTCTGGGCTGACAGTGTGGAGCCCGCTAGGGTCCTCTTCACCTCCCTCTCTCTGCCCCTCCCCCAGTCATTCTCTCTCTCCCTCCCTCTCTAAAAATAAATAAATTAAAAAACATTTTTAAAAGGCATGTAAAAGTTTGAGTATTAATGGTTCCTTATGTCTACAGTGAGTTAGATAGCTGCTAAGATAGTCTGATTTGTAAAAGGAGTACAGAAAATCAAACCCTCCAATATGGAACTTTATAAAGGCTGTTATAACTATAGCCAACCCCACTAAAATTGCCTAACCACACACAAAGATTTGAAAGATTTCAGTTCAGTTTAGTTTCATAAACATTTATTGAGTACATTTATATATGTTTAAAAACTCATTAAAAAACTTTACAAAGCTGTCTTAATAAGTATGTGTGTGCTCAAAGAATAATGACATAGAATGGAATATATCTTGAGTCTAGCAAAATAAGTTATGAAATGTAAGAAATTACCAATCCTAATCAGAATAAAAAATTAATATTTGTACAGCACCACAATAAAACAGAATAGAGAAATAACAATTGACTTTTTAATCTACCTCAACTCAACCCATACACCTTTGTGGAAATAATTGAAGTGTACGCATATAAATGTCAAAGCTATTAAAATAAAGGTATGCATGAATATTGCAGGTTGAGAGCAATGCATAATGAAATGTACAAGAATCGCTAGGAACTGAAGGACTTTCCAAATATTTGCCTTATCAAATGAATTTCCATTTATAAATTGTTGAATGTTCAGTTAAATGATAGATATCTCAGACAAACATATTATACATTTAATACCCTGCTTGGGCCAAACTCACTTTGAAACTGTGTGTTTTCATGGATACAACTCATACTTAAAAAAAAAAAACAAGGAATCACTATATTTTTATGGACATTTTCTAAGCAATATTAAAACATTGCAGGGTTTTGGGGCACCTGGGTGGCTTAGTCGGTTAAGCGTCCGACTTTCACTTAGGTCATGATCTTGCAGTTCGTGGGTTGAGCCCCGCGTGGGCTCTGTGCTGACTGCCAGCTCAGAGCCTGGAGCCTGTTTCAGTCTGTGACTCCTCTCTCTCTGACCCTCCCTGCTCACGCTGTCTCTCCCTCTCTCCTAGAAATAAATAAAACATTAAAAAAAATTAAAAAAAACATTGCAGGGTTTTTTTTTTTTTTTTTTTTTTTTTAATGTATTTGGGCCTGCTTCATTCCAGAGGGAATCGAAGGCAGGTTCTCTTTTCTACTTCTTTGTATTCAGCTGTTAGCTACAATTTATTGAATTTCAGCCAGGAGTCAGGTATTGTGCTAATTAATATTACACATGGTTTCATTCATTGACAGTTATTTATAAAACTCTCATTTTATGCCAGGCCCCAGGAGTGCAACAGTGAGTAAAACAGATACCAATGATCATGACAATCCTGCAAGCCGGGGGTTTCATTACCATTTTATAATTAAGGAATCAAAAACTGAGAGAGGTTAATGTAACTTATAAGAATAACTCATTAAGTACCTTACTTTTACTTTTTAAATTAATGAAAAAAGATGATCACGAGGATGTTACTGCTTTTATCCAATTGTAATGATATCACTGCATCTTCTGACATGTTTTGACATATTAAAAACCCATGGAACCATCATTATAATCGAGATGATGAATATATCCATCACTTCCTAAAGGTGACCCATATAAAGATGCCCTTTGTAACCCTACCCTCCAGCACCTCTCCCACCTCCACACCCCAGACCACCAGTGATCTGCTTTCTATCACATTTACCTAATGACTAAAGATGTTGAATATATTTGCGTGTATTGTTTTCTACTTATCTATGTATCTTCTTTGGTTAAGTGTCCATATCTTTGATCTATTTTTTAGTTGTGCTGTTTATTTTCTTATCATGGAGTTTTCAGAGCTCTTAATATAGTCTGCATACTAGTCGTTTATCAGATACATGATTTGCAAATATTTTCTCCCAGTCTGTGAAATATTAAGTGTTATTCCCTTAACACAGTCTTGAGAAAAGCAGAAGTTTTCAATTTTGAGGAAACCCAGTTTATCAGTTTGTTCTTTCATGGGTCATGATTTTGGTTTTGAATTTAACCCAAGTTTGGGTTACTTTTTTCCTAGGAGTTGTATAGTTTTATAACTAAGTTTATGATCCTTATTGAGATAATTTTTTTCTCTGCACAAATTATGGGTCAGAGTTCATTGGTGTGTGGTGTTCCAGCGCCATTTGTTGAAGACACTGTTCTCCACTGGATGGCTTTTGCACCTTTGTCAAAAATCACCTGTCCAAATATGTGTGAGTCCATTTCTGAACTCTCTATTTTGTCCTATTGATCTATATATCTTATCTTTACACCAAGACCACACTGTCTTGATTACTGTAGCTTTGTAATTAGTCTTGAAGTTAGTGCTTTCAAATTTTTTTCTCTTTTTCAAAATAGTTTTTGACCATTCTAGGTTTTTTGCTTTCCCATGTGGATATTGTATCTTTTGTCTTGGATAAGCCTGCTCTGACTTTGATTGGAATTGTGTAAAAACTTTAAATCAGTATTATGAGAATTTAGTGTCTGCCATACAGTCTTTTACCTCATAAGTACAGTACATCTCTCTATTTAGGTCATTAATTTCTCAGTGACATTTTATAGTTTTCACGTACAGGTTTTTCACTTCTTGTGATAGATTTGTCTCTAAGTCTTTCACATTTTTTGGTGCTCTAGTAAATAGTACTTTCAAATTTTTAATTTTTGATTGATCATTACCAGTGTATAAAAATATAATTGATTTTTGAGTGTTGATTTTGTATCCTGCACTCTTCCTAAAATCACATTAGTTATCATGGCTTATGTAGATTTTTTTAGGTTCTCTAAATAGATGATAAGATCATTTGGATTTTTGCTATGTAGATGATAATGTTATCTGTAAATAAGGACAGTTTTACTTCTTCTTTTCTGATTTGTATGATTTTTTTCCTTACCTGGTTACACTGGAACACTCTAGGAGAGAGTGTTCTTGTTTTATTCCAGATCTCAGGGAGAAAGCACTTAGACTTTCACAATTAAGTATGATGTCCACTGTAGGGTTTTCATAGAAGCCTTTGTCAGTTTAAAGAAGTTCCCTTTTATACACAAATTAATGTTGGATTTTGTCAAAAGATTTTTCTGCATTTTTGCAGGTGATCATTTTTTTTTCTTTTTAAGCTTATTAATATGGCAAATTACTTTGATGAATATCTGAATGTTAAACTAGCCCTGCATTCCTGGGATAAACTCCACTTGGCTGTGATTTAGTAATTGTAATCCCTTCATTCTTTAAAGAACAATTTTTACACTGTTATCTCTTTATATCTGTGTTTATTGAAAACATTTATCAAACTCTTGCAAAGTGCCAGGCTCTGAGGATACAGCTGGGAAAAGTTAATTCCCTGCTCCCATGGAGCTTACATTCTGTTGATATAGACAAATAGCTGCATCCACCTAAGGGAGGGCCTATTTAAACTGAATCCTGAAACATGCCCCAAATGTCACCAAACAGGAATACTCCCCATCATATGAATGTTCTCTTTACAGATGAAGTCATTCGGTGGATATTTCTTCTTTCTTTCTTTCTTTCTTTCTTTCTTTCTTTCTTTCTTTCTTTCTTCCTTCTTCCTTCCTTCCTTCCTTCCTTCCTTCCTTCCTTCCTTCCTTCCTTTTTCTTTTTCTTCCTTTCTTTCCTTTCTTCCTTTCTTTCCTTTCTTCCTTTCTTTCCTTTCTTTCTTTCTTTCTTTCTTTCTTTCTTTCTTTCTTTCTTTCTTTCTTTCTTTCTTGCTTTCTTGCTTTCTTGCTTTCTTTCTTTCTTCTGTGTATATTTCTTAGAGAATGGTGTATTTGGCTAAATCAGCTCACAAAAGGAAGGGACATACATACGTTTTTCGATTCTCAGCTGAGACTTTAATTGGCTGTATCCCTCTACGTGTGTTCAGAAGTCCATGTTGGCAGGCATTATCATCACAAGTCCTGGAGAAAATTAAATTTCACTTGGTAATCTAATGGATCTCGCTAACACACGCCTCTTATCACTAAAGGCAGTTACCGTGGTTGTAGTCAGCCTCTTGTGTAGATGGCCGGTTCTCAGAACTGTATTTGAGATCTCATTATGTTATTTTGAATCTCCTTAGGACACACTGCCAGGTATCCACCTGCTCTGGCTAGACTTGAACCTACTGACTAGAATACACTTGGTCATATGCTTCTTGACCATATTCTGTATATTGAGTCTCTATTGGTTGTCCTTCCCCTCCCCTCCAGCAAGAAGTTCAGCTATTCCACTGGCACACTCTTGGGAGAACTCTCAGGCTCACTGTCTGGTACTCTGTTGCCACCTAGCGGTTATAGGCTACGTGGCTTTTGCCTGCCATGTTCGATCCTTAACAGTCTGTCCCTTCTAAGTAGTCACTTTAAGATGTTCTTTTTGTTTATTCTGTTGCAGAAGACTTTGCTCTAAACGTTTTTGGAATTCCTACTCTGTAATTGCCTTCAGAGCCTCCGTTATATTCTCCTAAGCACTATGGCATAGTGGTTAAGGATGTGGATTCTGGAGTTTGGGTTTGAATTCCAAAGCCACAATTTATTATTTGACCAGGTCAAATTACTATACCTCTCTGTGCTTTACTTTAAAGCACACAAACATAAAAAAAAGCTTATTTGAAAAGTGAGTTGTGAAGATAAGGGAAGCAAATAATGAAGGTAACAACTTCATGGAGTATTGAGAAGATAAGCTCTCATGTATTAGTGAGTTAATACATATACAGCTCTAAGAACAGCTCTTTGTTACCCCACAATAAATGTAAGCCACCATACGTGAGACCTTGGGCAAGCTACTTAATCTCTCTGAGCCTCACTTTGTCATCCTTGAAGGAGAATTAATGCTTAACTACCTTAAGAGTTATTGTGAGGAATGAATGAAATGGTACATGTGGAGCACACAGTTCAGTACCTGGCATGCATCAGGTAGTAAGCATTCAGTATTAGCTGCTACTATTATGCTGGGCCCTGGTGATGGAAATCCACAGATGGAAAATCCATGAGGAAGAAGTTGATTTTAATAAATATGCAAGTTATTCCAGTCAAGTCTGAGGAAACACAGTTCATGATAACATTTTTCTCTGGCTTTATTCACTTTAACTCTCCATCATTAAACACTATCGACTTAGCCCCTTTTCTCAGAGCTCCTGCCTTGGTTTTTGTGGTTTTCCTAACATTTCTTCAGTTTCTCTCCTCTGCCCTCTTTTCTGCTGCCCTCTCAGCATGGATATGCCTCAAACTCAAATTTCAGGTGTATGCTTTCCTTGTTCCTCACTCCACTCAGTAACTGGGTCTACTCTTACACTGCTGAAAATCCTCCACTTTGCCTCTTGCTGTCTCTTGGGCTTGAACCCAACCTACTCCCTCAATGTCCGTGTGTCCAGAACACAACTTGAGTCATCCCTGTCTCTCTCCTCAGTTCCCTACATCCAGACTCTCACTAAGTGAATTAGGTCTTTCCTTATAGCACATAACACATTTGCCTCTTCCTTTGTGTTACCAGTAGTGACCCCTGGATGAGGCTCTTGGCTCTCCTTGTTAGACCAGAGGGCTCCAGACTTCTCCATCTTGAACCCCCTCAAGAAAAATTTTTGAGCATTTATTGCCAATGACCATGTATTTACTTACTAATTATATATATGCTCTACTCTACTAGTATATTAATATACATTATTGAAATGAGAGTGAAGAATTTGAAATAAATATTTTAATTTTCTATATTAAACAGATGCAAAATGCCTTTTTCCTTGTGCTAAATGTATTATGAATAATATCTTTTAGTAGGAACAATGTGATTAGCTGTACCTAGTTATTTCTTGAACTGTTGATTGACACTTTGTAGTACAACTATTTACAAGTCTGGTTTTATGTTTGGCTTACCGTGCTACTTGTTTATAATGTCTTATCTTTTGGGAAGGGAGACTGCCCAAAGCATGTAGATCCTTAACAGAGGAAGCACTGGTTGACTATACCAACAAAATCAAAATTGTTTTTCACTCTTGTCCAGAATTATGTTATAATTTTTTAATGGTATATATATTTTTAGTGTAGCTGAGGTTTTCTTCTATTTTAGTTTTCATTTATATGTTTGTTGGTTGGTTTTGATGTTCATTAGTTAGTATCCCCCTGGTTGATATAATCTAGATGATGATATATTAAGATGTGGGGAGTAGGGCTTGATGAGCATATATTTCTCTACCACCTCTCCAAGAAATTCAATATCACATTTTTAAAAACCTAGGGGAACCTGAGTGACTCAGTCAGGTAAGCATCGGGACTTCGGCTCAGGTTATGATCTCATTGTTTGTGAGTTTGAGCCCTGCCTCAGGCTCTGTGCTGACAGCTCAGAGCCTGGAGCCTGCTTCAGATTCTGTGTCTCCCTCTCTTTCTCTGCCCCTCCCCCACTCATGCTGTCTCTCTCTGTCTCTCAAAAATAAATAAAAACATAAAAAAGTTAAAAACAAAAAAATCCTAATAAGTGATGTGGGAATATATCCTAGATAATATCTTTAAGAGAATAGAAAAACAGGACAAAAGCTAAAATACCCAATTAAAAGAAAATCCTTTATATATTGACAGAATATATGTATTCACAGAAATGTAATGGTAGGGAGATATCTTAACGGTGGTTATCTCTGGGAAATATGATAATGGATGATTTTTCTTATTTTCCTCATGCTTTTCTCTGTTTTCCAAAGCTTCAGTAAATGACATTTATTAATCTTAGCTCATAAAAAGACTTTTGTTTTTAAACAAGATGACATTTTTGTTTTTAAAAAGACTTTTGTTTTAAAAAGAAAGAAGTTCCAGATGGTGTTTGAAGTTTTGACCCCAGATAAACTATGCTCTGTTTGCATGTGTAATTACAGCTATAATGCTGTACAATCACGGTTGTTCCTAAGTAATAAACCTGAACTCATCAGAAAACGTTAAATTATGTTCCTGCATGTGCTATATACTTAGGAAAAACAAGTAATACACTTTAGATGGATTTATTTTTTTTTGAAGTTTGATCATGTCTGATACTTAAAAGTCTAATCAGGAGTTATTTGAAAAAAATCCATATGATGTCAAATGAATCAAAATGACGAGTTTCTCATTAGAGAGTTTCACTGAGAATATCAAAGGTAATGTAATCCGGAGGATATATTTTATGTTTAATTTTTAATGTAAATAATTCTGAAATGATATAAATAATGTAGAACTGTTTTTTAAACTGTGTGCTATAGAACTTTTTAAAGCCCCTAAAAGTAGGTGGTGGGGTCTCCTCCTTCCCACCAGGAGATCCTTTAATCACACACAGCAATGCAGGTTTTGATAGATCTTACACACAAGGGTTCCTGCCTCCACTTTGGTTTGAAAAATGTGTTGTACTGCTAAATTAGAAGTCCAAAGATGCTCATACTTATGTTCACCACACTGAAGAGGGAATGGGGCAGATGTGTGTGGCAAGGGGCAGAAAATATTAACTAACTATATTTTAAAAGGGCTTTCACTGTAAATATGTGCTTCTTCTATTCATACTCCTCTGTAAGACAAAGTATCAGCCCAGAGCAAAGCAATGAAGGCAGGAGAGATGAACCTGTACCAGAGTCTGGAAGGTGGCTTGGGCAACAATCTCAAGCCTATAGAGGATTTCTGCACAAAGTTCTTTGTCGGAACAGAGGTGAGTTAGAATTACCTGCTCTTTTATTTATACATGTTATATATATATTTATATATGTATAGTCTTCATTATATATACAGTCTCAATATCAGCTTCACTGAGGCATAATGTACATGAAATTGTAAGATATTTAAAGTGTACATCATAGTGATTTGATCTACATATATTTTGAGAAAGGCTTCCCTCCCCATCTAGTTAGTTAATACATCCATCACGTCACATATTTATCTTTGTGCCTGTGTGTGTGTGTGTGTGTGTGTGTGTTAACATTTAAGTTATATGCTCTTAGCAATTTTCAACTATATAATACAGTATTATACTGTGGTCACCATGTTTTACACTATATCCTCAGAACTCACTAAGCTTACAACTCAGAGTTTGTACCCTTTTACCAATCTCTTCCTGTTTCTCCCACCCCCGACCCCAGACCCTGGCAACCACTTTTCTTCTCTGTTTCATTACAACCTGTATTGTACATTTGCTTTATGAAGGCTTACAATATCTATACTAGTCCCATATTTTAACATACTTATACTGAACTTAAAAAATCTTTAAAAAATTGTAATACTTCATAGATTCATATTTAAAATGTTCCTGATGAATGTGAAAAAAATCTATGAAATTCAGTATGACCTTCTTTACCAATGACTTACTGATCAACCTGCAAATATTTATTGAATACCCACACCATATACAAGAAACCATGCTAAATGTTAGAGATTAATTAAGAAAATATATTGTTTTGTTAGCTAGCAAAATGTAGTAGAAAACAGAGTACAAAACTCACTCAATTCAAAAGTAACAACTGGATATAATAATTACAATGACTGCCCTTTTTTGGCACTTATAATAACCATAGTAGACTTATATTTATTGGACATTTTCTATATGGCAGGGTCTGTGCCAGGTATTTTCCAAATTATATCTCACTTAATCCTAATAATCTTCATTCATGACTCTATTTCCCTGCAATAAAGAGTTTTTCTCCTAAGCCATGGGAAGACGCCATACATAGGTCAGCCTCACTAGAATGCAGCCTGAGTTCACACTTCAGTATCATGAGATTAGTAGATTACATCAGTTCTCCGGAGCACACCACCCACCAGGCACAGCATTAGGCCCTGGGTCAGACATGAATCAACAGCATAGTTCCTGTCCACAGGGCCCTTGCCGCCTAGTTGTGGAGCAGATACATTAAGAGCATTATCTATGTCAGTGCCCATCCAGAGGCCATGGGGACAGAACAGGGGAGGTTAGGGAAGCCAGACTGTTTGCAGGGACTTTGGAGGTTGGGGAGGCATCTGAAAGATCAGGATGAGAGTACAATTCCCAGCAGAAGTAACAGCCTAAGTGATGCTTTGGAATAACCAGAGTCTGGGATTTGTCTGGAGACAGTGGAATCATTTGTGCAAGAGGAAATGTTATACCTTGAATGCTAGGGTGGGATCCAGTCAAAGAGCCTTTTCTGCCATGTTAGGGAATTTGAATTTCATTTGGTAAGCATTGGGGCACTTACCAAACAGATACTTGTTTTATAACTTGGACTGTTAATTTTTATAACTTGGGCTTCTAATTTCTTTTTAATTCTGGAAAAATATAAATAACAAGTTACCATCTTAACAAATTTGAAGTGTATAATTCAGTGCTATTAGATACATTCATATCATTGAGCACCCATCTACCTCCAGAACGTTTTCATCATCCCAAACTGATATTCTGTACCCATTAAAACAATAACCCACCATTCACTTCTGCTTCCAGCCCATTGCAGTCCCCATTCTACTTTGTCTCTATGAATGTGACTATTCCTGATATCTCATGTAAGTAGAACCATATAACTGTTTCTGTGCACACCAGAGTTTTTAAATCAGGAAATGACAGCTTTAGAAAGATGAATGACCATGAGATATTAAAATATAAATTAAAGTATAATACCCTCTGCTTAAACTGTTCGGTGACAACTTATTCAACCATGAATAAAATCCAAACTCCTCACACTGAGGCCTACAAGATTCTTCATAACATGGCTCCTTCCTATCTCTGTACCCCCATCTGCACCAATCTCCTCCTCTCCCTTCAGCTGCTCTGATTTTTCTTTCTTTTTCTATGCCAAACTCTTTCTTGCCTTTCGAGCCCTTGTCCTTGAAAGAATTAACTTCATCCATCATTCAGCAGATATTTGTTGAGCATTTACTATAAGCCAGGCACTGTTCTTAGCCCCAGGAATATAGCTATGGACAAACAGATAAAATTCCCTACCCTCATGGGCTGACATGAGGGTAGAATGCTCTTCTTCCAACCCTTCTTCCAACCCTTGACATGGATGATTTTGGTTAGAGAGAATAAGGGAAACCCTTCTGGGGTCTAGACTGGCCAGTGCAGGGCTGAAGCACGAGGAAGTGGAGCCAGGGAGGTGGAGAGGCCAGGGAGGCAGTGATGTCAAGTGGGCTAACCCAGAGATGAGGAGGGCATGAGCGGTGGGACCAAGAATGTCAACACAGGTGTAAGAGGAGTAGAATTCTCAGAAAAAGGTAAGTGGATGGAGAAGGATGTGAAGGTTCCCAGCTAGGAGGCTGATGATATAATGGGCCTTCAACATGTATTTATTAACCTGGTTCAGGCTATTCCTCTTTGACTTGGTTCGGTTTCCACAGGTCAGTTGTGAGACCCAGGAGGTATTGATAACTCTCCTATGGGACTCCAGCAAGGGCTGGGTCCTAACAACCCTGGCAACGCTGTGCACTCAATCAGTGGTAGTGCGGGTGATGTGCCAGAGGCAACAGACCAGGTCTGTGCAGCAGACACGCTCCGGTCCCTCAGACTCGGAGAAGCATGAATGGAAGGAGTGCTTATCCTCTGACCCCGTATCTCTAACACAACACTTAGGCCTTGTTTGTTACATGAGTTAATGAACAAAAGCACAGACGAGCGAATGAGTGGGTCCTGGCCCCAGGGAGCATACTTCGCTTTGTAATACTCCAGTCTTTTCCCCTCTCCTCTCCCTCGCCTACGCGTCCCAAGCCATCCTTCGAGTCCCCTCAATCCCTCTTTTTAGACACCTTTCTCTGTGTTTTCCTCTTACTATCCAGTGAGAAAAACATTGGAATTAGGAGACTGCATCTTGGCAACCTTGACTACATTGTTTCACCTCTCTCAGCCTCTGTGCTCCTTCTATAAAACCAGGCATGCGACTGAACGCTTTCTCTAAACCTCTGCCACCTCTGCCGTTCACTGGTTCTGCGTCTTTTCCCTTTGTGTGGTTGTTTCTGTCCCTTCTTTATAGCAGGTCCCCATGACTTCCCCACTCCTTAAAATGGCCATAAGTAGAGCTGGAATATATATTATTAATGGTTATGTTATTTAAGTGGAACTTTGCTTCCTGTTCTCAACTTTAAAAGGTAATGACACCATATTATGAATTTATATTCCCTTTTTTCCTCTTACTCCACAAAATTTTAAAAATACTGACTTTGTATCATGCTGAGAACAAATCACTGAACAAGTCAGACCAGGTCCCTTCCTGGAGCTTTCAGTCCAGGGGACAATTTCTGATTAACAAAACTTTAGAAAATCAGCAGTTGGAACTTGTGTACATAGAGTATCTCCATAAATGCCCGTGTTCTCCATTTCACTATGTGACAATAAAAATTTAACAAATTCCTTTTTTTGTTCAATGTAAACAATTTTTGAGCCTTCCCTGCACTGTATCAAATTACCATTTGATTATGTTAGCCTGTGGCTTTGTTTTTGTTTGGGGCACACAGTCCCTCTTAGCACACGAATAGGAGATCTTTAGTCCCTTAAGTTGTCTTTGTGCTCATCAAGAACCTGTAATATTTTTAGGAAGGTGGAGTGATATACACAGATTGGAAAATGGAAAGAGACCCTGAAACTGGTCGATTGATGGGTAAGTTTTGATGATTCCTCTGTTATGAATAAGTTATTCTTTGGAACAAAGTGCTGAGTAAGCCTGGCCTTGCTAGTGGGAGGGAGGCGGGCCCCTGAGGTCCTGTCTCTGCATTTGTTACTCAAAGTGAGGGCCTCTCACTTTGGGATTCTCTCTCCCTCTCTCTGTGCCCCTCCTCTGCTCAGGTGTGTGAGTGCTCACTCTCTCTCGCTCTCAAAATAAATAAATAGACGTTTAAAAAAAGATGAACAAGATATTATTCTCCCCCAGAGGAGGTCCTTAATCTATTAGAAAAGTCGAAAACGTAAACAAATGATGACGTTACACTGTCATTAGTGCCGTGGTTAGAAGCAAACACAGAGTAATGTGGAAACCCAGAAAGGGACCAGCTCTCTTGGGCTATTAAGAAAGGGTCCCACTGAAGAGAGATACAGTTGAGCAGATCTTAAAGGATGGATTGCAATCTTCCAGTTGGAGAAAGACCTGCTAAGTAGGAGGAATAATAAATGTAAAGACAAGGAAGCCCAAAAGAGCAGTGAACAATTAGGACACAGAGAGCTCTCGTAGCCAAAGCATAGCCCATAGAGAGTGCAGCAGGAGAGGTGCCAGGAAGGACAATTGGGTCCAAATGGCTAAGAGTGCCTACTAAGCTCTGAACCTTATCCTGGTGCCACCAGTATAATCAGAAACTCTGGCAGGAGAGCTGGAACTGGATTAATTTGTTGGTGTGACTTACAATAGAAGTAGGATGACCACCTGGAATAGTCTAGATGAGAGATGGAGAGGACTAAGTACGGGCATGGTAACAGGGGTGCACAGCAGAGGAAATATAAGAGAGACCTGGCAGTCAACATGGCAGGACTTTGTGACCAATAGGATGTGGGTTGGTAAAGAAGAAGAAGAGTTGCTTTTAATTTCTTGACTTTTAGTTCACCGCAAAAAAAAAAAAAAAAGGGAAATAGCTTTCACCACTTACTTAAAAGATACCTTAAAATCACCACATTACTTTAAAATACTTTAGAATCATCAGGCAGGCCTTTTGTAACATGGAAAGCTAAACAACACTGTTGTTCCCATTGGTTAATTGTTGAACGTCAGGGAAAGTCAATGTATAGACTCTCTTAAGTCGTGCGCTGCTTTCCTAATGGCATTCTGTGAACTGGCAGTGTTTTCCTTAGGAGCTACCAGCCTAATGTTTTTCATAAACACTGTGGAGTGTACCTGAGTAAAGATGAGGCATTTACTGGGACCCAGTCCTTCTTGATTTGCTAGGAACTCCATGTTCTTATCAACAAGTCAGGAAGGAGAATTTCCTCTTCTAAGAAGAAGGTTCTGAAAGATATATTATCCTGAATGAGATATGTGTGATAAAGAAGTCCAAATAAAATTTCCAGATGATCTAAGTGACAAGACAAAAAAACAAATCACAGGCTAAATAACAATTGACATAATTATTTCATATGTTCTACTCACAAAGGGGCACATGCCATGTTTCAGGCACTCTTCCAAGTACTTTCCATGGATTAGTTCACTTAATCCTCACAGCATCCCTCTGGGGTACCTACCAGCATTGCCAGCGTTTTAACCTAGGCAGTCTATGCTCTTAATCACATCACTGTTCTGAATCCTGCATTAGATAATGATTTTGGAAACTACTTCTTTGTTTATTGTAATTTTCTCATAGCAACTTGGCCTGGGGCCTCTGGTACTCCATTTAATAACCTAAGGACAGTTATATTCATTGCTAAATGGAACTAAAGGTCCTTAGAAGGACAAAGGGAAGGAAAAGATATAATAATAATAATTTTTAGATTGTGGTAAAATACACCTAAGTGTGAAATTTGCCATCTTAACAAATTTAACAAATTAAAACTTAAATTAACAAATTAAAACTTAACAGTTTTAAGTTTAGAATGTACTATTGAGTACGTTCACATTGTTGTGCAACCAATCTCCAGGGCTGTTTCCATTTTGTAAAACTAAAACTCTGCACCCATGAATCACCAGCTCCCTGTTCCCCTCTGCCCTCAGCCTCTGGCAGCCACCATTTACGTTTTGTCTCTATGAATGTGGTTACTATAGATACCTCATATAAGTGGAATTGTACAGTATTTTTGTGACTGGCTTCTTTCCCTTAACAGAATATTCTCAAGTTTTACTCATGTTGTAGCATAAATTGGAATGCCCTTCTTTTGGAAGGATGAATAATATTCCATTGTATGTATGTGTCATATTTTGTTTATTCCCTCATCTGTTCGTGGATAGTTGGGTAGCTTCCACATTTCGGCTATTGCAAATAATGCTGCTATGAATATGGGTGGATAAATACCTCTTTGAAACTCTGTTTTGTGAGCAAGATTTAGTAGAGGGCTGTGTGCGTTTCTGCTCAATGTCCCCATGGGGTTCTGAGAAAAAAAAATCCAGCTTTCACATAGCTATCAGTATGATGGGATTCACAATAAGTTCAGGTTTGGTTATAAAATAGCCAGACATTATGGTTTGGTCTAGATAGGCACATATCTTTATGGCCACCCCTAAGGTGGGGTGGGCAGCAAGAAGTGGGGAGCATCCAGCTCTGTAGCCAAGCCTGGGGGAGAGGAGACCCAAGCAATGGTGGGGTAGACACCCTAGGGGAAAGGAGGACCCCCAGACTGGAGCAGAGACTAAAGGGAACCCTTGATCTTAACGTCCAAACCTGCTCCTCCTTCAGTCTTCCCAGTGGGAGTAAATGGAAACTCCATGGATTCCAGTTGCTCCTGCCAGAAAGCAGTTATTCTCAGCCCTCTTGCTCAAGCCATCTCAAAGTCTTGTCAATTCCAGCTCACACGTGTTTCTTGAGCATCCACTCTTCTCCATGTACCTTCATCCAAGCCACCATGCTCTCTCACCAGAACTACTTCCTATGGCATCCCCTCTTTTTTTTTTTTTTTAACCTGTTGTTAATCCATTCTCTTCACAGTAGTCAGAGAATCTTTGGAAATCAGTCAGATTGTCTTCTAGGCCTAAAGGACTCATGGAAACACATTATACTTAGAATATAATCTAAACTCCTCTCCTACAAGGCCCTGCATGGTCTGGACCCTCCTGGTCCCCCTCTGTTTCATACGTCTCTCGCTGGGATTACCAGACTTCAGTCTTAATGTCTTCCTCAAATTTATAAAAGCACTAAGCACTTCTCTCCCCGGGACTTTGGTGTGCGTTGTTACCCCAGTCTGGAATACTCCCGCATTATTATGTTCCCACATTAAAATATTCCCATACCAGGGCACCTGGGTGGCTCAGTAGGTTAAGCGTCCGGCTTCAGCTCAGGTCATGATCTCATGGTTGGTAGGTTTGAGCCCTGTATCGGGCTCTGTGCTGACACCTGGCTCAGAGCCTGGACCCTATTTCAGATTCTGTATCTCCCTCTCTCTCTGGCCCTCCCCTGCTCACGCTGTCTCTCTCTCTCTCAAAAATAAATAAAAATTAAAAAATTAAAAAAAATATTCCCATACCAAAGTGCTACAAAGAACTAAATGACTCATCTTCAGAGAAGTCTTTTCTGACCATTCAGTCCAAATTATGGATGTCCCTTATTATCTTTCTTGTAATTTTCCCCCATAACACTTTTAACATATTTTTATTATATACTTTGGATTTGTTTATTGGATATTGGACATTGTTTATTGAATATCTGCCTTTTCCATTAGACTGTAAGCTCCATGCGGGCTGGATCATGTTCATTTATTAACCCTTGTTCACCCAGCCATCTACAGTACCTATAAGTACATATAGACAATCCACAAATACATTTTGACCAACTAAATGAATGAATGATTGAGTAAATGAATAAGAACATGAAGTATTCCTTTCAGCTGGAAAAATGGCCTTGATGGAAATTCTCTGGACTTTCCATAAAAAGAGGAAGAGCTGTCCCTTGACAGAATCATTTACCCCAATTGACCTCTGGTTGTCTACTCTTGGATCCCATTAATCGAGACCTTCATGCAGGAATGTAAACACTATCATTAATGATGAAATGACCTTTTCCACCCCAACAGCAAAGAAGCCGGTGAACCTTTACACCATCCATGATGGAGCTGTCCACACTGTTCAGAGGTCACCTTTTTACAAGGACATTATCCTCACCATTGGGGGATGGAACTTGGCCATCTGGAAAGAAGGTGTTACGGTAAGTTGCCTGAAAAATGGAAGAGTGGGTGTGTATGGTCCTTTGTTACTGAGAAAGACAATGGGAACAACAGACTGTTCTGACATAACAGTGCCCTGGGGATACTTTTTAGACAAATTAGAACAGATGGCTTGGGTTCCAGCTTGTCAGCAGAACCACTGTAAGTCTTTTGAAAATATAAGCATTTGCCTTTCTTTCCTGAGGGGAGGAAACAGTATTTAAGTCTCTTGCTAAGATCTAACAGTCTATTCTTCAAAATATGTATTGTAGGCGATTGATTGGCTTTATGTTTTTTCCGCCCCCTTAAAATACACAACGGAATGCTAGTTACTGTCCGAAGTCCAAGGAGAAGCATTGAGTCTGTTACCTTTGCTTGTGCACTAGGAATATGTCCGCAGGTTCAGAAAGCAGGAGTAAGCAAGCTAAGGGGTCCATCGCCAGGAGACCAGAGACATGCATAGGCCACAGGGGGCCAGTGCCATAACTCTGGGGGCCTGGGTTAGGAGAGGGCCTGGTTCCAGGCAAATAGGAGTTAAACTACCAAAAACTGGAAAGACTGAAAAACTCCAGTGAAGCAAGGGTGTGGGGAAACCAGTATGGCATGTCTCTTCAGTGGGCAATGTAAGAAGATTGTCAAAATCTGGGGGCACCTGGGTGGCTCAGTTGGTTAAGCATTCGACTTTTGATTTCAGCTCAGGTCACGATCTCATGATTTGTGGGTTTGAACCCCGCATCGGGCTCTGCGCTGACAGCACAGACCCTACTTGGGATTCTCTCTCTCCCTCTCTCTGCCCCTTCTCCTCTCATGCTCTCTCTCAAAATAAATAAACTTTAAAAAAAGATTACCAAAATTTGATATATATATTTTTTATTTCATAGCTGTAATATATATTCTTTGAAAAAATAATCACATATATAATAATAATGAATTTATACTTATATAAATTTATATTTATCCAAATACATATTCTTTAACAAAGAATATATATTTTTTGAATAAAATGAATAAAAAGAATAAAAATATCCATATATTCTTTAATAAAGAATATATATATTCTTTAAATAAAGTGATTACATATACATGTACATATACATATATCCATATGTATATGTATATGTATTCTTTGACCTAACTCTTTCACTTCTGGAACTCTAACTTAGACAAATAACTGTGTGAATGTATGTATGAGTTTGTCATTGAAATAATTGGAAACTACTTAGAGAGACCATCCACTAAAGGACTTCTACTTTATACCAATGTACTTCTGTATGTTCAATTTTTTTTACAGTGAAAAAGTATCCGTTTTTCATTAAAGAGAAAGAAAATTAGGCAAGGTTGTCCATAGACTATTCGGGGGTCAGGAACCTCATTACCCCCAGAAATGGATGTAGCTGGGCAAGGTGAGCAAGGACAGAATTGGAGTGTCACCTCTAAGGAGCCCATGAATCTAAGACACTCTTCATTTTCCACAAGGAAGTTTCTTCTGCACGTCTTGGATGGTAGGAAACAGCCCCACAGTTTAGTTTAGTCTCTTCAGATACAAGGAGATAAAGTTGATTGCCAAGTGGAGCAGGACAATGGGAAGAAAGCACATTCTGATCTTTTTTCTCTCTATGAAAACTTCCCAAAGAGGACAAATTATCCATGGTGAAGAAAAGAGAAGATGATCTTGTAATGCTTTGCTGGCCTAAAATCTTTTCCAAATAGGATTTGTAAGGCATTGGATGCAGCTCACAGCTGGCACTGACTTTCTATTTGCTCTTTTCCTGGCTGCCAAAGTCGTTTCCATGGGAAACAGACACTCGACAGCAAAATAAAGGTATAAGCAAAAATTCCTTATAACCTTTGCTTATCTAACATCCACCAAATCTCCAGCTCAACTGGAAGGTTTGATCTCTTCTATAAACCAACTAAAATTTTTTTAAAATGTCATTAAAAAAAACATAGAAGGAAAAGAGTTGGCATTATATAAAAACCCTAAGAGAAAAAGAAATGAAGTTCTGAGTGGGTGTAATTTGTGCTATTCCCTGATCATAGCCATCTGAATGTACTTACAGAAAATCATTGTGAATACACATCAAGTAATAAAAACCTTCATGTGTCTTTTTAAAAATTTGTTTAAAGATTGGACCCCTCCTTCAGTCATGCTGTGCACCCAAAAGGTACACAGCAGGCCACTGGTCCATGACAAGGCCTGGAGTCTTCTATATTGGCCGAGAAGATGGATACATCGATATCTGGGACCTTCTGGAGAAAACCCACGAGCCATCCCAGTCACAAAACATCTGTATAACCATGATTACCTGCATCAAACCCTGGACCTTTAGTGGTATGTTATTTCTGATTAAATAACCTAAGTTATTTTTCTTCTTTGTGGGGTAACTCAGGAACATTTTGACATTCATCTGGAAAGTCTTTGATCTTCTCTTTTCTCAGGTTTTTGTTTTTCTGTCCATCCCTCACATCCTTTCTCTTTCCTTCCTTTCCCTCTCTTCTTGAACCCAAACTTTCGATACAACCTGAGTTTCTCTCATTGTTTTCTTCATCGACAATTAGTTCTGAGGCATGTTTAGTATAACAAGCAGAGGTTGGTTTTGAACCACACAATGGAGAGCATCCTTCTCATCTTCTCCAGGTCAGACAGGACAATCCATAAATTTTTGCTAGCTTCTGCTGCTTCTTTTCCAAATGAAATCATTCTTGTATCTTTACTTTGTCATTATGTCACAAATTTTCAATATTTTATCATTTGGGGGGCCTTTCCCTAGATAATATCAAGCAATTCTTTTCATGGGATCAAATGACTCTCTGGGGTCATTTATCTATTTAAGCATTAACCTTTGGACTAATTATGAGGAAAATATATGTATAACAAAGCAAGCAGAAATTCGAGGATGTTTCCTTGGAAATGTAATCGATATCCTTTGTCCCAATTTCTTTTTTTTACCCAAGCACTACTTTCTATGTAAACCTAGTATATTTGCCTCTTTTAAAAGAAGTTTCAGGGCACCTGGGTGGCTCAGTCAGTTAAGTGGTCAACTCTTGGTTTCCACTCAGGCATGATCCCAGGATCATGGGAAAGAGATCCATACCCAGTATGGAGCCTGCTTGAGGTTTTCTCTCTCTCCCCCTCTGCCCCTCCAAACAATTAGCATGTTCTCTCTCTCTCTTTCTCTCTCTCTGAAATAAAAAATAAAAATAAAAAAAGGTTTCCTTTCTTTCTAAAGGTGTGCATGCATAAAATTGTCTTTCTATCCATTTCTCTCTTTGAAATATTACATTTAGAAAGTCAGTCTTCAGATTTCTGTTGCTAGAAATATGTGGCTATTGCTTAGCCATATGTGTCATCAGAGCATAGGATTTTTTCCATCTTTGCTACAAAACATTGCTTTTGTATATATCCAAGGATTATGATTCTAGGATTTAACAATTTAAACCGAACCTTCTGAAAATAAGAAAAAGGAAAAAAAACATATGATAAGATAGAAAATTAAAATTCTTGAAAACATTCTTTGTGTTTTTAATGGTATCCATTAGTCCTTACTAAGTCTTTGGTGAAAATTGGCTTCATGATTTTTCTTTGAAAATCTTTTCCTGTCTTATCCCCACTTCTCAAGTCTGCCCAGTGGCCTAGCCACACAGAAGGTCAACCTCAGCAAGGAGCCACACTCCTTACAGTAGCACCAAGAAGACAAGATTTGAAGTGGGCAGGGTGGTTGACAAAGGCTCAGGGTCTCCATTTCATCAACTGGAAAAATGATCTTTATACATTAATATGGTCCTCAGTCATGAATGTCTGATGAAGATGCCAAGATTACTGTAACCACAGCAGGTCATTTGGAAGATGACAAAACAAGAACACATTTCATGTTTACCCTCCAGTATGGCTCTTCTGACTGCTGACTTGTTCCCCCCCACTCCCATTTTCTGGATCTTTCAGCCAAGCAGCAATTTATAGCCGTAGCTGATTATTATGGGACACTGCATATATTGGAAATTCCTTGGACGTTAAGTCACCCGTCCACCAATGAGGTTAGTAACGTTTGGCTCTGAGGATTCATGTGACCAGATACTGATGAGGTATGTTTTAAAAGTGTTCAGAAATGACAGCATTTTTGTTCTGTAAGAAAACGAGAAACATACAATCCAAAATAAGGGGATGTATTTCTGTTGTATGAATTACATAGCTTGGAAACACAAAAATACAAATGTGCTAAGAGAGAAGGCAAGTAAATGAAGCCTAGATTCAGAAAAGAATTGATTTGGGGGCACCAGGGTGGCTCAATCAGTTAAGCATCTGACTTTGGCTCAGGTCATGATCTCACGGTTCATGAGCTTGAACTTCAGAGTGGGCTCTCTGCTGTCAGCACAGAGCTTGCTTCAGATCCTCTGCCTCTCTCCCTCTCCCCCTCTCTGCCCTTCCCCTGATCACGCTCTCTCTCTCTCTCTCTCTCTCAAGAATGAATAAAAACATTAAAAAAATTTTTAAAACAAATAATTGATTTGGGGAGTCATAACATATCATTTTCAGGTTGTAAGTGAAGTATGAGACTCCTAGTTTAGTGATGCCCTTCCTGGAGGCCCAGCTGACATTTTGATACATCTCTCCATCACCCACCTGTACCCATCTCCCTCAACTTGGTGTACTGCAGGCAGCATGGCTGTGGGGGCAGTCTTCTGGCCTTCCATAGGTTCCACCCAAAGGTTTCAAGTAATGTTAACACTTGATAAACATGGATAAAAAGAAAATCAGTGAACAGAGATACATAAATATATATACAGCCAACATTAAGTATAGAGATTGCAATCCACGGCAAGACCCAACATCAGCCTAGTTACTGGCAAGCAGGACACTTTCCCTCCCGTGGCCGCCTTGCCCAAGTTCTCTTTACTGACTTTCTGCTTCTGTTCTTAATGTGCACACACTAAGTCCCCCAGGGGACCAGGTGCTCAGCTCTGCTTCCAGTCCCTTTAGGGTTTACACTGATATCCTCATCTGGGCTTTCCAAGTTAGGTTGCTGATATGAAACTTTCCTTGGGCTTAATAGTGAGAAGTAAGAAAAGCGGAAAAGATCAATCCCCGAGTATTTCTTCTACAAAACGGTACATTTTTGTTGTTCTCTCCTTCCCACCTCCCCCCCTTCATGGAATGCTCCAATTTGTAGGACCCTGAACCTAAGTACAGTAGCCGCCACACTGAGCTCGCCCTTCTGGCAGTGGGCCTGTGGGCAGTATCCCAAAGGAAACAAGCCACCTAATGAATTACAAGCAGCAGGAATTCTTCTAGAGCCTTGTGAAGAACATGGGGACTTCTGTGTGGGCTCCCCTCTCACAGGTCTGTGATTCTAATAGGTATCAAGCATTAGCTACTACTTTGAAAGAGAAGTCAAGCATCTGGAATATGTAGAACAGCGTAAGAAAATTCGTGAGCAGGAAAAGAAAGAAATGGATCTGGAACTTGAGAAGAAAAAAACTGTAAGTGAAATTTCAGAAACAAAAGTCATTGCCTTCCTGTAACCCTAGTGGAAATATGTATGCTTGGCTGATTCCACAGTTTCAATAGGAAAATTATGCCTCTTCACATTCTTCTGTTCTCATGAGAGTCAAGAGGGTATTTCTCTGAGTTTCTAGCTTGTCATGAGTGACAGTTAGCAACTGAACAACTACCTAGATTCTATCCAACTTAAGTCTCTGAAATTTTCTATCATTTCCAAGTCCTCTAGATACAAAGGCATCTAAATATTTATAGATATAATGATTCAAAATTTGGAATCTTTTATTATATAGAATTTTAACATCTGGTGAAATAATACATGATAGGGCATGGGGCACTTGGCTGGCTCAGTCAGTAGAGCATCAGACCCTTGATCTCAGAGTAGTGAGTTCAAGCCCTACATTGGGTGCAGAGATTACTTTTAAAAAATAAAAATAAAAATAGTAGTGTAAAAAGAGTAGAATACAGATTCAAGACACATGGGGTCAAATCCCAGCTCTACCACTACTAGCTATGAAATCTGGAGCAAGGCTCATATCATTGCCAAGCTTCAGTTCTTGTCTTTCAAATGGGAATGCTGGGGCACCTGTGTGGCTCAGCTAGGTGAGCGTCCAACTTGAGCTCAGGTCATGATCTCACAGTTCGTGAGTTTGGCCCCCACATAGGGTCTCTGCTGTCAGATCTGTTAGCACTTCAGATCCTCTGTCCCCCTCTCTCTCATTGTCCCTCCCCAACTCTTGTGCATGCTCTCTCTCTCTTTCAAAAATAAATATTTTTTAAAAATTTTCTTAAGTGGGAATACTGAGAACTACCTTTTAGGATTAGGCTTTCAGTTCAGGAACCTGACAAATGGTAGACTTTCAGTAAATGGGAACCAGTATGTAGACAGATAGGTATGAATTTTACTATAATATAATACATAGGAGCTGTAAAATTTGAGGTAGAGGAGAATTTGGTAGAGGACACATCCTTCTACCAGAAAGGAAACCAAAGCTCTGAAGCCCCTCACCTTCCCATTTCCTGGCCTCTGTTTGCTATGACTTCTGTCACTTCATTGGTCTCCCCTCACCACTGGAAGTTGGGCCTTCACTCTGTGAATTCAGCCCTTCTCTCTTTCTCTCAGAGGTCACCTCAGTCTGTGTTTCTACTTCTCTCTTGCTCCTCCCCTTCCTAGGCCTTTTGTCACCAGCAATTTCACCACGGATCCCGTTTATAGATTCCTTATAGCCAAATATATAACCTCCTCCAACATTGCTCTTCACGTGAGACCCTGGGTCTCAGTTAAAAGCATGAACATGTAGAGATTTTAACGTTAATATTATCACTTATTGCTAGACACATTAGTGTAATAAAAGCAGAGGGCCTCATTTCAAAAAACATGGTTTAGTGGTCACAAGGCATAAAAGAATACCAATTAATTAATTTTCATTGTTTCGCCTGCTACAGAAAATTGGCCTTTGTCTGTTCTTTCACACACTCACAAATACTGATTGAAATTCTGTTGTGGGAAATAACCTGACACCCTTCCTTTATACCAGCAATTATCCGTGATTATTGTGAGCGCTTAAATACCATAGTGACAGCTCCTAATTATCCACCTCAGTGGAAGCAAGTAGACTGATGGGTAATCTGAAACTAATTTGCATATGACATACTTTTAAAACACCTAAATATTATAATAATCGTATCTTGAAGTTGTATGATGTGCCTGAGTTTCAAAAACTTCTCCAACTTCTTCTTGTAACTTCATTTCCATTTGACATGTTGCCCTGTGTTTTTTTTTGTTTTTAAGTTTATTTATTTAGAGAGAGTGTGTGAGCAAGAGCTAGGGAGGCGCAGAGAGAGACGAAGACGGAGGATTGGAAGTAGGCTCTGTCTGTCAGAGCAGAGCCTGATGAGGGGCTCAAACTCACAAATGATGAGATTGTGACCTGAGCTGAAAACAAGAGGTAGAACCTGAACCAACTAAGCCACCCAGGCGCCCCCTTTTATCCTCTACTTAAAAGGCACCCTCTTTTAAGTAGAGCTAGCACTTCTCAAATATTCTCTGGAACTAGATTGGGGATAAGTGAATGGGTTTCAAAGGGATCTTCTGTTACATTTATTTATTTATTTATTTATTTTTTAAGAATAATTTCTTTTTTTTTTTTTAAATATGTTTATTTATTTCTAGGAGAGAGAGAGACAGCGTGAGCAGGGGAGGGTCAGAGAGAGAGGGAGTCACAGACTGAAACAGGCTCCAGGCTCTGAGCGGCAGTCAGCACAGAGGCCGACGCGGGGCTCGAACCCACGAACCGCGAGATCATGACCTAAGCGAAAGTCGGACGCTCAACCGACTAAGCCACCCAGGCGCCCCGTCCTCTGTTACATTTAGAACATGAAAAGTGTTGGGATGCCTGGGTGGCTCAGTCGGTTAGGCATCTGACTTCAGCTCAGGTCATGATCTCACGGTTGGTGGGTTCAAGACCCGTGTCTGGCTCTGTGCTGACAGCTGGCTCAGAGCCCGGAGCCTGTCTTCCGATTCTGTGTCTCTCTCTTTCTCTGACCCTCCCCTCCTCGCCCTGTCTCTTTCTGACCCTCAAAAAGAAAAAAGAAAAAAGAAAAAAAAGAACATGAAAAGTGTCAGCAAGTTAAAACAACTAATTGTGAGAAATATCTTCTAACAAACAACTGCTGATAAAACGGAAAATGGGAACACACTGTAACAACCTCAGAGGACTGTAGTAGAGATTAAATGAGTTAAAATGTTTATAGCACTTAGCCAGGAACTGGCGGCAGTGGCCAGGGATTAGGTTGTACACACTGACCCCCAAATCCGAGGGAAACCATACCCCCATCTCTTTGCAAACACTGAGTCTGGATACAGCTCACCTCATGAAAAATAATAGCAATCATAGCTCCAACAGCACATAAAATGGGAATTTTTCTAACTGGAATTTCAGCTAGAGACCCAAAGCTGGAAAAAAATAGCAGTTTCCATGCAATCTATAAGCTATGCCTCTGACACAAGACTTGGTAGAGGGAGGAATTCAAAAGACTTCTTCAACCTCTAGTCAATTATCCACACCCCAGACTACACGAAGGACACAAGAGTCATGGGGAAGAAGACTAGACAGGGGGCTTTTGTTTTTATTTTTGGAGAGAGGTGTCAAAGGGCCATATGTTCCCCACTTCCTGGTTCTCCACAAGGAGACCTTCATGGGACCCCTGCTAGAGAAGAGTTGCTGGCCACGATGGAGAACCAGCCTCAAGCAGGAGGCTTCCTGGGCCACAGAAATGTGCACACACTTCTCCACTCACTCTCTGCCACTCTCCTTCGGAGTTAGCAGCCACTCTCCCTCCCGTGCCAGAGGTCCTTCCCACGAACCCCCCCAGAGAGCTGCGGCTAGGCCAACTGCTCAAAACTAGCCCCTTCTTTCCTTTGGTACTTCTAGCTGTCAATGTTTTATTGGGATGATTTGGTTTTTCACCCTAGAAAACATATCAGAAGTCAAAAGAGCAGATGGAGGCTGAATTGAGAGACGACTATGACAGTTACTTAGAACTGGAAAAGAACACCCTCATCAACCTTGGCCTCATCAAAATGCCAGAGAGGATGTCATTCATGGACTTATGAGGTAGAAAAGCTTTCCCCAGGGGTGTTTGGGGGACTTGGTAGGCCTTTCTTTTCTTTTTATTTATTATTTTTTATGTAAGGTGAGCTAGCGAATTAAACATGGTTTACTTGTAAGTATTAACCTTTTATTTCACTATAATTAAAACATGATTTATCACAACAAGATCTGTTTTGATTTTTGGATTGAATGTGTACTGAACTTTGTACTGAATATGAAGGTTACCAATAATGAAATTTTCACTTTCCTCTAGTAACACAGAGCTTCAGGCCTCCCCTCCACCCCCAGGCCTTGACATCCATTTAGAGCCCCTAATCTCAGAGAGAAGTGGAAATCAAACTTGGCTCCCAATTATCAGGTTGCTTTTGGCTGCCCTACAAACACTGCTCTCCCCAGGCCCCTGACAGATAGAAGGACTATGTGCTAAGTAAAGTATTAGTAAACCGAAGCCAGAAATATATGTATAAAAAAAAGGATTCTACATAAAGATATATTGGGTTTACCCAGGGAATATAAGGTTAATGTAACAGTAGAAAATAAGTGACTGATTAAAGGAGAGAATATATGGGGTGCCTAGGTGGCTCAGTCAGTTAAGCGTCCGACTTCGGCTCAGGTCATGATCTCACAGTTCGTGGGTTCGAGCGCCGCATCAGGCTCTGTGCTGACAGCTAGCTCATAACCTGTAGCCTGTTTCAGATTCTGTGTCTCCCTCTCTCTCTGACCCTCCCCTGCTCATGCTGTCTCTATCTCCCTCTCAAAAATATAGAAAACATTTTTAAAAATTTTAAATAAAGGAGAGAATTTTTTATACCAAATGGACACAGAAAAATGTGATAAAATTCAACATCAGTTCATGACAAAACAACAATAAATTCTTAGCAATTACAAAAAGCAGGGGGGCTCTGAAACAATCCTACGATAACATCATCCTTAAAGGTGAAAAACTGAGTTTTCTTCTGCGATGTGGAACAAGACACAGTGCCCATGGTCCTGTCCTCTAATCAAGATTGTATTGGGGAGGGGGAGTGGCTAACCAGTCTGGGCACAAAAAGGAAACAGAACGTGAAACAGTTGCAAAAGAGCTTGGTGTGTCTCAACCAGAGGTTCAATGTCACAGGAAAGTGACTGGCATGGGAGACAGGGCTGCAGGGAGGGTAGCAGATGACACTGGAGAAGTAGCTTGGAACCAGATTGTAAAGGTTTCTGGAAACTAAACTCAAGAGGCTGGATTATAGTTTGCAGATAATGGGGAATTAATAGAAGGGCTAAGCAGGAAGGTGACAGGATCAGCTTTATTTTTAGGTAGATAAGGGATGGATTAGAGTGGGGAGAAGTGAATGGCAGGAAATCCTATTAGGAGGCAGTAGTCAGTGGTTCAAGGTAAGGGATTAGCACATGCCAGTACTGAAGCTTAATGTGAAAACAGACCTGAAAGGCTGGTTGGATGGGGAATACAAGACAAAGGATGATGCCAAGGTTGTTAAGTTACTGGAGGACATTAAACTCAAAGTTATTCATCTCAAAAGTCAGGTAGATAGTAGCACTTAACCATCTGTGTGCCTTTGGATGGATAACATATTGCTGTGAAACAGATTCCCCTACTACCCAGTCAGGTGAGAGGATTTACCTTGCAACATTTTTACAAGGGGTAAATGAGCATCTGATATAAGGTGGCAGTGCCTGGCACATGTTAGCATCATCATTATTGGAATGTCCCAGGGCTCAACTTTGCACTTGAACTATATTTCTTTCTTTCTCTTTCATCTATCCCTCCTTCCTTTCTTCCAGCCTCCCTCCCTTCCTCCCTCCCTCCTTTACTTCTTCTTTCCTTCCCTCTTTCCTCCCTTCCTTCCTCCCTTCCTTCCTCCCTCCCTCCCCCATACCCTCCTCTCTCTCCATCTCTTTCTTTCTTTCTTTCCTTCTTTTTTTCCTTCTTTCCTTCTTTCTTTCCTTCTTTCCTCCCTTCTTTTCTTTCTTTCTTTCCTTCTTTCTTTTCCTTCCTTCCTTCCTTCCTTCCTCCCACCCTCCCTCCCCACTCTCCCTTCTGCCCTCTCTCCCTTCTTCCTGATCCATACTTATGTCTTATGTAAATCCATCCAATCTCATAGTTTCCAATACTACCTATATCCCTGGCATGAACTTCTCCTAGGATATCAAGAGCTGTATATCCACTTGACTATTTAATGTCGCCACTTGGATATATGATAGGCATCTTAAATTTAAGCATGTCCAAAATTGAGGGAATAGATTTCCCTCCAAACCCCATTCTCACAGTAGTCCTCCTAATCACCTTGCGTTCAGTTGCTCAGGCAAAAACCTAGACATCATCCATCATTTTTTTCCTCTCACCATCCATACCTAATCTGTGAGCAAATCTTGTTGACAATAGCTTCAAAATACATCTAGAACCTGATCACTTCTTTCTTTCCTCATTGCTACCACCTTTGTCCAAGCTACCACCGCCACCAGTTTGGATTTTCACAGTAGCCCCCTAACCGTTCTCCCTGCTTCCACCTTTGCCCCCTTCAATCTCTCTCAACAGCAACGACCCAGCACTTTTGAATGAAAGGCAGAGGCTGTCATTCTTCTCAGCTCCTCCTCGGCTTCCCAGCTCACTCAGACGATGAGCCTGGGCTTTCCTGGGACCTGCAAGCCCTCGTGTGATCAGGCTGTCCATGGTCACCCTGTTTCACCTCTCTCTCCGCACCCACACTGCAGCAGCCCAGTCACGCCAGCCCCCTCCAGTTCACCAAACATACAAGGCATGTTCCTGTCCCAAGGCATCAGTACTTGCTGTTCTGCACTTTCTCTGGCAGTTTCCCCTATTTTGTTTTCATGTCTTGCCCTAAAGAAAAAAAATAATGTTTTGAGTCCTATGCTATCCCTGGCTCTACAATTTAAACAGGTGTTCAGGGTAGGTGTTACTGGGAAGGTGACATTTGAGCAAAGATCGGAAGAGGGTGAGGGATTTGCCCCTGTAGTCTTCTAGGAGAAGCATTCTCATGACTCAGTCCTCCGTCTCCATGCCAGCACACTTCTGCTCAGGTCTTGTGGACAGAACTGAGTTGTGCGGACACCTCTTAGTGCAGGAGAAGCTGGGACCATGGAGGACAGGAGTGTCATGATCATGTGACATAAGCCATTACCTGGAGCTGGTTCATTGTTGTTCAAACAAAAGAGGGTTTTATTAGCATAGAAGAGGGGGTAATGGATATTGACTAAGTGTCTGCCTTAGGGTTATCAAATAAAGAGCTTAGTATAGTGCCTAGCATATAGCAAGCAATAAATTTTTGCCTTTATTTTACCTAATTTACATGTACAACATGATTATAATATTCTTTCTATCGAAACTAAATATGTGGTTCATCTTGCTTATGATAGCAGTTATTATCAGTTTAATATACTTTTATTATGAGTTTATAACCTTAATTTTCCTCATCATCTCACCAGCCTATGGCCACCAGTGGGGTCACACAAACAACCACAGCCCAAGTTTCATGGGATCTTGCCCCATCTGCTTATCTGGTATCTCATCTTTCTGCAAAATGCCCCCAGGTGTGTCCTGTAGTTCCTGGGATGAAAGTTGACTCAAGCTCGTCCACAAACAAGCCTGCAACCACCAGGAACTCAAGGCTCCCTTCTATCAACACACTAGAACCGTCTAATGGCCTGTAACATGGCGGAAGGGGATGGGACGATGCCTCTGTGTCAGTTTAGGTTTAGCATGAAGCTAACGCCAAGGCAAACCTAGATGTACAAGATATTTATTGGGAGAGAGAGCAAAAGAAGCCAGGGAGAGCCTTTAGATCTCAGTGCAAGTCCGGTGTGTATGGAAGGAGAGGGGGAAGGAAAAAGGTTGGGGCGGGATGAGTCAGACCACTCAGAATGCTCACCTTTCTTGGACTCCAAGGCTTTGGGACTCAGGCCAATACACTGTGTTGCCTCCCCCTTTCCTGGGATGAGTTTTCTCTGAGGGCTCTTCACTTCACATTGGGGCTCAAGCTGAGAGGCTGATCTCCTATAATGGAAGATGTGGGAATACTGGGTGTGAATGAAAATGGAGCTAACTGGTGTGCCTCCTTCCAGTTCCATGGCTCCTGTCCTTTCCACAGCTTCCAGCTCCTTCCCAACTGTCCTGTGGGTCAGTCTTCTTTTTCTGCAATTCAGTCTTTTGATCTGTCACACATTGTAGTGAAAATAAAAAGGGCTTTGGGATCCAGCCTCATCACCCTGGGCAAGCTGCACTGTCTCCTAAGTCTTAGCTGTACCATCTGTAAATAGGGGATGATAATCATACCTACCTCACCCAAAGGTAATGTGTATAAAATAACTGGCACTCAGTGGGTACTTAATAAGTGTTATCTCCTTTTCACTCAGCTTACTTAATAAGTGTTATCTCCTTTTCTTGCTTAGTCTCAAGTACTCTTTCTCACAGACACAGACAGACAGACAGACAGACACACACACACACACACACCAGAGAAAACATACTGTTTCTTCTTGGTCCTATGTCATAATCTCTGCTTTTAATATTTTTTATAATATTAAAATGCTTTTAATATTGTTAACAATAATGCTAATGTCTCTCACACTCAAATAGGATTCTGCACACCTAGTTTAATAGTAGCTTGACCATTTTTAATATGAGACCAGACATGTTGGACATACTATTTAAAATTTAAACAGTAGCTTTATTTTTTGCAGAACTTAAAATGCTATGACTACTTAGAAAATTAACCATTCTAATAATACTTGATTTATTTAGGTTAAATTTAATTATCATTCAGCTGTATAAGCTGCTTTTTACCCACCCAGAAATATTGTATAATTAAACGAGCATATTTTCAGGTCCTCAGATAACTGTATCATCTGGGTGCACTTCAGATGAAAAGGCTATTGACTCCAGTAAATGGTGGTCAGTAGCCTGGGTAAACTTCCACAGCTTCACTAATCCACCACTGTAAATAATTAACATTTCCCTGTGCCCTCTACCCCTGAGCGCTGCTTGGGGTAGGCAATGCTCCACCCAGTTGCTAGGTTGCCATCACCAGGTTAGATACCATGTAACTGTGCGAGGCTCCCAGGGCGGAAATTAAATATCTTAGTCAAGGGCAAATTAAACCCTGCGTGATGAATTCATTCTTTCCATGGCTGACGAGCTGTTTGAGGGTCACAGGCCATATAAAACAACTGCTCATCATCAGAGCAGAATCCCAAACACCAAAGAAACTAACCTTAAAGGTTTATTGGGGAAATGATGGTTAATAAAATTAAGCGTAATTGTTTCCAAATGCTCTCTTATTCACAAATATGACATAAAAATATATGCCGCGAGTATGGTAATTGGTATATGTTTTTCCCTGCAATAATGCCAATATTCCTTACTTAAAAGGACAGAAGATAAGACTTTTCTAAGTCACCTGTACATAAAATATTCTGGGCCATTTTTATTCTTTTTTCTTTTTTTTTTTTTTAATGTTTTATTTATTTATAGGAGAGATAGACAGCGTGAGCAGGGGAGGGTCAGAGAGAGAGGGAGTCACAGACTGAAACAGGCTCCAGGCTCTGAGCTGGCAGTCAGCACAGAGTCCGACGCGGGGCTCGAACCCACAAACCGCGAGATCATGACCTAAGCGAAAGTCGGACCCTCAACCGACTAAGCCACCCGGGCGCCCCTATTCTTTTTTCTTAAAGAAGAGAAGGAAAGAAAATGTAAAATAGGAGATTTGACATCCTTCCCTGTCAATTCAAAATAATTCTTCCAGCCTGAAGCCATATATTTTTTTAAATTTTTATTTATTTTGAGAGAAGGGAGGGTCAGAGGGAGAGAGAGTAAGAGAAAGAGAGAGAATATTTTAAGCAGGCTCCATGCCCAGTGTGAAGTCTGACACAGGGCTCAATCTCACAGTAATGAGATTATGACCTCAATCAAAATCAAGAGTCAGACCTTAACAAACTGAGCCACCCACGTGCCCTCTGAAGTCATATTTTTAAGAATAATTCTACTTTTAAAGAATTTTTCAGGGGCGCCTGGGTGGCTCAGTCAAACATCCAACTTCAGCTTAGGTCATTATCTCACTGTTCATGAGTTCAAGCCCTGTGTCAGGCTCTGTGCTGACAGCTCAGAGCCTGGAGTCTGCTTCAGATTCTGTCTCCCTCTCTCTCTGCTTCTCCCTCAATCAGGCTCTATCTGTCTCTCAAAAATAAGTAAACATTAAAAAAAATTTTAATATTAAAAAAAAGAAGAAAACAGTTTCAAGTCAAACCTAATATATGGCAAGTGTCTGCTTTATTTTGGCCTTAGTAAATAAGCTAAATGAACAATTAAAATCTATACTGATGTTTCACTTTTAATAAAGTTTCTGGACTGAGTGGATGTAAATGTCAGAAAAAAACAGAATGAACTCCCAATTATACAGAACCTAATAGGGGTAATCCTGGTAATGAGGCTATACATCCAGAGGGATCTTGTCCTCAGAAATAATACACTGTACACAGAATTTGAAATTTAAAACAAAAACAACTCTGCATCAGTTCATTGTGAGAATCTTAATCTCAATTGATTGAGAGTATCAGAAAATCTGGGCAGGGAGAAAGGTGACAGAGAATACCAATGCTTGTCAAATATCTCCATGCACCTCCACCTTTTCCTCCTCTTTGGCAGTTAGATTGGAGCCTGTGAATGAATTCTAACCAACAGAACTTTCAGGCTTGGCTTTACCTCATCTTGTGAAAGCCTCCAACTGCTATGTGTTTCAGACGCGATGTTTATAATGTAAAGTTCTCAACCTGTTTCAGACTTACCACAAGCAGTCAATAACCTTTATTGTATTAAACCACTGATACATCAGGGTTTATTTGTCATCCCTTTATATCCTGGCCCATCATGATGAATGCATGTGGATTAGAGAATGCTCAGCTTCATTAGAACACATGTGCACAACAGTTCCTTGGCAATTAGGAATTGGACTTAAGTCTGTGCACATTTAATAAGACACTAGAAAAATTTAAAAAGCCATAACTGAAGATATCAAAAGAAAACACAGTTTTCTTATATTGGAAGATACCTTTATCTACAGGTTGAAATGTTACACTAGATTCCAAGCAAATTCCAGCTTGTTCAGTAAGCAGGTGAATTGAGATTGGCATATCACTCCAAATCCCATGCTTTTAAATAGTCAATGTTAAAGCTAGAGTGGTCATTTAAAAATCAAATATGGATACTAGCCCTTTATCCAATATGTCATTTGCAACTATCTTTTCCCATTCCATCAGTTGCCTTTTAGTTTTGTATCCAAAATCTGTAAGGAACTCATCAAACTCCACACCCAAAAAACAAATAACCCAGTGAAGAAATGGGCACAAGACATGAACAGACACTTTTCCAAAGAAGACATCCAGATGGCCAACAGACACATGAAATGATGCTCAACATCACTCAGCATTAGGGAAATACAAATCAAAACCACACTGAGATACCACCTCATCTCGGTCAGAGTGGCTAAAATGAACAAATCAGGAGACTCTAGTTGCTGGCGAGGATGTGGAGAAACGGACACCCTCCTACACTGTTGGTGGTAAGTAAACTTGTGCAGCCCCTCTGGAAAACAGTGTGGAGATTCCTCAAAATACTAAAAATAGAACTCCCCTATGACCCAGCAATAGCACTGCTAGGAATTTACCCCAGGGATACAATAGCGCTGATGCATAGGGACACATGTACCCCAATGTTTATAGCAGCACTTTCAACAATAGCCAAATCATGGAATGAGGCTAAATGTCCATCAACTGACAAATGGATAAAGAAGATGTGGTTTGGGGCACCTGGGTGGCTCAGTTGGTTAAGTGTCTGACTTTGGCTCAGGTCATGATCTCATGGTTTGTAGGTTCAAGCCCCACATCAGGCTCTTTGCTGACAGCTCGGAGCCTGGAGCCTGCTTTCAATTCTGTGTCTCTCTCTCTCTCTGTACCTCCCCCGCTCACACTGTCTCTCTTTCTCAAAAATTAAATAAATAAATAAATAAATAAATAAATAAAAGAAGGTGTGGTTTATACAATGGAATACTACTTGGCAATGAGAAAGAATGAAATCTGGCCATTTGTAGCAACGTGGATGGAACTGGAAGGTATTATGCTGAGTGAACTGTCAGGCAGAGGACATATATCATATGTGGATCTTGAGAAACTTAACAGAAGACTATGGGGGAGGGAAAGGGGAAAAAAAGTTACAGAGAGGGAGGGAGGCAAACCGTAAGAGTCTCTTAAATAATGAGAACAAAACGAGGGTTGATGCGGGGTGGGGTGAGGGGAAAGGGGGTGATGGGCATTGAGGAGGGCACTTGTTGGGATGAGCACTGGTGTTGTATGGAAACCAATTTGACATTAAATTATATTAAAAAAATAAAATCTGAACTCTATCATTTCTCGCCTTAAAACCTTTCAACTGGCCCTTCTTGCCCTCAGAATAGGGTATAAGTTTTTTAACTACTGATAATCACAGCCCTGCTTGCTTTTTAAGCCCATCTTTTATAGGTTTGGCTTCCCTACTTACCCTTCAGACATTGCAGTCTACACTGTTTTCCATACATTCTATGCTCTCTCTCACCTCTGCTTCTTGGAAAATGCTATTCCTGTTCTATGAGTAAAAAGCTACCAAGAATTTTTTAAATGCCCTAAAATGAATTAACATCTAATACAGTACAACAATATCCACATGCATTTAAAAAATTATTTATATGTATTCCTCCTATGGGAAGTGAACAGTACTCATAAGAATTTGTTTTAGAGACTAAAACAGGAATTGACAATGTGATATTAATAGTTTTCAAAGTCACAAAGTAAGACAACTATCGGGATCCTAATCAGAGCTTTGGAGTCAGAGACAATTCTGAACATTCAGCCACTTACAAGCTTTAGTAATTTAACCATGATAAGTTTCTGCTGTGGCAAAATAAATTCTCAAAAATGGCCACAGCAATATTTCTCATCCCACATGCTCTTCAAAATGGTTGCCATACCCCCATCAATAGATAGCCCTATTTCCCCTCTCCTTGAAATTGTGACTTTGTGGTTGCCACAAAGAATAGAATGAAGCAAAAATGACACTGAATAACTTCTGAGCCCAGGTCATAAAGGATGACACAGATACAGCTTCTGCCTGGCTCTCTCATTGGAAACTCACCCTAGGAACCCAGCCGCCATGTTGTGAGGAAGCTCAGGCTACATGGAGAGAGCACATGGATATGTTCTGGTTGACAACCCCAAGTAAGATTTCAGCTAGTGACCAGCATTAACCACTATACATGTGGAATCAACAATTCTTCAGATAATTCCAGGCCTGAGCTGTCAAGCTACCCTGGCTGTTGCTGATTGGAGCAGAGATGAGCTATCCTTGCCAAGACCTGTCCAAACTCAGGTTTGTGAGCATGTGAGCAAAGTAAACTCTGTCATTATTTAAAGCCATTAGGTTTTGGTATGGTTTGCTATGTAGCAGTAGGTAACTGGAAAAACCACCTCTTTTGGTTCTTGTGAGTATTAAGTGAAATAGACCATAGAAAACTCCCAGTATACTGTCTGAAACACAATGAAGGTTAGTTATCTATAATGTGTCCATAACTATGGCAATTACCTCAAAATAGGATATTTGTTTATTTCTATTCCTATTTTGTTTCAGAATTATAAGAACCATACTGTAATTTTCTGCTTTCAGTGCATATAATCCAGTAAGACAATAAGCTATGTATTCAAATAATTACAATATAAAACAGAATAAAATTAGTGCTATGTAGCTTAAAAATTTGATACAAGTCTTTATAAATATCAAACTGTGAGGGGTAGAAACCTCTGATGAGGGGGATTGCATTTAAGTAGGAGATGAGGAGAAGACAAGAGAAGCTTGGAAGAATGGGCTTTCAACTACATACTCTTCTCTATTCAAATTATACAGGAAACATGCATGTCTTTATTTTTTGTATTATCCTTCTTTTTAGTGAACTATTACTTTCAGTGAAGAGCACAAATTGTAAGTGTGCAGCTAACTTAATTTTTAATTATGTATATACCCATGTAACCATTTACCATTACCCAAACATGCATTAGTTCAATCAGAACTCTTTCTATTACTATAGATTAGCTTACATTTTATATAATTTCATATAAATGGAATCATATGGTATGTACCTTTTTTGTCTTATTCTTTCACTTTTGAGATCCAGTCTTGCTGTGTATATTAATATTTCATTACTTTTTATTGCTAAATAGTATTCCATTATATGAACATACTACAATTTGTTTGGCAGACATTTGGCTTCATGGTTTCCAGCTTGGGGCTATAATATGTCTTCTATGATCATTTCTGTGCAAGTTGTTTTATGGACATATGTTTTCATTCTTCTTGGATAAATATCTAGGAGTAGAATATCTGTCTCATATGGTGCATATGTGCTCAACATTTTAAGATATTGCCAAATGTTTCCAAAGTAGTTGTGCCATTTTATATTTCTACCAATAGTGTATAAAAGTTCTAGTTCCTCCTCATTCTCACTAGTATGGTCAGTCTTTTAAAATTTTAGCCATTCTGATTAGTGTGTAGTGGTATCTCACTGCAGTTTTAATTAGCATTTCTCTAATGGCTAATGCTGTTGAGCTTATTTTCATGTGTTTTTTTCCATCTACATATCTTCTTTCATGAAGTATTTATTTATATATGTTGCTCATTATTCTTGGAGGGTTTTTTGTTTTTGGTTTTTTAAGTAATTGAAATTTCCAGAGTTCCTTATATATTCTGGATACAAGTCTTTTACCAGATACATACAAATATTTACTTTTGGTCTGTGGTTTATCTTTTCATTATCTTAATAGTGCCTTTCAAAAGGCAGAAATTTTTAATTTTGATGAAGTTCAATCTATTAGTTTAGTTTTTATAGATTGTTTTGTTGACTTCTCTAAGAAATCTTTGCATAACCAAGGTTTTCTTCTAGAAGTTTTATACTTTCAGCCTTCACATTTAAATCTATGATACCTTTTCACACTGATTTTTACCTATGGTATAATTTTTATATATGGATCAATGTTTTTTGGTTTGGGGGGAGTTTGCATATAAATTATTTTATATATTATATATATTATTTTATGTATTATAAATTATTTCGAATTACTCCAGAACTATTTATTGAAAAGACTATCCTTTCCCCACTGGATTGCCTTTGTAAAAAGTCAGTTGTGTGTCAGACAAAGACAGATACCATGTGATTTCACTTATCTGTGGAATCTAAAAAACAAAACAAACAAATAAATGACTCAAATACAGAGAACAAACTGGTGGCTGCCAGAGGTGAGGTGGGTCAGTGGGGATGAGCACAACAGATGATGGGGACTGGGAGATACAAACTATCAGTTATGAAATAAATATAATCATGGAGATGTAAAGTACAGCATAGGAAATATAGTCAATAATATTGTAACAACATTGGTGACTGATGGTGACTATACTTATTGTGGTGAGTTATGAGTAATACATAGAATTGTCAAATCAGTATGCTATACAGCTGAAACTTCATTTCAATTATACTTCAATAATAAAATTTTAAAAAATCAGTTGTCCATATATGTAGGGTCTATTTCTGAACTCTGTTATGTTCCATAGACTGGTCTATCCTAACACCAATACCATACTGTCTTGATTATTGTTGCTTTAAAAGACATCTAAAAATCAGATGGTATTGGTCCTACAAAATCATTATTTTTTTTCAAGGTTGTTTTGGCTTTTTTGTGTATATTTATGTTAATTTACACCTGCAATTCTGATTTTTCTAACGTTTCCTCTAGGTGATTTACTAGAGTTCCAACCCCATTATGACTCAGGCCCTGTGTAAATGCACTACAGAGATAGCTGACAATGGCTTAATGGATGTTCCATGATGACTGAGGATGTAAAACAGATGAGGGAAACTGAGATGGCTAATAAAACCCTGGCTATCTTTCAGAGGCAAACATGACATGTAACTGTAGCAGCAGCATCCAGGGAGCTGAGAGTTAACAGAAGAAACAGAGAGAAACCAAAAGAGTTCCTCTAATATTTTCATATGCATATTCTTAGCCACATGGATGGACCTTGAGGGTGTTATGCTGAGCGAAGTAAGTCAGGCAGAGAAAGACAAATATCATATGTGTGCACGTATAGGAGGATTAGGAGGAGCTTAACAGAGGACCAAGGGGGAGAAGAAGGGCAGAAATGGTGGGGGAAAGGGGGAGAGGCAAACCATGAGAGACTCTTGAATGCTGACAAAAACTGAGGACTGGTGGATGTGGGGGGGAGGAGGGGTGGGCATGGAGGAGGGCACTTGTGGGGACGAGCACTGGGTGTTATGTGGAAACTAATTTGACAATAAACTATTTGTAAAAAAAATAAATAAATAAATAAATAAAATAAATAAATTAAAAAAAAAATAAAAAAAAAATAGAATAAAGTATAAATAAACAGTACCATCATTAACACTCTTAGGTTTTTTTAAAAAAATTATTTTGAGAGAGAGAGAGCATGAGCAGGGAAGGGGCAGAGAGAGAGAGGGAGAGAGAGAACCCCAAGTAGGCTCTGCACTCTAAGCCTGGAGCCTGATGTGGGGCTTGATCCCCTGAATGGTGTGATCATGACCTGAGCTGAAGTCAAGAGTTGGATGCTTAACCAACTGAGCCACCGAGGGACCTCCACGCCCTAGTCTCTTAATCTGATGATAAGAATACATAGTTATACAGAACCAAATGGAAGATCATTTTACTTATAGGCAGAGGAGGAGGCAGACTCTGCTACTGGGCAGAGTGGGGAAAGGCAAGACTGGTTGTGGTATCCGAGGCTCAAGGCACCAGAGCTGGCACATGGCCACAGCGGCTTGAGGAGAAAACATTTTATCAAGAGAGGCAAGAATATGCCCAATTTTGACCACATTGCTGGTTGGCCAGGACACCCAATGGTAGCATTGCCTAGCAATTACCTGGAAAATCCTTGCATGTTGATTTTCGCTGCCAGTACACACTTCTACTTCCTGCTCCATTTGACAAACGGTCCCAACGTTCATCCTGTGACATTTGGTCACTATAGGAGGAAGCAATAGGAGGTAATTGTTAGGGAATAACATCCTGTACTTCTCCTGTTTCCATAAAAGGAAGGTAACGTCATTTCTTAAGAGGAAAGAGTATGGGAGGATCACTTCCAGCTTTTCTCTGCCTCCCTCACTTAACTGCTCTCCAAGTCACAAAGACTGACTCACCCGACTGGTGAATTGAGCAGGACTTGAGCATGCTTGCCTGGGAGCCTTCCGTGTTCTCTCACCCACAGGGCCAGCCCGTCTGTAATATGTATGTTTTCGTTTTGTTTTTTTTCTCTTTTAGCCCTGAAAGGCTGTTACCCCTGCCAGGAGAGGCTTGTTTTAAACTAACTCTACAGTGACTGAGTGGGAATGATCAGATCACAGGGAATGTAGGAAGAAGCCTCCTTGGCCATAGACCCCAGTCAGATTCTCCAGCTTACCTTCATCAGTGATAAATCTGGTATTTTAATCTCCACACGTCTGGCTCCTAGGTCTTGGTTCTAATCCCAGGAAGGAAAAATAGGTGTGTTGTTCGTCTCCTACCACACCTACGTTAACATAGAGGGGGGTTGGAGGAAGATAAGTTGGTACGAAAGGGTTAAAACTGTAAGAGCAAACAAAATGAAAAAGAAACATGGTCAGGGCCATGACTCTGACAGTTCCCCAAACCTCAGGCTGCGAGGACTGGGCTTTGGCTCTGTTCCTGCCAGTGTGGGGTCAGCAGGGCAGCTGGGGTTGACGACACAGGACTCATGAGGAACATGCCCCACTTGGGACATCACCTCAGACAGGCTTCAGACAGACCCTTCCTCACCCTGCTCTCTCGTGCCATTGTAGCTCAAGGTGAGACTTAGGCAAGTCTGGATGTAGTGATTTTGTCCCTTAAAAAGAGAACAGCCTGGTATCATCTATGTGTCTAACTTCCAATGTCGACTTGATTTTTCTTGTGCCCCAATATTTATGAAAGTGAAAGGGGTAAGGATGGAGGCTATAATTCGGTATTTCCCTTAGTATGCATGCCAAGGTATACAGTAGGAACTTATTTTTGTGTACAGAAAAAAATATGGTCAGCTTGTTTATGACAAGTCATACCGTTTTTCCTTTCATGGTAGCAATATGAAGTTGTACTCTAAAAATAAATTGAAAATAAAAATTTTTAGAGAAAGTAAGAAAATATTACGCATGGTACTTGAATATAATAGAAATTCTGAAGGTTGTCTGTGAATGATAGTAGCCTGAGATAGCTAAAAGTTATATGGAAAGGATCAGAAGATACCCAAAATATTTTTTAGAGGCTATTAATAGCCAGGTTAGATCTCTCCTACCGTGATGAAATCCAGGATTGTGGTAAATTCACATATTTTGTGACTCTTTTAGGAGTTAATTATAATCACACAAAGTTCAATCTCCAATTATTTTTTTGCTTCCAAAATGACACTGTGAAGTAAACTGAAGTCTGTGATTTACTTTAAAATGTACCAAAAATTAAGACAGACAATGGTGGATAGAAGGATATATGGTCAAACTAATATAACAAAAGGCTTACAATTATAGAATCTAGCTGGTAGATGTATGGGCATTCACTGTATAATTTTCAACTTTTCTTTACATTTGAAAACATTTGTTATGAAATGTAGATGGAAAAAGATACTAACATGCCTCCTTTTATCTAGTTTGGTTGACTTTACAGGTGAGTTTTGACCTTGAGTACAGATCAAACATAGATTCATAACCTGGGACAGATAGCACCTTATGCTCTGACATTTCTTATCTACCAGTTTAGAGAAGCTGTTGTCACTCACCTAATGATTCAAATTTGCCCTTAGGTTAAAACGTGAGCTTTACAATGGCTACCAGGCAGGGGAAAGTTAGTCAAAAACAGACGCAAAATGCTGGCACCCTGCAGCCCTTTTCTTGAACAAAGGTCAAGAACAAGGGGTCACTGTTCAGTATCTGCAGCTGTGAAAAAATGTGAGCTGCGGGCTTGTGGTCTCTCCTAACTTTCACAAAAATGTCTTGAATGTGAGGCACTTTTCCTTTTCTGGATTTAATAGTCATTGTATTTCTCTGAAGTTTAAACTTTCCTTAGAGGAGTTTCCAGTCAAATAAGTATGTAAAATATTGAGGCCAACACCAAGTTTTCACTTCATAAATACCTCCATTAAGCAAAACAACAACAAAAACCCAGATTAACTCAAATGTCTTAAAAGCATGCCAGTGGCCTTATCAAACAGATAAGGATTAAGTTAACTCAACCCAGGGGCAATATGTAGGCATTTTTCTCACTTGCTTAAAACAAACACGACACTGAGAGAGATAAAAAACATTATATGGAGTGTCTGTACCCTCAAATGGTCTCTGCTAGTCTTTCTAAGAGTCTTATTTACAGTGTTCATTCTTTATGAAAATATTTTCTTTTACTAAAATGAAAAATGTTTTTCCAGTTCTAGCAAAAAGTTCACACTGAAATCAATCAGGATGCTTTTTGCTCATGATTTCTATAAACAAATAAATGATCCATTTTAACAAAAGCTCTCTCAGAGACCGACCTTCCTTATGGTGAGAAACACTTTTTCATCCACGTATTATTTAAATAATTGTTTCTATTGAAACACTGCAATTCGACAGCAAAAAACATTACCCAAAATCTACCAACCCAAGGCTTTTTAAGTTACTAACTTTCCCAAGGCTGTTCCCCCTTCCACAAAAAAGTCATAAAACAAAATAAAAAGATAATTTCCTTAATTACAAATAATTACTACTCAGCAGTGAATATTTGAATAATTATAGACATTGCATCTCACGGCCCTTAGTCTTTTCCTGACAAAAGGGCAACCATTCTCTGAGGATCCTTTTACATTAATTCATTTATTAATTAACTGACATCTTCTGTTATAATTCTTAGGCAGACGGCATTGAACTAGATATGTAAGGGTGCTGATATGCTTTTTAACGTGTTTCCTCCTAGATTTGGTCTAAATGTAAACATTTTCTAAAATTATAACTGCCCATCGTTTAATCAAGTAGTACCCTATTTGGTAGAGAGACAGAAATCTCTACCTTCTTCCTCCCCCCAGTTTCCAAGGCAGGCTACTGATTGGGAGGCAGCCTCTGATGTGACATTTGAGTAGAGAAGTGAAAATGACAAAAAATAGCCACTCAAGTAAAATCTGGATGAGGAGCACTCCACAAGTACAAAGGGCAAGTGCAAAGATCCTAAGACAGGTATCAAGTCCTCAGTGTTGCTAGAGCACGGGGAACAAGAGAAGAGGCTGAAGAAATTATATGGTGTATCTTTTTTTAAGGATGACTTTGGCTTCGGTGGACAGGACGGATTGTAAGTGTGGAGAGAGAGGAATGATAGCAAAGAGATGAAACAAACAGTAAGGGATTGAGAGATGATGGTGGCTTGGTCTAGGGTGTGGGAAGTGCAGTTTCAGGCTATATCATAGAACTGTTGATGGGTTAGGTAAGGGGAGTGAGAGAAAGACTTCAATTTGGGGGCAATAGGGTAAGATGAAGACCAAGACAGTGTGGATATTTGTCACTGTCAGGCTGTCTGGCATCTGAAGTCCCTTCTTAAATTCATAGAATTTACCGTTGTGTAAGTTCCAGGGAAAGGACGCTAGCTAGTTGCTCCCTCCCTGACACCTGGAAGCTGGGGCACAATCTGATGCTCCTGTCATTGACTGAATCAGGAATGGTGCATTATAACTAATTCCAGGGGGCATCTGGGTGGCGTTAAGCATCGGACTTTGGCTCAGATCATGATCTCATCATGGTTTGTGAGTTCAGCCCCACATTGGGATCTGTGCGGAGAGCTCAGAGCCTGGAGCCTGCTTCAGATTCTGTCTCCCTCTCTCTCTCTGCTCCTCCCCCACATGCACTTGGTCTCTCTCTCTCTCTCAAAAATAAACATTAAAAACAATTAAAAACAAAACTCCAGTGGTGTGCACTGAATTGTGTTTGGTGGCAGTGGTGGCAACAGCAGCATCCTAATCAGTCATAGCCCTGGTTGCTGTCATTCTGATCACCTAGCCTCTTAGCTCTGCTTATTTTCCAAGTCTATTCCTCCAGCTTCCCCGTTAAAAAAATATTGAGGTATGACTTATATAAAGGGCAAAAATCTTAAATATGGAATTTGATATGTAAACACTTGTGAAGTTTCCACCTAGATCAAATTATAAAACATTTTTAGCATCCTAAAACAGTCTTCCCTCTGAAACTTTTTTGAAAAATTAGTTCCATTTCTGCCTAAATTAGCCAGTTTTTGGCTGAGTCAGAAAGCAACCAGGAACTCTGATTTCTGGCATTTCAATACTTATCAAACATGAGTGAGCACTGGACTGAGAAAAGAGCAAAAGAGCATTCCTTTTTGTACCAAAGTCCTCAGGTCTGTAAGATTCAAATTAAAACTTATTATTAAACATAATACTTTTATCACTTTCCAAGTACCTAAAAGTTGGTGTTTTAAAATTATAAAATTCTAAGCCTTAATGTCATGTCCGGAAACTAAAATCTTTTCAGGAACCATACCACTACCCAACCGTTTCTTTCGGGTCTCTAATATAAAGCCACACAATCTGAAGTTTTCTAGAGAGTTATGACATGAACTTGGCTTTGATATCTATTTAGTCTTTCTGCTTTCTTACTCTTGCAGTGACACTGTGGGCATCATTACCAGGTACCAAAGTGTTAGTACTTATAGTTAAACTGGACATTATAAACACTACATTAATAATAGCAACTTCTGGGGCGCCTGGGTGGCTTAGTCGGTTAAGCGTCCAACTTTCGCTTAGGTCATGATCTCACGGTTCGTGGGTTCGAGCCCTGCGTCGGGCTCTGTGCTGACTGCCAACTCAGAGCCTGGAGCCTATTTCAGAGTCTGTGTCTCCCTCTCTCTCTGACTCTCCCCTGCTCACGCTGTCTCTCTCTCTCTCTCTCCTAGAAATAAAAATATTAAAAAAAAATAATTATAGCAACTTCTACTACAAGAAGGTCATTTAAAAAATACAGTGAAGTCACCTCAGTCTCATTTGATGGTAACTACATTCTTCAGCTGCTCAAGCCTTACTCCTCTCTCACAGTCCACTGGCAAATTCTTTTGGCTCCTACTTCCAAAACATCCTGAATACAACCAGTTCTCACCACCTCTATTGCTTGGCTTCCCTGATTTGAAACTACCATCTTTCTTGACTGGATAACTGCAAAACTGGATGTAAGAAGATAACAGAGAAGGGGGTACCTGGCTGGCTCAGTCAGTAGATCAATGTGACTCTTGATCTCAGGGTCGTGAGTTTGAGTCATATGTTGGGTATAAAAATTACTTTAAAATGAGGCACCTCGGTGGCTTAGTTGGTTGAGCATCTGACTTCAGCTCAGGTCATGATCTCATGGTTCATGGATTTGAGCCCTACATTGGGCTCACTGTCAGCACAGAGCCCACTTTGGACCCTCTGTCTCCCTTTCTCTCTGCACCTCCCTCACTCATCTTCTGTCAAAAATAAACTTAAAAAATAAATTAGTAAAATCTTAAATTAAAAAAAAAGGTAATAGAGAAATGCTTTCAAAGTTCTCAAGGAAAGTGACTTTGTACCTGGGACTGCAGGTCCATTCAAAATGAAGTACAGGGGAAAAAAGAAGGCCTCGTCAGACATGCAAGGACTCAAAGCTTTCTCTCTCAAGCACCCTTCTTGCTTGAGAAGGGGCAAGTGAGTGTGGTGGGGGGTGTGAGAGATGGGGGGAAGCAGGAGGTGTGTGTGTATGTGGGGGGAAGTACTTATATACTTCAGCAAGCAAAAGCCCTAAATTGAAAAAAAAAAAAAAAGTAAAACAAAATAAAATACAGGAATGCAAGGAAAACATATCCCAGGATGATAGCTAAAAACCACTTTGTCAAAATTTGATGAAGTTATTTAAAAACTTAAGATGATCTCAAGATTATAGTGAAGAAGATATTTTTCTTCGGTCAAAGAAAAATAAATAAAGGTGAGAATATACTTTAAGACTCCCAGAATGAGAGCTAAAAACATTCTCAACAAATTTGGTAATTCAATAGCATGATAAAATAATTGTTATAGTAAAGAAAGCATTTTACCTTGGTCAAAAAAAAAAAGCAGTTATTCTAGGAAACATAAAAATCTGCAAAATCTATAACCCAATTATTTTTTAAGTTTTTTAATTTACTTTGAAAGAGACAGAGACAGCACAAGTAGGGGAAGGGCAGGGAGGGAAGGAGAGAGAATCCCAAGCAGGCTCTGCCAGTGCAGAGCCCATTGCAGGGCTTGAACTCAAGAAACTGTGAGATCTTGATCTGAGTTGAAACCAAGAATCAGATACTCAACCAACTGAGCCCCACAGGTGCCCCAAGTTGTGACTCAATTCTGAAGCAAATGATACACAGCATGATTTGTAGAAGTTGACAGCTAGAAGATAAAATAATCCACTTGACCTATAGCTTGGAATATTCTGCATATATCAGCATAGATCTCAGGACAGAAGATTGGATATGTAGGAGACAAAATCACCTGTTTTCCTATAAATGCTTTTGCATAATCTAGCACATAATGGCTGGTTATTGATTTGTTTTTAGAAACCTAAGGAAAAACTTAAGTCAAATATAGTTCCCCCAAATAATATATGTCTATTAATGTTGATTAAATAGACTAATTGTGTAACTTAGAGAAATTAGGAGGTAAAGGGCAGTAATGAGTTGAAAGGGAAGTATAGGTCTGGTCCTTTCCACAATGGTAGCAAGCCAAAAGACACTTTAATACAGATGGATCAAGAAATAAAGATTACTAGTTATAAAGGAAACCAAAAGAACTAAAAATATCAATGGGGAGGAGGAATGGACATTCCTTAATATTCATAACAAACGATCAACAGATAATGATTTAAATGACAAATCAAGAAACAGCCACAGTAAACCTAGACCAAGTGATAGAGGTCGTTGCTACTACCTGAAGAATAAAAAATGGTTGTTACCTCTGAGAAGCAGGATTAGGTGTGAATGGCATGGAGGCACACTTTGACTTTTTATTTCCTATCCATATGGATTGTTTGAAATTTTACTACATGCACTAAAATTAAAAATTTCTTAATCCTAAAAAACATTGGGGCAGGTAGACTTAGAAGGGAATGACAGCTGGTAGTCTAACAGTGTAGAAAGATCCCAGTAGTTTATAAAAAAAAGCAGGTGTAAGAACTCAAAAAAAGATTTGAAGTTAAAGGCCATTTAAAGTAAAGGCATGAACTTACAGAGCACTACTAAATACAGCAGAATGCACAAAAGAGATGTACAGTTAGGGCTCGGTGATTTAGACAACAAAAATACTTAGTATTTTCTATTTTAGATTGAGAGATTAAACTATTCCCACCCAAAATTATATAACAAAATAAATCTGGCCTTTAAGATATTTCAGATTTTGGAAAATTCAATTCTGCACAAAAAGATATTGGTACATGGATATATGGATAACATTTTACTGTCCAATACTATAACATGTTTGTTTAAAAACAATGACATTAAAATAAGTGATCGTTAAAATCACAATAATTAATAGCATGGTACCAAGGTTATAATACTTTAATAAAACTTTTATATTTCTGGAACAACTTATTCAATTCATACATTATACATGATATAGCAAAGTCTTCCTATAAAACATAAAGTACATTTCTTTTGACAGTTTACTCAATATATATACCTGTCACAAATTCTTTTGGTATTCTTCTGAATTGTTATACAAAGCTTTAAAAAATGAAATTTCCATATAAAAATAATTATTAATCTGGCTTTTTAACAACTGAGCTTTCAAATTAAATAACAAGGTGTTCTGTTTATCAGTGTATATTTAACACAGAAATATTTAAATACTTTAATATTTAGAAAAACATCAAGAAGTGTTTTCTACTGGCTGCTACATCTTTAAGTTGGTAATTCAAATTTTATTTATAATTTTAAAATTACATGTTCTGTGGGTATAAAAGTTAAAAAATACATTCCAATTTAATAAAAAATCTTCTAAATTTACATTTTCAAGCACTGCTGTGACTGCTATAATGATTATCTCGTAGATACACGTAGCCAAAATAAGTTAATTTTTAAAAATCAATAACATGGACTATGCTGGCAAGATTTCTTTAGATACAAACGAGGGCAATTATAAAGTCAATGTTATCAATGTACTACTACAAATAAATATGTTTAAAGCACAGTTACTTCGTTTTAAAAAGCAGAAAATAAAAATGCATAGAATAAGTAAAGATTTTTGAAGTGTAAATCACTAGTGCAGAAATCTGGGCACTTAACCCCTTAAGAAGTTAGAGGATTTCAATTTAAAAGATGACTTCTCACTAGGGATACTTTGGCTTTCTGTGAATTAAAAAAAAACTAAGTATTATTTTAATTCAGATTCTTCTAGTGTTTTGGTTCAAGTGTTTCTACAGAACTCCTCCTTTAACTTAAATATTCTTTCCCTGAAAAAGACATTTGAAGCTAATAATTTTGGCCTCATGACATATATATAAAGATACATGTGATTATGTAGCCCATTCCTCCCCTCACTCTAACATCTATCCATATATGCACTTATAAATATACACATATTTCAGGATTATAAAAATATTTAATTTTTATAAGCTTAAATAATTACTGAATGTTAATACAGAATACATTAATATTTGTGTAATTTTACTTTTATTTATAAAAAGGGTTTTTTTAGAGCAGCATTTGCATTGCAAATGAAATACGATCAAAGGATGTTGCAGTGTACACGGGCGCACACCGCAGCCAGACGGAGCAGTTACCACGTTCCTCTGAAAGAAACACCTGTTTCAGCTACAAAAGAGCAGTTCCTATGAAGTACAAAAACCATGAAGGGCTGATAACTTCTCTGAACCTTGTTTAAGTGCATTTAAAAGTTATCTCTAGAGAATTGGCCATATGTGTTACAATATCCACAAGTCCAAGTTATCTTTGCCCCAAGAAAAAGTATCTAATGAGATAAATAAAAATTACATTAATGAATAGTGTTTTTAATGGAATCACATGAACTTATTAGAAATTAATGGATTTTTTAAAAGTAAAAAAATAAAACCACTGTAAGAGGTATAAGAAAATGAGAAAGATTTAAAATTTAAAACATTACAAAAAAGCAAATAAAAACCTTTAATTTTAAACACTCATATTCAGCTTGTTTTTGTTGAGTTCACGCTCCAGATTTCCAATCAAAGTATCAATACTTTCTTGTAGATCTTTGAGATTGACTTTTCGGTCCACTGTAGACTCAATTGTCTGCATTGTCAAATATGTCTGAAATGTGTACTCTTCGGACAAGGGTATCGGCTGTTCAATCATTATATCTGGTCCATACATTTTGTTACAATGTTCTCCATTTTCTCTCTCTTCTGAAGGGACATCATCATAATCTACATCATTTAAATTTTCTTTTGTATTTAAAAAGTAGTTTCCTCCACAGCTGCTCCAGTCTCCTGCATACCGATTGCTAACTGGACTGTCTAATCTGGTTTGCCTCGGTCTAAGTATTCTTGATGAATCAGTACCATTTAAATTTAACATGCAAGGTCGTTCTTTCTTCCTCCTCAAATAACTTAGAGAAGAATTCTGCTCTGGGAACAAATTATCTGCTGATTCTTTGACAGTTAAACGTTGCACTAGAAACAAACAATAAATTTGCTTAGTCACGGCCATCCAACTGGTCTTTAAAAAACAGAGCTAAAGATAAGCCATTTAATAATCAACTACAAACATGCATTAAAACAAAACATGCACACTATTAAAAAAAAAGCATTCCATAATTACTTTTTTCTATCACCAGACATAATCAAGATTAGGGACAGAAGCTAGTAGAATGTTCAATGGTGCTAATTCATGCCATATCATAACATCCCCAAACAAATAAAATTTCCAACATTGATTAACTTTCTGCGCAAGTTAATTATTATCTAGCTGTAATTCAAACAGTAGCTAAGCTGGTAGCTTCTTTTAGATTAAAAGCTACAGCAAAAAGCAGGCAAGGCATGTTTGTGTATAAACAAAAAACAAAACAAAAAGATCCTTCTTCTGCAAACATCTAAATGAGGCAAAGACATCTAAAGTGCTCACTCTAACCTTTGTGCTTTTGTGCAATTCTATTAGCGGCAGTGTCAGAATTTATTTTACTAAGCAGCCCAAATTTCACTTTGATAAAATGCACAAATACTAAATTTGACCACTTGTTACCTGAGTTTGATTATACAGCATTAGCTACTAATAGTCTTCATTTATTGCCTGAAAATAGTACAGATATTTTATTTTCCCATTTTAGTTAGATATCTAACAATCTCAAATAACATTCCTTATATTAAGATTAATTTCTTCTAAGAGTGCATTGTGCTGGCCATGCAGATTACCACAGATACACATAACTTCATGACAAACCAAGGCTTCACTGCTTACCCTTTTGTGGATGTTGAACAAAAGATTTATCTATGGTTCTTCTGTGTATAAAATGGACTTAAATTTTGAGGCACAGCTTTTGAAAACTACCCATAAGACTTTTCTCTTTTTGCTTATTTATTCTACATTAATAAATGCCTCTTCATGTTTACTATCTTTCACTAAGATACATATTATCAGTATGACTATATTATCAGTAATAACACACCCACTTTACACTCTCCAACATACAATAAATATTTATTTCCTACTGTACAAAATAATTACAAAGTAATACAAACATGCATATAGTGCTAATTTCCCAGAATTAAAGTGATCTTAACATTTTTCAGGGGTGCTTGGGTGGCTCAGTCAGTTGAGCCTCCGGCTTCAGCTCAGGTCATGATCTCACGTTCATGAGTTCGAGCCTCTCATTGGGCTCTGTGCTGACAGTTCAGAGCCTAGAGCCTGCTTCAGATTTTTTATCTCCCTCTTTCTCTGCCCCTCCCCTGCTCACTCTGTTTCTATCTCTCATAAATAAACTTAAAAAGGATTTAACAAAATATATTTTTCTGAGACCACATAATTTTTTGTATTTAGATTTTATTAAAATACTTGATATCTATAGGTATGTTTCTAACATTTCCACTTGTTTATATTTTTTAGATGGCTATTTATATATAATTATGAATACCTAAAATCTCTTGAGCTAAAATTTTCTGGAAAATAAAGGCCTGATATTTTTTTAATGTTTTAGTTTTGAAGAGTGCCTGCAAGTGTGCATGTGAGTGGGGGAGGAGCAGAGGAGAAGGAGAGAGAGAATCCCAAGCAGGCTCTGTGACTCCAGTACAGAGCCCAAAGCAGGCCTCAAACCCACACCTGAGAGATCATGACCTGAGCCGACATTTAACCAAGTGAGCCACCCAGGCGTCCCTGATATTTATTTAAATTGATCTTTAATGACAGTATTAATATAAAATGCCCCATGCCATTAACTGATGCAACTGCAGAATAAATATCTGAATTTTTCCACTGTTTAATTATTCATATTCCTTTTTCTACTCTAGCTGCTAATCTCCACTAAGTCTCCGGGCTTTTCTCCCTCATTTTCCTGCTATTCCTGTTCTTGGTGCTTAAGTGTCATGACTGTTGTTTTCGTTACAGTACTTTGCTAACCTTGAAGTAATCTGGTTTGTGATCCAACCAAAGTGAAACATTTTTTTTTTCTTTTTTAAGTAAGCTCTATGCCTTGGCAACGTGGGGCCTGAACTCATGACCCCGAGATCAAGAGTTGCATGCTCTACCGACTGAGCCAGCCAGGTGCCCCAAAGTAACATACTTTTGACTCTGTGGATAGAGCTTGTCTGGTCCTGCTCCCATCTTCTGACATTCACCTGCAAAATCCAGGTTTATTTTGTTGCCAATTACTTAAACCAAATCCCTAGTCAAACATTATTGTTGTATATTTTCTTGGAAAGGATTTAAGAAACCAGCTATAATGATATTTTATATCTTTTAGACTAAAAATTCAATTTCTGAAAAATCAACTTCACTGACTTTTTAAACTACTGATGGTAGAATGCTTTCCTATTAAAAATGCAGAGAAAATAGACAATTTTGACCCCAAAAGAAAAGTTCTGGTTTTTCTAGCACTATCACTGTCCATCTTCAACAGAATAAAACTAAAAATGTAATCCATAAAGTTGCTGAAAAATGTTTCAAAATGCAATGTACATACTAAGAATCCTAATTTTCTTATCTTGTTTTCTACTGGTGGATTTGTATTTTCAACCATCACCTTATTAGCCTTTTATCTATAGTATAATTTCCTTGTTTAATAGAATATATTGAGTGCCTAGTTAGTGCCAAGCACGGTCTTAGGACTTTGGTGTGTAAGGGTAAGCAAAATCTAGTCCCTGACCTCATACAGCTTAGTCTAGTGAGAAAAATGAAACAAAAAGGAATAGGAAAAAAATGATAGCTTCTCCCTCCCCAAAAAAACTGGACCAAATTTACTCATCACAGAAAATGTGATACAGCAAACAGCTGGTCTTGGAGTTACACTCACTCTAAAGCTGTTTCCCCTTCTGTAAAGAGAAAGAGTGGCCTATCAGTAAATTTCAATATTCTTCTTACAACAGCAAGACTGTTTTTAAAACGCAACAATTTATAAAAATCCAATACATATAAAAGATGAAAGGAAACTGTTTTGATCAAAAGGGAAGTGTGTTTCCATTTTGTTCCCTCACCTGCTGCCAGTGGCTCCAAAGCTGCTTCCAAAGAACCTTAGGGCTTGGCAGAAGACAATCTGAAACACCACTGGCAGGATGATTTTCACTTTCAGTGCCAATATGCTAGGATTCTAACTGATCACTTTGAAGATAAGATTTTTCAAGTGGAAAGCTCAAAGCAAATTTTATTATTGCTCCAAATTAAAAAACAAAAAGTAACACAAAAAAGTCAAAGTAAAAACGAAGGTGGAGGGGGGAAATGTGGAACCAACTCTTTTTACCTCCAGAGTAAGGGAAATTCCAAAAGAAACATAAGTAAGCTATGCATCGCAAGCAAAGTCAAACCTGCTATTTAATGCATCGAGATGAGCATTTACTGAGTTAATACGCTATGGTTCATTCTCTGTACAACTATCAACTTTCTCAGGCACAGTCACTGCACTGCTTCTACTTGATGTCTCCCTTTTCTTGAATCCAAAAGGAAATGAATTAGAGGGCAAAACTAACTGGTATCTACTCTCACCTTTCTGTCCTTGGTCTGAGGTACTATAACTAAAGAAAAATACGGGATATAGAAAAGGAGGCAGATGTTTTTTTTAATTGAAGTATAGTTGACATAATGTTTTATCACTTTCAGGTGAATCAACAACTCTGTACATTACACAGTGTTCCCCACGATAAGTGTAGTTATCATCTGTTCACCAACATCATCACAATATTGTTGACTATACTCCCCATACTGTACTTTTCACCCCCATGACTTTATTTATTTTGTAACTGGAAGCCTGTATTTCTTAGTCTCCTTTAACAATTTCACTCCTCCCCCCATGCCACCTACTCTCTGTATTTATGAGTCTTATTTCCAGTTTTTTTATTTATTTGTTTTGGTTTTTAGATTCCATATGTATGTGAAATTATATGGTATTTGCCTTTCTCTGTCTGACTTCTTTCACTTAACATGATTCCCTCTTGGTCCATCCGTACTGTTGTGAATGACAAGGTCTCCTTTTTTTTTTTTTTAAATAGCAGAGCAATATTCCACAGATGGTATATATGCCACAACTTCTTCATCCATTCATCTACTGATGGACACTTTAGGCTGCTTCCATATCCTGGCTATTGTAAAGCTGCAATAAACATATGGGTACATGTATCTTTTCAAATTAGTGTTTTCATTCTCTTTGGGTAAATACCCCATAGTGGAATTACTAGGTTGTATGGTCTTTCTATTTTTAATTTTTTGAGGATCCTCCACAGTGTTTTCCATAGCAGCTACACCAATTTACATTCCCACCAACACTGCATAAGGGTTCCCTTTTTTCCACATCCTCACCAACACTTGTTATTTCTTCCCTTTTTAATGCAGCCATTCAGACAGGTGTAAGGTGATATCTCATTGTGGTTTTCATTTGCATTTCCCTGATGATGAATGATGCTGAACATCTTTTGATGTGTCTGTTTTCCATCTGTATGTCTTCTTTGGAAAAAATGTGTATTCAGGTCCTTAGGGGCAGTTATTTTTAAGTAACATTAACCTCTGATACAGAATTAATGATAAAGAAATCAGGTTCTGATAGTAAACTGTGTTTATCTCCAGGTAAGCAAGTTTTCACTTGTGATTAGAATGAAGATTGAAGATGGCTGATTTCCCAATTCCTGATATTTATTAGAATTAAAGCAGTTGTAGGAAAAACTATAGGAGACACATTTAAAACTTTACCCTGAGAGATCCTTATGTTGGGCACCAAATGCAGAAATCAAACCAATTAGTCAAAGAATCTTGATTCAGGATTTTAAAGCAATTAATAATATATACAAATTCAGTTAAAAGATAAATTAGAAATGATTTTTAAGCCTGTGTTTGAAAGAAAGCACAAATTTTAATTTTCCAAATTAAAAAGTTAACATTTTTAATTCACTTTTTAAAATTAGATAGATGTATTTTAAAAGACTAAATCAAGCATTTCATTGCACTTTGGTCCATCCTTATAGATATCATTAAAAGAGCAACAAAGAGCTAACTTTTCACAAAACACTTTTCTCACTGCTTTTGATGCTTTATCTGCAGAATCTTCACAACAACCCCGAGGTAGGCACTATTTATAGGGAAGCATACTGAGGGGAATTAAAGTATATGCCTGGGCCACAATCTGGATCTGAATCCAAGCCTGACTCCAGGGCCCAACCACTTTTACCACTATATGCTACACAGAGCTCCTAGGTACTTTCATGTTTGGTACTATGCAGGGTAGGGAAGGGAAGCAGGGATTACTACAGGATTAGAAAAATTTGGAACTTAAATATAGCATTAGAATATCTAATTAAATATGTATTCCTTTTAGCTCTGAAACTATATAAGAGATAGAGTAGGAAAATAATTGTCGGCTTTTAGTTATTGCCTGGAACAAGGGATGGATAAGATAGATGGAAAAGATCAAAGATAACTGTCATGTCAAGCCTGGGTAATTTGAAGAGTGACCATGAATACAGTAAAGATGTCAGGAAGAAGAACTGAATGAAGGAGTAAAATGAATTCTGCTTCATACCAGTTGAACTAAAAATGAGAAGACTAAGAAGCTAATATTTACAGAGTACCTAATATGTGACAAGAGCTGCACTGAGCAGCTTACATACATAACTCCTTATTTAATCCTTCTATAAGTCCCAAAAACATATTATTAAGTCCCTATGACAAAAGATGATACTGAGGCTGTAAGATGTTAAAGAATTTGCTAATAAGTAACACAACCAGGATACAAATCCTGATCTGACCTAGTCCAAAATGTGTATGCTGACCTATATGGCTGTAATATCAGCAAAAGCAAAAAACTTAAAAGGAAAAAGCAAAATCTAGAAAATATTTTCTTCAATCATATATGGGCAGATTTAGTGATTAGCTAATTCCAACACTCTATCCTTGAAAGAGAAAACTATTTCCACAGAATCATTTACCTGGCCAGAGTTGAAGTAAATAATGAAGAACTTCAATATGTTTTTTGAAATCCAAAGCAGTTGCAAGTTCTTCTGAGTCAGTAAAGACTCTGTTGTTATGGGTGGAAGTCTCTTGCTTCTGACTCAATAATACTGGTCCAAAGCACACAGCCAAATTCTGGCAAGTCATTTTATTCACTTCATGATAAGAAGCCACCAATTTCAAATGATCCAACAACATCTTTAGGGTTGCCTAAATTAAATTACATTTCATTTAATAAAGTTATACACAGGGCCAAATTCAAGGACACAATTTATAGCAGAAAATATAAACAGACATTCTATTACTTTTCAGAAGTTTGTTTCAAAGATTGGACCCTTGGGTTCCAATGACATACTTTGATTGATTAGATGGTTAAAATGTATAGTCTTTATAAAAGGCTCATGAATGCATTCCAAATTTCAACTGGAGTCCCTAGGAAAATATACATCAACGTTTTCCTCTCTTCCCTCCTCTAAAATGAAAACAGCAAAGGCTGTGATAGAAAAGGGATTAGGTAAGAGTGTTTATCTTTAAGAACAGATAAATCTTCTAGTCATAAGTAGGGGACTACCAACCGTTTTTGTTTTAATGTTTTATTTACTTCTGAGAGAGAGAGAGAGACAGAGAGAGCCACCCAGGCGCCCCTGGGGGACTACTAACCTTAAACCTAGGAAGCCAACAATTTCCAACATGGCCAGGATCTATTATGATCCAGATTAGGAAAAAGGCCAGGGTGCTTAACTAACAAACACCTTAAGTAGACAAACCATGGAAAAAAGAATAGAATAGCTAGAGATAAAAGAAAAGAAAAGAAAAATTTGTTGAAAAAGAATACTTTTTTAAGAAGTATTTTTATTTGTTTAAGTAATCTCACACCCAACATGGGGTTTGAACTCATGACCCTGAGGCTCAAGAGTCACATGCTCTTTCAACTGAGCCAGCCAGGTGCCCCAAAAAAGAATCCTTTTTAAAACCTGAAGAAATAGTAAGGGGTAGAAGGTTATTTAGGTCTAATCAATTATAGAAAGAAATGTTTTTGAAGTCCTGGCTGTGATCAATCGTTTAACAAATAAAATGAGAGTATACAGGGGCACCTGGGAGGCTCAGTCAGTTAAGCGTCCAACTTCGGCTCAGGTCATGATCTCACGGTTCATGGGTTCGAGCCCCACATCAGGTTTGCGCTAACTGCCAGCTCAGAGCCTGGAGCTTGTTTCAGATTCTCTATCTCCCTCTCTCTCTGACCCTCCCCTGCTCACGCCATGTCTCTATCTCTCAGAAATAAATAAAACATTAAAAAAATGTTTTTTAAGTGAGAGTATAATTTCTTCATAATTGTATTAAAGAAATGAATGCCAAATAAAACTGTAATTTCAAAAAGTTATTAAAAAAGAAACAATCAAAATGACATATTTCTAGAGCCAAAAGTGAAAAATGGATTCAGTGATCAGAAGGTCATTAGTAACCTTGGCAAAAACAAGTCCAGAAAGATAGGGTAGGGAGCCAGATTACAATGTGTTGAATAGCCAAGGGTGGTGAAGAAATAAGGACAGCCAAAATAAATATTCTTCTCTTGTTCAGCTGAGAAAGAAAGGAATGAAGAAAGAATGACAGTTAGAGAAGCCTGTAATTGGTATTTTGAAATCAAAACAAATCAAATATATGAATCATAAAAACAATGTAAATAATGAATATCTATTCCTCTTCTCCACTCACTATAAATTTCCTAACATAAATGGGATTGTACATATGTTGTCATCTTAAGGCTACTTTCAGCATACTGTGCTGTGACCAACAACACACACACACACATACACACACACACAACCACACCTGCCTAAATATCTTAGGTTTAATCTCAATAGCAAACCAAGAAATATAATTTAAAATATTTTTTGTCTACTAAATAAAGATGAGCCCAAAAATGCCATTGTTATGTCTCTTTTGAAAAGTAATATGAAAATGTATTAAGAGCCTTTGAATGTTCACATCATTTTTTTTTTAATTTTTAAAAAATATTTTATTTATTTCTAAGAGAGAGAGAGACAGCATGAGCAGGGGAGGGTCAGAGAGAGGGGGAGACACAGAATCTGAAACAGCCTCCAGGCTCTGAGCTGGCTGTCAGCACAAAGCCCAACGCAGGGCTCAAACCCCATGAACCATGAGATCATGACCTAAGTCAAAGTCGGACGCTTAACCAACCGAGGCACCCAGGCACCCCGAATGTTCACATCATTTAAATCAACAATTCTACTCTAAGATTCTATTCCAAATAAGTAACTCTAACTGAAAAGAAATCTCTGCATACAAATATATACAAATAGGTTCAAAACCCAAATATTATACAAAAGAGAATAATGACTAATTATATCAAATCCACTCAATAGAATATTATGCAGCCTTTATAGAAAGGATGCTAATAGCATGAACTTTAGGGCCAGAAAGACCTATACATTCAGGTGACAGACTACAGCACTCATAAAAGCTATAGAACTTGGGCAAGTGATTTAAATTTCCAGACACTCATTTCTTCACGTGTATGTCAAATGACACAATTTTACCTTGCATCAAAGAAGGAATATTTCTACTCTTTCATTCCACCCTTCTGCTTCTGCTTACCTCTTTGTAGCTGTTCCCTTCTTTCCATCCACAGGAGTAGTAGTTGCTAATCTAATTGTACTGAGCACAGCAAAGGGATTTAGAAGGGAATAGCAAAGGTGAATGAAGATATGGGACTTAGTATTTTCACACATTTACTCTTGCCCTTTCTACCCTCACATGATAAGAAATATAGGCAAAGTTGGCCTCATTTGGACAAGCCCAGCCATCTCTCTTTTATTTTCTCTTTTGTTCTAAGGAACATCAGCTAAACTTAGGCTAAGACTGGTTCTGTGGACCCAGCTACCCTTCTGTCTCCTCCGGTCCTGAAGATACTGGTCCCAAGATTTAGACTATAAGGAGGCAAATGGGAAGAGGCAAGAAGGAAAATGATGATGGTGGTGAGGGTTGCTTAAGTCTTACACAGAAACAGTCACCATTTTTTTTAAATACTAAAAGGAAATAAACTAATACATTCATTATTGTTGCCTTTGGATATTGATAATTGCAATTTTCCATTCTTCTTTTCCATATCTTCTCAATTTTTCTATAATAAAGATATTATTTTAATAATAAGGTTATTATTAAAGGAAGTACCTATGCCTAGACTAAAATTATAAACAGAAAAGATAAAATTGTCATCTAGATTTATGCTGTTTAAATCTAGCCCTCAGTAAAGACAGAGCTTAAACTCATAAGTGCCACAGAGGTGAAATACCTGAAAAACTATTTGTAGCTCTGGAGCTAAGTGTATATTTATTAGCTGGCTTTCAGGGAAATGGTATACCGCTGATGCTTACCCTCTCAACATCAGGCAGACAATCGAGCAGGTCAACAGTATACTTAGAGTCACTTGGGTCGTTCTCACATCCACTTGATGACATTTTCAAAGGGTTTTTTGCCATTGCATCTATTACAGCCTCATAAAGCTGCTTTGCTATCAGAGGAGAAGGAAGTTCTCTTAGATAGTCCTTAAGAACACCTTTAAAAAACAAAGACAGAGATAGCAATTGGTCTTCAGAATAAAATAAAAACTGTGGTGAATTATTTTAATTGAAATGTTGTTATAATTAACCTTTTAAAAATTTTTTTTAAAAGGTTTTACTTATTTTTGAGAGAGAGACAGAGACAGTGTGAGCAGGGGAGGATCAAAGAGAGAGAGGGAGATACAGAATCTGAAGACAGGCTCCAGGCTCCGAGCTAGCTGTCAGCATAGAGCCCGACGCGGAACTCGAACCCATGAACCATGAGATCATGACTTGAGCCAAAGTCAGACGCCTAGCCAAATGAGCCACCCAAGTGCCCCTATAATTAACCTTTAATGTTCTGAAAATAATAAAAGCAACAACAACAAATAAACTATTATAACAAAATACTACCATTTTGTATTCTTATAAATTATCATGGTAATTGACTTCTTGTTTTGAAAGCATGCTAAAATAATTTCCAAGTATCATACACATTAGGTTTATTATTTATAAGGTGAACAATTCGCAGTACATATACTCTATTGATTCTGGCCCTCTATAAATGCATATAAAATATAAAACATATAAAACAAAAGTTGAGAAAGCAAGGCATACTAATATTTATTGTAAATTATTCCAATTACATGGATGTTTAATTTCTAGACTTTTATTTGATAAAGAATACCAACTGTCCATAAACAACATGGTGTTTCATAATCCTGTGTTGTACATCTGAAGGTTGTTTTGTTTATTTGCTGATGAGAAACAGGATTCTCCCTTACACTGCTTTGTAGATTTTGGGGTTGTATCCAAAAAGAAGGATGGATCAAAATACCTGCTTGAATAAACTGAAATCACATCTTGCAATCAGATTTTTAAAAGTGGGGCTGGGAATTTTGATAAATTAGGGGTAACTTATTTTGGGAAAGGATAAATTTAATATGTTTTCTTTTTTCTTTTTTTACTTAAGGCATAACTGATACAAGAGTAAATCCCAAAAGTTCTCATCACAGGAAAAAAAATTCTAACTATGCATGGTAATGGATTTGGAACTATGTAATGTTAAGTAGACTTATTGTGATCATTTCATAATATATACAAATATTGAATTGCTATATTGTACACACGAAACTAATATAATGGTATACAACTATACCTCGATAGAAAAAAAGTGGTCCAAAGGACTTGCAAATAAGTGAGCTATATAAATATATTTCTCCTTTAATATTTTTATGTGTCTTAAACATATTTACAAGTGGTTGGATAATCTCAAATGCTTCAGCATTGTATGAAAGGAAAAAAGTCATTCCTAAAATCAAATAAATAAAACCAAAAGCCAAGAACAGACATCATCACACTTGTCACTCTAACAGGAGAGGAGGAAGTCAATTCCAAACACACCTCAGTGGTTATGAACTAAGAGAGATCACGTATGGTAGAGGAAAAAGGAAACAGTGATTTATGGATGTTACATAAAAGCAAGGTAGGTAAGGCACTAGCTAAAACCTACAATATGATCACAAGGGAGATCAGGTGATTTTCGGATATCAAAAATCTAAAAATAAACAATATCGATTCAGAACATGCTCTCAGCTAAACTGAGAACTTAGACTGCTTTTTGTGGTTATCCCAAATGATTTTATGAATTTCATAATTTTTATATGCCTGACTGGTATCCATGAAATAACAAAAGTACAATCCCCATCCAAAGAAACACATATATTATACTTACTGAAAGGCTCTACTAAATTGATTATTTTCAGGAATAAAACTATATACTCTTTCATTAATTAAATGGTGGTTTGGTAAAAATTTTTACAGAGTTGTAATGATTTATGGTTTTCCATGATATTTTCTTAGGCCACATTCCACAAATTACAGCTTCCCAGAAGTTGTACAGTACTGCGTATAATGCTTTACTATGATAGCATTTTCATTTTAAAACCAAAATCAGGCTAAATATGGCTTTCACATTTATGTGAAGCAAAATTTATACTTTATGTAGTTTTAAGACACTGATATCCTAGTGTCTCATTACCTGTAATCAAAAGTAATTACACACTTGTTGAAAAGTAAATTATCCATCAAATAAGGAAACTTCAGGTTGTAGTAAAAGGGAAAAACAGTAAAGAAAAAAACTGTCTTTTTGATAAGACTTTATGGAACAGAATTTGTATTCAATCAGAAGGACTAACGACCTTTTTAGGTGATGAAAGCAAAAGAAGCAAGTGGAAGTGTTAGATCTCTTGTTTTTTTCATCTACAGTGCTTATATTGCAATCTCAACTAGGTACTTTGCATTAATATGAACTACATCATCTTTTTCTTAATGGAACCTATTCAAAAATCACATACTGCTAGATAGGATATTGAAATGACTGGTGTGTAATATATTTTAAACCTTCATTTTTTGGTTAGCATAAATTTCCTTTAATTTTCATTTTCAGTAGGACTTCATTTGGGGTTTACTGTCTATGAAGCCAGTATAAAGTTTTACAATGTAGTAATTCTGGATTCCAAGTCATTTAAGATGAAAAATGAAATGTGAGAGGTGCCTGGGTGGTTGAGTTGGTTAAACATCTGACTTTGTTCGGCTCAAGTCGTGATCTCACCAGTCATAAGGTTAAGCCCTGTGTCAGGCTCTGTGCTGCCAGGCTGACAGCACACAGCCTGCTTGAGATTCTCTCTGTCCCTTCCCTGCTCACTCTCTCTCTCTCTCTCAAAAATAAACATTTAAAAAAAAGAAAAAGAAAAATGAAATGTGAAGTTACTTAAGAAAACTAATTTTCTTCTATAATGTCTAAGTCTTCATCATCCTCTTCATCATCATCTTCTGCCTGTTGATCCTTTCTTAGTCAGCAGTGACTACCTGTTCTATTTCACATACACACTTAGTTGACAGTGATCTTTGAAGAGCTGACTTTGGATTTGCTCTTACAATATCTAAACAGGATGAATAATCTGGTTGATCTGGACAATTTCGGAAAACTTCTAGATCTTCATCAGTGTTTTGTATATTTTGGCAGGTAGCAGTGCAGACCTTTAAAGCTTTGCCATGAAATAACATTTTAATAGTGATAAATTCTGAAAATATAGTCTTTATGTCCTTTATTTTCTACTTTACAAAATTGCCAATAGTTTCCTCCAGATGACAAGTTGTTCAGGTAGCATTCACTGTAGTTCTCTGCAATTAAGTTTCAGCCTTATAAAACATTTTTTTAAAGATCAAAAGTTAGGGGGACCTGGGTGGCTCAGTCAGTTGAGCATCTAACTTTGGTTCAGGTCATGATCTCACAGTTTGAGTTCAAGCCCCATATCAGGCTCACTGCTATTAGTGCAGAGCCCGCTTCTGATCATCTGCCCCCCTCACTCTACCCTTCCCCCACTTGTACTCTCTCAAAAATAAACAAACATTAAAAAACAAACAAAACAAACAAAAAAGGTCAAAAGTCAAAAGATACAATAATATGTCAATCAGATGGGTTTTGCTGATGTGTTCTTTCTGAGTTAACTGACTGGCTTTCCAGTTCTTGCTATAATGTTACTTTGAGGTTATCTCATTTTATTTTCACAATGGTTCATAGCTTTCAAAGGTTCAACTACTTGGTTTCAAGTCTGTCAACCTTCACTTGTTGATAATACTCAAGTTTGGCAAACTTATCTGCAAAGATTTTTAGGCCCTGCTTTCTTCCTTTCTCTCTGTTTTTGTCTCTCTCTCTCTCTGTCTTTTCCTCCCTCCTTCTTTCCTTCCTTCCTTCCTTTCCTCTGTTATTTTTTCAGGCCCTGCTCTAGACCTGGGCTCCCTATAGAGGCATACAGGTTGATTTCATTCACCAGTTTTTTTTTTTCTTAAATAGTTTATTGTCAAGTTGGTTTCCATATAACACCCAGTGCTCATCCCAACAAGTGCCCTCCCCCATGCCCATCACCCCCCTTCCCCTCTCTCCCACCCCCAATCAGCCCTCAGTTTGTTCTCAGTATTCAAGGGTCTCTCATGGTTTGCCTCCCTCCCCCTCCCTAACTATTTTTCCCCTTCTCCCTCATGCTCCTTTGTTAAGTTCCTCCTACTCCACCTGTACATGCAAACATATGGTATTTGTCCTTCTCTGCCTGACTTATTCTGCTCAGCATAACACCCTCTAGTTCCATCCATGTTGCTACACACGCCACGTTTCTTTCTTTCTCATTGCTATGTAGTATTCCATTGTATACATATACCACATCTCCTTGATCCATTCGTCAGTTGATGGACACTTAGGCTCTTTCCACGTTTTAGCTATTGTTGAGAGTGCTGCTATGAACATTGGGGTACATATGCCCCTATGCATCAGCACTCCTGTATCCCTTGGGTAAATTCCTAGCAGTGCTACTGCTGGGTCATAGGGGAGTTCTATTGCTAATTTTTTGAGGAACCTCCACACTGTTTTCCAGAGAGGCTGTACCAGTTTACATTCCCACCAACAGTGTAGGAGGGTGCTCATTTCTCCACATCCTCACCAGCATCTAGAGTCTCCTGATTTGTTAATTTTAGCTACTCTGACTGGCATAAGGCGGTATCTCGGTGTGGTTTTGATTTGTATTTCCCTGATGAGGAGGGATGCTGAGCATCATTTTATGTGTCTGCTGGCCATCTGGAGAGGTGTCTGTTCATGTCTTCTGCCCATTTCTTCACTGGATTATTTGTTCTTTGGGTGTGGAGTTTGAGGAGTTCCTTATAGATTTTGGATGCTTGCCCTTTATCTGATATGTCATTTGCAACTATCTTTTCCCATTCAGTCAGTTGCCTATTAGTTTTACTGACTGTTTCCTTTGCTGTGCAGAAGCTTCTTATCTTGATGAGGTCCCAGTAGTTCATTTTTGCTCTTGATTCCCTTGCCTCTGGGGATTTGTCAAATAAGAAATTGCTGCGGTGGAGGTCAAGAAGGTTGTTTCCTGCTTTCTCTTCTAGGGTTTTGATGGTTTCCTGTCTCACATTCAGGTCCTTTATCCATTTTGAGTTTATTTTTGTGCATGGTGTGAGAAAATGATCTAGTTTCATTCTTCTGCATGTTGCTGTCCAGTTCTCCCAGCACCATCTTTTAAAGAGGCTGTCTTTTTTCCACTGGATACTCTTTTCTGCTTTGTCAAAGATTAGTTGGACATACATTTATGGGTCCAGTTCTGAGTTCTCTATTCTATTCCATTGGTCTATGTGTCTGTTTTTGTGCCAATACCATACTGTCATGATGATTACAGCTTTGCAGTAGAGGCTAAAGTCTGGGATGGTGATACCTCCCGTTTTGGTTTTCATCTTCAATATTACTTTGGTTATTCAGGGTCTTTTGTGGTTCCATACAAATTTTAGGATAGTTTGTTCTAGTTTTGAGAAGAATGCTGGTGCAATTTTGATTGGGATTGCATTGAATGTGTAGATTGCTTTGGGTAGTAATGACATTTTAACAATATTTATTCTTCCGATCCATGAGAATGAAATGTTTTTCCATTTCTTTGTGTCTTCTTCAATTTCCTTCATAAGTTTTCTATAGTTTTCATCATACAGATCTCCTATATCTTTTGTTTGGTATTTTATGTTTTTTTGATACATCACATTAACAAAAGAAAAGATAAAAACTATATGATCCTGTCGATAGATGCAAAAAAAGCATTTGACAAAATACAGCATGCCTTGTTAATAAAGACCCTTGAGAAAGTCAGGATAGAAGGAACTTACTTAAACATCATAAAAGCCATCTATGAGAAGCCCTCAGCTAACATCATCCTCAATGGGGAAAAACTGAGAGCACTCCCCCTGAGATCAGGAACACGACAGGGATGTCTACTCTCACCACTGTTGTTTAACATAGTACTGAAGTCCTAGCATCAGCAATCAGACAACCAAAGGAAATCAAAGACATCAGAATTGATAAAGAAGAAGTCAAACTCACTTTTTGCAGATGAGATGATACTGTATATAGAAAACCTGACAGACTCCACGAGAAGCCTACTAGATCTGATCTAGGAATTCATCAAAGTTGCAGGATACAAAATCAGCGTACAGGAATTGGTTGCATTTTTATACACCAATAATGAAGCAACAAAAAGAGAAATCAAGAAACTGATCCCATTCACAATTGCACAAAAAACCATAAAATACCTAGGAATAAACCTAAACAAAGACATTCACCAGGAGTTCTACTTTGTCTCACAGTCAGGCAATTTTGTGCACATAAGCAACAAAGATTTGGCACAGCTCTCCAAAATGTGTCTCCACATTTGTGACAACATCTTGCAGTTCTCTGGTTTGAGAGTCCTGGGTTTCCAACCTGTGCCTCAGCATCTTGCCTTGGGCACAGCCGGGGACCCTGGGGGCCAGGATCCAACAACATGGGCTCTGACATGCCTGAGCATGCACTAGAGTGCAAGGTGTTACCTCTTGGAGCCCCCACTCCCATCTAATAATCTTTTCAATTTTGATAGTAATATGATTCATTAGCTTCTTATGGATCCTTTCATGTTTGTTTATGTAAATATAAATAATGTATTACTATTATTATCCTTTATTACATAAAACATAGCATATTATGTCCTGTTCTGTTTCTTGCTTTTTCATTTAACATCCCTGAGATCTCAGTATGCAGAAAGCTCCCTTAATCAGTTTTACAGCCACATCACAGTATTCCAAAGCAGCTCTTGTTGGGGCCAGAAAAACAGACCAGATGTTCCAGCCAACATGGAGCAATGGGGACCAGATTTAACCTGCTGCCTGCAACAACTGGGAACACCAGATAAAATATCTGAAAAAAACCAAAAACCTATGTCCAACACATTGGACATCAGGCAAAGAAGGATAGTGATTCCTAAGGGATGGGAAACTAATGAGGTGTGTTCATAACTGCCTTATTGTCTGAAAGCCTTTCCAAGTCACAGTAAGGAGGTTCAAACACAGGTAGCTAGTAGGTCCAGCTAAGTAGAGGAGAAGAAGCTAGAAGACCAAGGAGGTCAAAGTAGCTAGAGCTTACAGGACAGAATATTAGAAAGTAAATAGCTGCTCAAAACAAAAACAAAAACAAAAACCTTTCCAAGAATCCCCCTGAGTCTCTGAGTACTGATCAGCACATGCAGGTGAGGAAACTAACCAACACTAGAGAAGGAACCACCCAAAAAGATTAAAGGGAACAATTTCAGGAGCTTACACTAGCAGGCAATAGCTCCTGTTCTGAGCAACTAAAGTGAAAAACTTCATAACTCATGAGATTTGGGTATAGTACTCTTATAGGTTGAGTTGCGTCTTCCACGAAAATATATTTAAGTCTTATCCCACAGTACCTCAGAATGTGACCTTGTTTGGAATAGGATCTTTATAGAGATAATCAATGACTTAAATACTGACTTAAAATTAAGTCAGTAGGGTGGGCCCTAATACATTATGACTGTTGTCCTTATAAAAAGGGAATTTAGACACAGAGACAGATAGACATAGAGGCAAGAGGATGTGAAGAATCATGAGGAGAACTTTGTGAAGACACAGAACTGGAGTGATGTATCTGTAAACCAAGGAATGTCAAAGACTGCCAGAAAAAAACCAAAAGCTATGATGAAGCAAGGAAGAATTTCCCTACAGGTTTCAGAGGGAGCAAGACCCTGCTGACACCTTGATTTTGGACTTCCAGCCTCCAGAACCATGACGCAATAAATTTCTGTTGTTTTAGTCATCTAGTTTGTGGCACTTAGCTACAGCAGCCATAGGAAATGAATATGATTACAAAGAAGAGTTTTGCTTTAGTAGTGAATCAAAGAAATACAAAAAGAGAAGCCTTATTCAAAAGCTGCTTTCATTTGGCTTGTAAGCACAACTACAAAGAATCTAACTGTTCCCAAGTAACTTAATTGTATTCCAGAACAAAGCCAAGAGTGTCTATAAAATAAAAAATATATATATATAGGATCCAGGAAGGTAAAATTCACAACATCTGACATCCAATAAAAAATGACCATGTATATAAAGAAGCAGGCAAATATGATCTACAATGAGGAGAAAAATCAACTGTGAACTAACTCAGAAATGACATAGCTGATAGAATTAGTAGACAAGGACCTTGCAACAGTTATATGGTATTCTCTATGTTCAAGAAGCTAGAAGACTGAACATACCAAATAGAGACACAGAATGTTTGAAAAAAGGATCAAACTTCTAACAGTGAAAATTAAAATATCAGAGATTAAAATGTAATGAATGAAATTAATATGAGCAGAGAAGATTAATGACTTAAAGACAACAGCAATAGGAATAATCTGAAATTAAACAGAGAGATTGAAAAAAGACTAGAAAAAATGAACAGAATATTGGTGAGCTATAAAACAAATACAAGTGTAAGTCTTTAAAAGAAAACGGGAGGTAGAAAATGGGGGAGTCAAAACCACAATCATAGTTGAAGATTTCAACATGCCTCTTTTAACAAGAAGAAAGAAAACACATAAAGACATGGAAGACTGGAACAACATTATTAATCAACTTGACTGCATTGATAATTATAGCATATTACATCTCTAAACACATTCTTCTCAAGGGTTCAGATGAAACATTTACCACACAGAAAAGCATATCCTTAACCTTAAGATAAGTTTAAGTAAATACAAAAAGATTAAAGTCACATGAATTATAATGGAATTAAATGAGAAATTAACAATTAAAAAAATCTGTAAAATTCCCTAATATTTTGACACAAACTAACATATTTCTAAATAATCGATGAATCAAAGAAAAGAGAAAAAGGAAAATCAGAAAATGAGGGGTGCCTGGGTGGCTTAGCTGGTTGGGTGTCTGACTTTGGTTCAGGTCATGGTCTCAGGTTCACGGGTTCAAGTCCCATGTCTGGCTCTGTGCTGACAGCTCACGCCTGGAGCCTACTTCAGATTCTGTATCTCCCTCTCTTTCTCTCTCTCTGTCCCTCCCTCTTCCCCTTCCCCACTCTCAAAAATAAATAAACATTTAAAAAAATTTTTTAAAGGGAGCCTGGGTGGCTCAGTTGGTTGAGCATCCAACTTCAGCTCAGGTCTGATCCCATTGCTGCGAGTTCAAATCCTGCACTGGGCTCTGTACTGACAACTAAGAGCCTGGAGCCCACCTCAGATTCTGTATCTCCCTCTCCCTCTGCCCCTCCCACACTTGTACTTCATTTCTCTCTCTCAAAAAATAAACATTTTTAATTAAAAAAATTTTTATAGAAAGAAAGTATTTGAACTGAGTGAAAGTAAAAACACAACACATTGAAATTTGTGGGATGAGGTTAAATAAAGCTGAATTAAGAAGGAAATCTGTAGCACTAAGTGTCTACATAAGAAAAGAAGGAAGGTCCCAAATCAATGGCTTCAGTTTTTCTCTTAAGAAAATAGAAAAAAAGGAGGAAAGTATATTCCAAGTGAGCAGAAGAAAGGAAAATATAAAGACCAGAATAATGAATGAAGACCAGTAATGAATGAAATAGATACTAGAAAGCAATAGACAAAATAAACGAAATCAAAATTTGGTTCTTTGAAAAGATCAACAAAATTGACAAACTTTCAACTAAGCTGACCAAGGAAAAAAGACAGAAGACTCAAATTACTAAAATCAGTAATGAAAGAGAGGACATCACTACCAACCTTATAGAAATAAAAATGATTATTAGTGAATATAATGAATAACTGTATGGCAATAAATTAGGTAACTCAGATGAAAGTTAGAACTCATAGAAAGATATAAACTATTAAAAGTAATCCAAAAAGAAAGAGAAAATCTGAACAGATTTATAAAACAAATTTTTTAAGATTATTTATTTTGAGAGAGAAAGAGAGCATTAGCAGGGTAGAAGTGGAGAGAGCAGGGGGAGAGAGAATCTCAAGCAGACTCTGTGCTGTCAGTGCAGAGCCCAATACAGAGCTCAAACTCATGAACCATGAGATCATGATCTGAGCCTAAATCAAGAGTCAAAGGCTTAACCAATTAAGCCATCCAGGTGCCCCTGAATAGATTTATAATAAGATACTGAATTACTAATTTCTGAAACTTCCCGCAAGGCAAAGCCCAGCCCCAGATAGTTTAATAGTTTAATGCTACCAAATATTGAAAGAACTGATACTAATTTTTCATAAACTCTTATCAAAAATAGAAAACACTTCCCAACTCATTCTGCAAGACCAATATTACCCTAATACCAAAACCAGACAGACATCACAAGAAAACTACAGACCAATATCATGTAGGAATAGAGACACAAAATGCAACAAAATTCTAGCATATTAAATACAGCAACATATTAAAATATATATATCAGGACTAAGTGGGATTTATATCAGGAATGCAAGGGTTGGCTTAACATATGAAAACCAACTCATGTAATATACTATATCAATAGAATTAAGGACAAAAACCACATGATCATTTTAACAGACTAATAAAAATCACTGAGCAAAATTCAGCACACTTTCATGATAAAAACACCCAACAAACTTGGAATAGAAGGGAACTTCAACTTGCTAAAAGGTATCTATGAAAAATTCAGTTAACATCATAACTAATGGCCAAAAAGTGAATGCTTTTCTCCTAAAAATCAAGAACAAGATAAGGATGTTCACTCTTGCCACTGCTATTTAACATTACATTGGAGGTTCTAGCCAAGGTAACTAGGCAAGAAAAAGAAATAAGAAGGATTCACCTTAGAAAAAGAGAAGTAAAAATATCTCTATTTGTAGACGACATAATCTTGCATATAGAAAATCCTAAGGAATCCACTAAAAAACAGAATAATTGAATTTAGCAAAGTACAAATTCTGTATGCAAAACTCAACTGTATTTTTTAAATTTTTATTTGAGAGAGAGAGAGAGAGTGCACGGGGAGAAGGGCAGAGGGAGAAAGAAAGAGAATCTTAAGCAGGCTCCATGCTCCGTGCAAAGCCCAACGCAGGGGCTCAATCTCACAATGGTGAGATCATGACCTCAGCAGAAATCAAGTCAGATGCTTAACCAACTGAATCACCCAGGTGCCCCCAAACTGTATTTCTATGCACTAAAAATGAGCAGTCCGAAAAGAAAATTAAGATAATTCCATTTACAACAGCATCAAAAATAATTAAATACTTAGGAATAAGCTTAACAAAAGAAATACAAAACCCGTGCTCTGAAAACTAAAAATCATTTATGAAAAAAATTTTTAAAAACTTAAATAGACAGCTATCCCATGTTCAGAGATCAAAAAACCAAATACTGTTAAAATGAAAATACTCTCCAAATTGACCACAGATTCAACATAAAACCTATCAAAATCCCACATAGTGTTTTCACAGAAATTTACAAGCTGATCCTAAAATTAGTACCAAAATAGCTAAAAAAGCCAAAAAAGTCCAAAAAATATTGAAAAAAAAGATCATTGGTGGATTAAACCCTCCAAATTTCAAATTTTACTATAAAATTTGATTAATCAAAAACAGTGTGGTACTAATATAAGGACAGACATATCAATGTATGAAATAGAATTGAGACTCCAGAAATAAACTCTCATGTTTATGGTCAATAAATTCTTTTTTTTTTTTTTTAATATTTTTATTTATTTCTAGGAGAGAGAGAGAGAGACAGCGTGAGCAGGGGAGGGTCAGAGAGGGAGTCACAGACTAAAACAGGCTCCAGGCTCTGAGCTGGCAGTCAGCACAGAGCCCGACGCGGGGCTCGAACCCACGAACCGCGAGATCATGACCTAAGCGAAAGTCGGACGCCCAACCGACTAAGCCACCCAGGCGCCCAATGGTCAATAAATTCTTGATAAGGTGCAAAGACAATTCAATGGAAAGAAAGTAGTCTTTTAATAAATAGATTTTGGATGGGTCATTTGAATGTTAAAATCACTTAGGACAAAGACAGAACTTTTGTTTGAAATATAACCATTGGTGAAGCATCAAAATGTTCACTGGTGGCACATGGGTGGCTCGGTCAGTCAGTTGAGTATCTAACTCTTGATTTTAGCTTGGATCGTGATCCCAGGTCATAGGATAGAGCCCTGCATCCAGATCTGCCTTGAGTGTGGAGCCTGCTTGGGTTTCTTTCTTTTCTCTCTGTTTCTCTCCCTGATCGTTCTATCCCTCTGAAATTAAAAAAAAAAAAAAAAAAAAAAGTTCGCTGAATAAATGGGAATGTCCAAGAGTTCTGCAGATAATGTTAAATAGGAAAGACAGAGGCAGTGTAGGAATGTGCCATGAGCCTCTAAAGAGCTTTATTCTCAGAACAGCGTGAGTTTCTGCTCAACAGTGAAAAGATAATAATCCGGAAATAGTGCTGGGAAATCAAGAGTATATTGACCAAACTTCTTCCTGACATATAAGAAGAAATAGAATATATATAAAGAGTTTGACATATGATAACAATCAATACATGTAAGATGTACAGTGATGATAACAATAAAGCATTCTATACACCACAGACATGCAATAATTGTTTATTCCCATTTCCTAATTTATATCATGTGATTTTCTTTTTTACTACCATCATTAGTTTTGCGGTCTAAACCTATCTACAGTGAATAGCAACATCTGATGTAAAGAGGACAACTGAGTTACAGTTAGAGAGCGAAAATCCAATTTTCTGTAGCTGCCGAATAAAGACACTACTAACCCTCTAGGGCATTATTTAAAAAAAAAAAAAAAATAGAAAAGATTCCACATGTATTCTTTGACAAAGCAAGACTTGTTAGTTCTAACAAAACTTAATATGCCCTGGTAGCTTGAGACTCACCCTACAATGCAATTAAATCAAATTAAAACCTAAAAGATCTCCAGAACAGATAATGCTATAGTTTAGTATAACACATATTTCAAATACCATTATCCTTCGTATAATATGCTAAACCACCACTAACAGAAATGAAATTTTATTTTATTTTATTTTTTTTTTTTTTGCAAATAGTTTATTGTCAAATTAGTTTCCACATAACACCCAGTGCTCATCCCCACAAGTGTCCTCCTCCATGCCCATCCCTCCTCCCCCCCACATCCATCAGTCCTCAGTTTTTGTCAGCATTCAAGAGTCTCTCATGGTTTGCCTCTCTTCCTTTCCTCCACCATTTCCGCCCTTCTTCTCCCCCCTTGGTCCTCTGTTAAGTTCCTCCTAATCCTCCTATACGTGCACACATATGATATTTGTCCTTCTCTGCCTGACTTATTTCGCTCAGCATAGCACCCTCAAGGTCCATCCATGTTGCTACACATGGCCAGATTTCATTGTTTCTCATTGCCATGTAGTATTCCATGGTATAGATAAACCACATCTTCTTGATCCATTCATCTGTTGATGGACACTTAGGCTCTTTCCAGGTTTTAGCTATTGTGGAGAGTGCTGCTATGAACATTGGGGTACATGTGCTCCTATGCATCAACACAGAAATGAAATTTTAAATTAACCCAAGTTCAAGATTACTTACTTCACTATAATTTGAGGGCAAATAAGGGAGAATTATTATTAATACCAAGCACTTAAAGTCTGTTCAATGCACATTATGTTCAACAAAGTAAAAGTTATAGCTCCTTTTCTGTATGTAGACATTAGAAAATTCTACATATAGAATAATTAAGTTCATTGGAAAAATAATCAAAAGATTTTATAAAATGATACAGAGAAGAGGTATTTATACTATGTTGTGACATATACTATGTAACTACCTATCAATCTAGAAGTTAGCTATATGACCTTATCCCAAAAACTTAGTGACGAGTATCTTAAGCCATACTGCTACCTTAACATCTTATTTATTTAGTTAGTTTTGAGAAAGAGAGAGAGAAAGAGAGAGAGAGAGAGAGAGAGAAAGCATGAGTAGGGTAGGGACAGACAGAGAGGAAACAGAGAATCCCAAGCAGGCTCTGTGCTGTCAGTGCAGAGCCTGATGGGAGGATCAAGCTCACAAACTACAAGATCATGACTTGAGCTGAAGTCAAGAGTCAGACACTTAACCAACTGAGCCACCCAGGCATCCCCATCCTTATCTTTCAAACACTTTGGTGACATAAAAACTTTAAGATACTAAGTTTGTGGTGACAATCTTTAATGCTACAGAAACTATGTATGGGAGACTAGGGAATAATTTACATGGAGAAATTTATTTAGTGCAACACAGTAAATCTTTTATCATGTACTTGAAGAAAATGCAGGCAATTATAGGTAAATAAAGAAGGAGTTCTGGCTACATCTTTTTTATTGTTTAAATTTTTTAATGTTTATTTATTTTTGAGAGAGAGAGAGACAGAGACAGAGATAGAGCATGAGCAGGGAAGGGGCAGAGAGAGAGTGAGACACCAAATCCAAAGCAGGCTCCAGGCTCTGAGCTGTCAGCACAGAGCCTGACATGGGGCTCAAACCCACGAACCATGAGATCATGACCTGAGCCGAAGTCAGAGTCTTAACTGGCTGAGCGACTGGCTCAGGTGCCCCTGGCTACATCTCTTAAGCTGTTCTGTAATAGTTATATAGTATGACACTATATGCCTCTCACCTTCATTCAGGCACAAGGACCAACACAGAAAAATTCTACTCATTCCCATGATAGAATAATAGGTAACTCTCTCTCTCCCCCTCTCTGTCTCTCTGTCTCTCTCTCACATATACACACACATTCTAATAACTAAAATTACTTCTACCTCTCAGAGACTGGTTTGTAGGACCTGTATTTTATTAATTCTCAATTTGCAAAATTCATTTTATTCCTCTACCTAGAACTCTGGCCCCAGATCTTCCAATGGTTAACTCTGTATCATATAGATCCTAGCTCAAAAGGCACTTCTCAGATGGACTTTCTTCTCTGATCACTCCAACTATGGGAGTCACCAAGTTAACTACTACCACCAATCAATATCATTCCCATTGCCCTAAGTATCACTCATAAGTTACTATATCTTACTATTCATTGGATTGGTTACTGATTCTCTTCCCCTATAAGAATACATACATGAGGGGGTACCTGGGTGGCTCAGTTGGTTAAGCGTCCGACTTCAGCTCAGGTCATGATCTCACAGTTTGTGGGTTTGAGCCCCGTGTCGGGCTCTGTGCTGACAGCCAGCTCAGAGCCTGGAGCCTGTTTCAGATTCTGTATCTCCCTCTCTCTCTCTCTCACCCTCCCCTGCTCATGCTCGCTCTCTCTCTCCCTCTCTCTCTCTCTGAAATAAATAAAACATTAAAAAAAAAAAAGAATACATACATGAGGACTGAGATACTGTTTATCTTGTTCACTTGTCCCTGGTGCCTAGACGAATGCATGACATATAATAAATGTTCAATAAATATTTAGTAAATAAACTAATTAGCTTCTAGATAGGGAAGGATAAGTAATTAAGTGGGTTCTGGTTATTCCTAACACCAGAGTCACCATCATGGCAGCACTCCAGGAATATGCAGTAATAGGTTTAAAACTCTGGTTCTGATTTCGAGGAAAAAAAGTAACAATCTTTCAGTATTTACCCTGTTAGCACTAAAACACGAATAATTTTTTTAAGTTTTTTTTTTACTAAATACGCAGGGAAAATAATAATAAAGTCACTATAGAATTACACATATTCACCTCAAAGACTTAGTAGATCACCATATCGTCACCTTTTAGTCCTCCTAGCTACCTGTATGTCTTTAATATGTAAGTGCTATTATAAAACCTAGTACATAGAAACTTATCCAACTAACTTAGAAGGAAGGAAAGGAAGTAAGGAAGGAAGGGAAGAGAGAAATGAAAAAACCATGTTCTAACTGTTATTTCCAAATGATCCTAATTGCCAGGTCTGGGTTCCACTCTGAGAGAGCATTTCAGCTATCTCTTACCACTCACCTACCTGGTTTTCCTCTTGAGCAAGTACTACAAGTCATGTGGCTTCCCATTTCCAAATTTTTGCTAACAGATTGCCCTCCTTCAACAGTGGTGGCTAAGTCCAGTTCACCTTTCAAAAGTTAGCTGAGGAGTAAACCTCTCCCAAGAAGTTTTCCCTAATTTTCCCACAATAAGTTAGGTGCTCCTCCTCATATATTATAATCAGCTGTCTCTGAGACTGTCTTCCCCCTTAGAATAATATTTTTTTAATGTTTTAATATTTATTTATTTTTGAGAGAGAGACAGAGCGTGAGCAAAGGAGAGGCAGAGAGAGAGAGAGACACACACACACACAGAATCCGAAGCAGGCTCCAGGCTCTGAGCTGTCAGCACAAAGCCCAACAAGGGACTTGAACTCATGAATCGCGAGACCATGACCTGAGCTGAGGTCAGATGCTTAACCAACTGAGCCACCCAGGCACCCCAGAATAGTATTCTTGAAGGTGGAGATTATCTTTTACACATCATTGTATTCCAAATGTCTTAGCAAAGTGTCTAGCATCTAGTAAGCATTCAATACATGACGGTTGGATGGATGGATACCATCCTTTTACTATCAACTGCAGGACTATGAAGATTAATGGACTAAATAATCTCATTCCTCAAGTGAGACACCATCCTCTGAGAAGAGGCCCTTATTCTCTGTCAGCACTCACTATAACAAAAAATTAACTCACCAGAACCAGAATACCAAAAATATAAATACAGAACCATGAAAATCATTCTTTCTCAGGTGAAACATCTATAGATTGTAAAGATCTATTAGAGTAGGTAGATTTGAACATAGTATCATTGATATTTCCTGAAGATAGTGCTAAAAATTAATTTTTTTAATCCATTAATCTACCCCCACCCAACCTCACTTACTCTTTCTGAACTTATTGCTTAATTTTAGTCATACTCTGTACATGTTACTCAGATAAATGGCTCTCTGTATTTTCTCTCAGTATATTTTGATTGCTAAATCTATTACCATTCCTTGGTGTTTTGCATTCCTTAGTATTTATACAATTTAGATGTCTATGTTCAATCCAGGTAAAGAAAAACAGAAATAATTTGAAAGTAAATGTGTCAGGGATCAGAGACATATAATACATATGGTGGAGAAAATGTATATTTAATATATATAAATGAAGATTATTAATGGCTTAAAGATAATTTGGGGGTTATTGCTGATCAAGTTTTCTTTTGAGATAACACAAAAGAATTAAGAATTTAAAAAGAATTAAAATAAGAAAAAGTCATGGTCAGATGAATATCTCAGTACTGAACTTAGATACTGATTGTGCAACTCTGCAATACGGTGTCTATTTTATAAATGGCAGACACATTAAAATTGGATATTCCTCCTTAGGAGGCTTATTCTTTTCTAATAATCACTAAATGATAAATATTTTTACTTTTATAATTTCTTCTCTTGTTCCTTTGATAAATAAGACCTATAAACAAATACGAATAGATCTCATACCTTAAATTGTGTACCCCATGAAAAATATGATTTGTCTAGAGTACTTCATATGTGTTCTAGACAAACCAACTGCTAAGAACACATTAAACTGTGAGTAAACTCTAACATCCACTTCATTAATATCTCATTTTTTTAGAACTACTAAACTATTAATTATATTTTCAAGTTTACTTAGAAATGTGAGTTCACATGGAACAAACACATAAGGCAACTTTATTACTGGCCAATTCTGCAAATCAACAATATCCATCACACTGAGACATGATGAGACTTTGTACATAATTTATTGTAATTCCAATATTTCTCAGACAAATTTTAAATCGTTTCATTGGTTTTTTATCAAGAAAGAAAATAGCTCTAGGTTCTTTGGAAAAAAAGCTTTCCTAAAATGAAAGCATATAAAGAATAAAGCAAAAAAAATACCCAATTCACAAATTATGGAGACTCTCAATTTTAGAAAAGAATGATATAAATCTAACATTCATTCATTGATATTGTTCATTCATCTCCACATGCTGCAAATTTCTAACTAAGGTCCTTGTCATATAGCAAATAATCAAATCAAACCACATCGTGTCATATTTTTAATTCATATATATTTGCACAATTTTTATTTCTAAGATAATGCCTCACCAATATGAAATTTCATTTCATTTAGTGATAGAGTGTAATTTCCTGGGAACTGCTATTTATAAAATCTCTCTTTAATGAATTCTTTACTGATTTTGTTAATTACAAATTATTAAGGGAAAAATTCTACATTTTTGTAAACATGATTCATTTTTTTTGTAGAAAGAATAAGCTTTCTTCCTTTATAAAAATAAAAGTAACCATTATCTCTGACTTACTAAAATTTAGAAGAAAGAAAAAGTACCCTGATTTATTGTCTCTCAGAATTAAAATCGTTGGGTTCAAAGTTTTGATTATCTAAGAGTATATATTAAATACATGAAAATATAGTCAGTCATTCAGAGTTCAGAGATTGGGAATCTCAACTCAACTCTTTGAAAAGTCTCAATACTAAAAGTAAGCTTTAAAGGATTACAACCAACAAAACCTCTTTAATATGTGCAGGTTGAATCTTCCTCAAATTTTCTCCTAGGCAATTAATTACATGTAAAATGAGAAATCAAATTAGAGAGATAAATAAGCAATATTACAGCATGAAAAAAAATGGCAGTTAATAGTAGAGGGAAGACAAAGAGCTATCAAAATACAAAGAAGATCTGAAGATACATACCAAACCATCTATAGGTGAAAGGATAAGATATTGAAGATATATTTCAAAATAATCCATGCCTAGGGAATAATCAAATGAAGGGTATAAAAGAGACAAGTTTGGTCATGTGTTGATTATAGAAGCCAGGTGATGGATAAAGAGGTTTTTGTCACAGTATTCTATCTACTTTTATATATGCTTGAAAACTTTGCTAATAAAATATGACAACAAAAATGAACATGGAATTATACGCCAGTCGTCCCTGAAGATATCTATTAGTGATGAACAATCTCATAATGGCCAAATTCAAATCCTTATTTCTGTTCCCATCTTACATGATCTCTCCATCAAATGACACTGCCTCACACCTTTCCTTAAACTCTGCTGTCTTTTGTTTCCCAAACTTTCTGACTGATTTCCTCTCAATCTCTTTAGCTGGATCGTCTTTGTCTTCATGCCTCCAAAGTCTGGAGTCCTCAAAGTTCTTGTCTTTTCAAACTTTATGGACAATCACAAGGTGTTAATTACAACAATATGCCAATGACCCTCACATTGCCATTTTTCACCTCCATGTCTCAGGAGTACTAGGAGTATATTTCCGATGCTATATATTGGAATATATTCACCACTTGGTAAATTTTACTACATCCTCTCCTTAGCTGTAGATGAGCACTTTCTATTTTGCCTCATATATCCACACAGATCACCTACTAATAACTCAAATTCAGGATATAAGTTTGAAAAGAACCCCAATTCATAGTCTTTTTTCATATTTCTCCACCAAAAGCAGTAGCTCTCCTCTTAGTTTTTTAGTTTCTGCAAATGGTACCAAATCAATGAGGTGTCAAACTCATGCTTGTCCAGCCCTCTCTTTCTTCATATCTTTTCAATTCTATTCTTTCCTCTTGTTACTGCTACAAGACTCCTTCACCTCTCATGACCTCTTTGCTGGTACTACTGCCAAGGCTCCCTAATTGGTTTTCTGTCCTCTGGTTTCTTCTCATTCCAATCCATCACACAGAGTTGCCAGATTAATATTCCTGAAGACTATCTCTCTAAAGATTTCACTCCCCTGCTCAAAAATCTTTGATGGGTCCCCTCCACCTCATAAATAAATCTGAACTCTCTCTATCCAGATAGTCAATGCCCTTTAAATTACCTAAGCTCCAATCAAACTGAACTCTGATGGTGTTTTATTTATTCCCCTATGAAGAAAACATACCCTTTTCCTTCTGCTACCTAGTAACAGCTAATGTAACATAGGTCTTATTTCTCCCCAATATTTATTGGTTGTTTGAGGGCAAGAACCATATCTTAGTACCTCCCCAGAGAAAATAACACAATGTTTGTGAAGGAAGGAAAAGAAGACTTCAGAATAAAACCCAATTAAATTTAGGCTACAAAATAGTATTTTATGTCTTTTTCCTACAGATGGAGTCTTTCCAGAAAGTGTACAGAGAATAAAAACTATTTATTACCTGTTATTACATTTATATCTGGGTACTGGTTTTCACATAGACCAACAGCTTTGCTATCTCTCTCAAAAGCCTCTCGAAGTTCTTTCTTGACTGCTGCCGAACCACATAATCGGTACAGGCCTACTACCTAGAAATAAAATTATGGCCACATTATGGTAAATTTGATAAAGAGAAAATGTAATAGCACAAAATGTTAAGTCACATGAACTTGATAATCAAATATGTTCTGATGACATTTAATTAAAAAATACCTCAAACAACTTTTGAAATCTCACCATAGACTATCTTCATCAGTTTAATAAAAACATTCTATTCTTTCATTTAAATTCAGACAATATACTATTATTTCTGTAGTGCTATCTTAAGATACAAGCCCTTTCCTTTAGTCTTATATGCTCGATCAGTATTTCCATGCCCTAAAGTCATGCCTTTTCACATCTTTTCCCTGAACTGAAGAAATGCAGCACAGTTGTTAAACAAGGGTTTGGGATTCCAGAAAGTTCCACTCTTTAACTCCTTGCTTAGTGAATTTGGGCAAATTATTTAATCTCTTTAAACTCAGTTTATCCATAAACAAGTATTATCATTGAAATAAAATTCCAGTATACTATTTGTGTGAAGTTACCTTTTTAGAAGAAAAAAAAGATCCTCAAGAAAAAATGATTTAACTTACTAAATTAATTCATTATAAAGTGACAGAGGAAATTCAATTAAAATAATATACTAAAATTAAAATAAGACCTTTAGTTCAAAATGTATATAAGGTGCAAAGATACCACCCACCCTACACTAAAAAGATTCATTTTTTAAACACAGTTCATATAGGAGATAAAATACTAAGTCTTAGGAAGTTCACTATATATTTACCGAGAAGAAATCAACAATGTGTCCTTAAAGAGAAAACATGCCTGATTAAGCAATCAGAGTTTTTTTTTTTTTTGTAAAAAATAAGCCTTAAAGAAAATTAAGAAAACTAAGTGGTTTTTGACTATATTTCCACATCAAAGACTGTTTAGGAAGCTGAATCACCTTGAATTGAAGGAAGTTATACAGAAATTATTTCAACAGAAATAAAGTAAACTCAGTGAGGATCCCCAAAGATTTGAACCAGGAATCACTTTAAAATCTTATAAACAGTCTAGAAAAAAGGAGTACACAAATGAAATTTCTAGGTGTACTTATAATACAAATCTCTCCAAGTCATTAAATAACTGATAGAACATAGAAGGTGGGTCTTGATATACAAAAATGTTACTATATGGATATAGAGAAATGTTATCTAAAATAGTTGAGATGATAAGCTATTAAGTATTAATTAGAAGACAGTAAGGAAACTGCAACTATTTCTAAGAGAAGGAAATGCAAGGTGCTGCTACATTCAAAAGGATCAACATAATATGGGAAACTAAGGGATGTACTGAGAAGGAAATTACAACTCTGATACAAATCAATAGTGCATTTGCATTGAGGACAGCATGTCCTATGTTAGTCCCATCATCACAAGACATGGTAGAACCACAGATGATCCAGAAAATGAAACTAAAATATTAAACAGGATCAAAAAAAAATGCTATTATATTAGAATAAACTAACTTAAGTAGAACCTTTCTGGTGTAGGCACACTTACAAAATCCCATAATCAAGTTCCCTTGAACTTGAGAAGGAGGTGAACCTAGAACAAATTAAAGAAAGTAATACTTCAGTAGTAATAAATTAATGGTAATATATTATCCACAAAGCTGAAAATACAAATGTAATTTTTAAAGGTGAATGAAAGAAGATAGATCTAATACAGAGATTTCAAGGAAAGGACATTTTAGGATATACCCCTACCTTCAGAGGCTGACTTCTTACATCAAACACTTCAAGTACATGCTTGATGCCCCTATCAGAGATAGAATTTGTTGGATAAACCAGGAATATGATTTCCATCGTAATTTTTCCCACTGAAAGCAGGGGATAGGTGGTAATAGCCTTCCAAGCAAAGCATTTGGAAGATGCCACAAACTATTTTTGTATGACTGTTAAAACCTGATGCTCATGATAACAAACACAAGAATAATTACTGACTAAAAATCTAAACAAAATTTAAGCAGTATGCTAGTCTGTAAAATATAGACACAATAAGCCTATTTCTCTGGCAGGATGGGGGAGACAGAGAAAAAACAAAAGAAACAAAACAAACAAAAAAAGGTGTTTAAAAACTGCAGTTCCAAATGTACTACTATAAGTTTTACTTTATAGTTCATAGGAAATAATTCTTTATTAAAATAACTATTTCTAAACTTTAAATATAGAAATAAAAAGCATTGCTAAAAATATTTTGTTGGTATTTAAAATAAATTACAACAGTCTTAGCTATAAAGAAAAGAAATGTTCAAAGACTACTGGGGATATAACAAAACAATCAGTAGCTAGTTGCAAAAGGCACTCACTAGCCAAATTTGGGATAATTTAAGCTTCAAAGAATAATCACTTTAATTGATTGTAACAAATTGAATAAAAACTCATGAAAAAAATTAAGTCATATATCCATTCTTATAAAATATTTCCAAAAATAGATTGTAAAAGTACAGTGCTATTTGAGTTACTTTAAAATTCAGTTGTAAAAGTTTATTTAATAATTTTGAAATTGGCCTAATCTCTAAACTTTTTACATGCTGCCTGAAAAAAAGGGGAACAAAACAGAGAATCTTAAGAAAAAGTAACTGGACCAAAAGTTGGACTAGAAAATAAAAGCCTTACTCTCACATAGAAAATATAAAATCAATCTGAATAATATATTTGAGAAGAAGTTTCAAAAGTTCAGATGTTGTACCTCTTTACCTTCAGGAAACTACTGCATCTATATTTACAGTTATAAGCAAATAAGACCCATAGAGATTAAGTGACTTGCCCAACATCACACAGCTAATTAATAATGGAGGAGAAATCAGTACCTAAGTTTCCTACATCTTAATACAAAATCCAAGTAACTTACTTACAACTGATTTTGTAGTTTCCACATCATGTTCAAGGTGAGTTATTTTAAACTCTTTTCTACACATAAAGAAATCATAATTCTAATTTGTTGATATTTACCCTTGATGTTTTTAATCAATGTTATAAATCCTGATAGAACTAAAGCAGAAATACCTCAGAACATACTAATTTTAGACTTAATTTTTTAATTTAAACAATACTGTACCTCAATAATATCCTCAGTGATATGCTGTTTCTTATGGTCATAGTCCACATGTATTAAATGAAAAAAAGATAAGGTCTACAACTAGTTAACATTACATATCTTCTTATATATAACACCAGGTAACACCAGGTTTTTTGTTTGTTTTAATGGGCTGCTTTTACATTTTATTATATTATATTATTTTATTATTTTATTTTATTTTATTTTATTTTATTTTATTTTATTTTACCTTCTCACTTAAAAGGAAGAGAGAATGAGACATGTTCTTATTAATAGGACCTCTCCTCCTCCTCCACACTATCCCAAAGTTCAGAGACAAATAAGCTTTTGCTTCTTGAAGAGCGGGATGGGGAGGGGAAGGAATAAGGGCAGGGAGTTAGTTTTAGGAGCATAGCAAGGTTTTAAGATTCATTGTTGGAATTCTGTACCACAGGAATGTCAAACCATGCAGAAACATTCCTTAAATGAGTTAGTCTTTGCCTGTGGCAGCCCTGGCTTTTCCTAGGAATGCCACTGTAAAGCAATCCTGATATCTAGGTATAAAACCCACGCAGCTCTGCATCACAACATAAATTGTGGAACCACCTAGCATGCTCTCAAATGTTCACTGACAACATAGGTGAAGATGTGAATTATACCCTAAACAATAATGAAATAAAAATTAAAAATAGGAATGAGAAAACGTCTCAAATGGATTTTTCAAACCTTACCTTGAATTCCTTCCCCCAAGACCTACTATAAATTTAATTAAGGTAGATAAGAATACATCAGGAGGTAGTAGAGAAACTGAAATAATACCTGACAGCCTCTCTTTTCAATTTCCAGAATGCATTTATGTATCAAGAGTGGCACCATCAGTCCTATATTTTCTTTCTCTACAACTTTTCGAATATCAACACCAAATATCACTGGTTCTCGATTTATATCCAGTCCATGAAGAGAATTCTCCCACTGTTCCAAAAGAGTCACTTTCACATAAATAAGGCCTCTAGGCTCAAGTTTGACAGCCAACTGATGTGTCTTTGTCACCCTGAATAAGGCAGGGAGTACAACAGTTCCATGACAACACACTCGATTTTTTCTTGGAGTCGGTTCCCAACTGAATACTACTAATTTCAAATGCTGTGCATTTTCAATTTCTATGTTGAAAGTATGATCCATGTCTAAAAATGTGGTTCGACATGTGAGCAAAGCTGTTCTTGCTTTGTTTACTGAATCTACCTGAATTGCACAAAAGACATCTTTTGAATCTATCCGAGGTGGCTTTAAATCCTCAGCACCATAGAAATGCACACTCATGAGCCCAGATATGTACTGGAAACACTTAGGTTGATCAGAAAAACTATAATGTCTAAAAGCATCAATGTCTATTTCACTCTTGCTGCAACTGTTTGGAATTATTTCTTTTCCCTTTCCAAATTTATTGTCAGATCCGTGTTTGCTAGATTTAGTTATAAGTTCAGGTGAATCTCCATCACTGAGGTAACCACCTTTGCAGGAATACTTAGAACTCACAGATGTTTTCTTCTGGTAGCTGTGCTGAGAAGATACACTGGTATCCAGATGGTACCGACTTATGACATTCCTCTTAGCAGCCGTGGTTGTGTTCCCAGAAGGTAGAATATCAGCATGATGAATCTCTCGACAGGTACATTTAGACAAGGAAGGAGTATTATCTGGACTGTTCAAAGTTCCTTTAACACTCAGTTTTCGGCTAAGTTCTGGCAACCTTTTCATTTTCATGGAAAGTTTTCTCACAGTTCGTGGAGATTTTATTTTATCTGGGAAAGACCAGTTAATTGAACTGTTTTTTTTCACAGGGCTAGGGCTTGGAGAAGATGATTCAGTAGCTCCCAATTCAGTCTTATTTGTAGCAGTGAGGATCCCAGGACCTTAAAAAAAAAAGGTATTATAAGGTGATGTGTTTTGATTCCTATGTTAAAAATCATCAACCTCACAAACTCTCACATAGACAGAAATTTCTCCCTTGTCTCATCTCATTGGAGAGATTTAGTTAGTTACAAGATTAGGTAAATCTCCACTATCACCTTCAAACACAGTATCAAGGATTTCCAGGGGTGCCTGGATGGCTTGGTCGGTGGAGGGGGTGACTGTTATATTCTCAGTTTTCATGAAGAGTAAAGCACTGAAATGTTTTTGATTTTTTCTCCACACAAAAATAGCTTTTTTCCCCCAAATGTCAAAATTATCCAGGTTTACAATAGTTTTTAAAAGATACAAAGAAACACAAATAGCCTAAACTGTGCTATTAAGAGATTAGTCATTATAAACACTGAGGTGAAAATAATATTCAAAGTAGTTTAACATTAAATTGTTAATATTTATAACACTAGCCAAATTTACTGAGCTAGACAAAGTATGGAAAATTAATTTAACACTTAGTATAAACAGATCCTCATTTAATTGTTGAAACAGCCCTATGAGTTAAGATACCACAAGCATCCCATTCTCCAGATAAAGACCTCATGCACAGAGCTGTCTGACTTGTTTATGATCACAAACCAGGTAAGTGGCAGAAACAGGCACAATTCAAACCTAAGCATAGGCATTTTGAGACTGTATTCTTAAATACTACACTTTAGAGCACTTCTATCATTCTGAACATTTTTCTGTCTATACACATACATTAAATTGATTTTTGATGATGGTTTCTCAACTATTATTAAGAAGTTAAGGGGCACCTGGATGGCTCAGTAGATTAAGTGCCTAACTTCAGCTCAGGTCCTAATCTGATGGTTCATGAGTTTGGGTGCATCAGGCTCTTTGCTGTCAGCCCAGAGCCCACTTTAAATCCTGTTTCCCTCTCTCTCTAACCCTCCCCGTAACCCCCCCCTTTCTCTCTCTCAAAAATAAACATTTTTTTAAAAGTTAAAATATTCCATTTAAACTTAAACTTTCTTTTTTTCCTTTTAAGTTTATTCTGAGGTGTGTGTGGGGAGAGAGAGAGAGAGAGAGAGAGAGAGAGAGAGAGAGAGAGAGAGAGAGAGAGAAAGAGAGAGAGAGAAGGTTGGGAAGAGAGGAAAAGAGAGAATCCCAAGCAGGCTCCACGCTCACAAACCATGAGTGAGATCATGACCTGAGCTGAAATCAAGAGTCGAACACTTAACCCACTTAACTGACTGACCCAGGTGCCTCTCAACTTTAAACTTTCAATCTCCAGTTTAAAAAAAAAAAATGTATACACTGAATAATCAATTTTATTTTAAAATTTGAAACTGTTTCTATTTAAGTGTTTAAACTAATAAAGCAAAATGAAAATATCTTCTAAAATCTATTAGTATATAAGTTTAAACTGTTTCTTTAAAGAAACAATTTAGGGGTACCTGACTCAGTAGAACATGTGACTCTTGATCTCAGGGTTGGGCCTGGAGCTTACTTAAAAAAAGAATGATGAAACAATCTACGATTTAAATTATTTAAAATTTAAATTAATTTTTCATACTTCCTCTAACTATTCCTTATAAAGATCTCTAAGAACCCTAATATCAGAGGCTACTCTATGAAATGCTACATTTCACAATTAAAATGACAAAGAAAGTATTAATTCATTTCAGAAATCAATAGATAAAATGACCTTTCTTTTACAGTATTAATATAATCTCCCTCCACCCCTCTTTATGTATCCAAATGACAAAGAAGTGGTTTATTTACAGAGAAAGGACTATTTTAAGTATGCCTGCTGGGCTTTTCTGGTAAGTAACTAATAAGAAATAGAGTATTTGATAAACTAGACAAAGCATTCTCTTGTACTGTAAATTGTAGTACAATTCTATTGGTTTACTGGCCTAGAACATTCTATAGTAATCAGAGTCTTGCTGTAGTCTACAATCTATTTTGTCATGGCTTGAAAAGCTACCCAGCATATTAAATTGCTCGAGGTTTTACTAAAGTATTAAGGAGTTAATTTAACATTTGGATTTCTTTTATATATATATTAAATATTCTTACTGAAGTCCTTAATTATTAAAATGAAATTCTGTGTATGTTAGCAATTTCTACTTCAGACAAGACTGAATTTATTAAAAGAAAAATGCTTTGCTTTTATAAAATCCAAGAGCTGAAATATTACCAAATTCAATAATTGCTTAAAATTAAAGCAAAATTATACTAATCAAAGTACAGACTAGATATACAGGGAAGGTACGAAATGAAAATCTTTATAAATCCATAAACCAGGGTAGAATCAAGTGAAACTGACACATTTCTTCAGCACCTAGAACAGTAACTGGCACACAGCAGAAATTGAGTTTATAGAATAAATGAATTAACCGACCGTTAGTTGCCTGTAAATTGGTAAACCTTTTAAAAAATAATGTAGGAATTACCTATAGTAATTATCAGCCATAAAAACCCAGTAATGATATCAGTAACTAATCCTAATAAAGCAAAATAGATCATGATGACAATCACTCCACTAGTAGTGGAAATAATCTATTAACATCCAACATAACCAGTCAAATAGATTAGGGCACATCAACCCAATTAAATACTATAAAACTGGTAAACAACAATGTTAATCTACATGTAACAATATAAGATGAAGACATCAAGTGAAAATATCAAAAACCAAAAACAGGGGCACCTGGGGACCTCAGTCAGTTAAACAACTGACTCTTGATTTTGGCTCAGGTCATGATTGAGCCCCAAGTCAGGCTTCATGCTGGAATTCTCCTCTTCCTCTATCTCTGCCCCTCCCCTGTACACCAAGGTGTGGGGGAAGGGGCATGCTCTCCCTCTCTCCAACTAAACAAAACAAAACACCAAAAACAGACTGCTATGATTGCAACTAGATAAAAGATACATATGGGACTTAATAAAAAACAAGCCATAATTGTGTTAGAATGATTAAAAAATTGGGGTGCCTGGGTGACTTAGTCGGTTGGGCGTCCGGCTTTCGCTTAGGTCATGATCTCGCGGTTCTTGGGTTCGAGCCCCGCGTCGGGCTCTGTGCTGACTGCCAGCTCAGAGCCTGGAGCCTGTTTCAGTCTGTGACTCCCTCTCTCTCTGACCCTCCCCTGCTCACGCTGTCTCTCTCTCTCTCTCTCCTAGATATATATAAAACATTAAAAAATTAAAAAAAAATTAAAAAAAAAATAAAAAAATCAGTGATATTAAATATACTCAAGCTTTCCTTATCTTGATCAGAAAATTATTTCAAAATTTAACCATTCTCTTTGCCTATTTCTCAACAGCTCTCTGTTTTTTTGTGTGCTTTTTTTTTTAATGTTTATTTAAGAGAGAGCATGTGTGTGCACAGAAGAGTGAGAGGGGGAGGGAGAGAGAGAATCCTAAGCAGTCTCCGTGCTTAGCGTGGAGTTCAATCTCACAAAGCTGAAATCATGGCCTGAGCCAAAATCAATAGTCAGATGCTTAACTGATTGAGCCACCCAGGCGCCCCTCAAAAGCTCTCTGTTAATACTACTAAAGAAAACAGATCACTTTAGGTAACTTTGCTGATCACACTAAAACAGAATGATGACATATAAACTATCTAAATATTTCCTTTAGTCAACTTAGGACCATGCTTATGTTTTAGTAAGATGTTAAAAAGAAGACTAACAGTGAGAAAGGAGACCTAAATGACATAAACACTTTCAAGTTTTGCTTTTATAAATATCTGTTAGTCTTTCTAGGTTCACAATTTGCCACAAACATAACATAATACAGTCTGAAGACAGTAATTTAAAATATGTGTAACTTTAGAGACACTGGCTTTCTAACTTTGCTCGTGGTCTTATGTCCTCTTACCTTTCCTATACCATTTGAACCCATCACTCTCTACCATATTCCTGCAAGCTTCCCTACCACTCTCTAATCACAGGCTATGTTCCAAACTATTATTTCATATAGCATTTATTCCTCTCTCCATCCAGCTTACAAAAAAAAAAAAAAAAAACCCAAACCCCACAAATTCTCCTGAAAAAACAGTCTACAATTAGAAAGGCACAGGCACAAATTTTTTTTTTTTTTAATTTAAAAAAGCAGGCTCTGTGCTATCAGTGCAAGCCCAATGAGGGGCTTGATCTTAACAACCATGAGACCATGACCTGAGCCGGAATCAAGAGTCCAATGCTTAACTGACTGAGCTACCCAGGTGTCCTACCCACAAAATTCTCCATTACCTTCAATCCCAACACAGCAGTGGGGGTGTGGGAGCAATACTTAACATTTCTAGTATAACTTTTTAGTGTTTCTTTCAAAACTGACATCATACAGTACACACCATTATTTAACTCACTTTTTCTCTTATCATGTAACATTTATTCCACCTCCACATATATTCCCGAGAAAAGGATTCAAATCCAAGTAGTTTATTTGTAAAGTATAGAATTATCAGCACGAAGTAAGAAAATTCAGGGGCAAATCCTAGAACAATCAAGCGTGTTACTACTAATGGGCAACTGATGCTCAACCTAAGAAAACTCTGGGAAACGATGTAGCATTATGACACCCAGGGCAGAGAGAGCTGAGGCAGTCCTACACCAACTCTGGTTGGGGGGCACTCCAACAATCACTGGTTGAGGGGCATTCCCAGGCTTCCCTGCAGAAAAATTCTGTAACACTCCTTCCAGAATCCTCAAGCAGAGATGCTGATACTGATGTTTGGATATAGGCTTGTTCCATCTAAATAAATAATAAATCCCAAGGGATATGGACAAAGTACTGACAACACCTGCTATATGCCACCATCTTTGAATATTCTGTACTATTTGAAATTTTATAAATTAAAATGACTTGATATAAAACAGAACTGCTCTCTAGTCAACATTTGATATTTGCAACTAAATATGATCTATGCTGTTTCCTAGTGTGTCTGGGATCAAATTTTAAAAGAAGCACATCAAAAATTCAAGGCAATCAAGGAAGAAAAAAACCATTAGGTTGAACTATTTCATATACTCTTCTGCAGATCAAAAACTGTCAAATATCAGCAATTTCATATGATGCAACCAATATGCATCAAACTTCAATTATTTCTTTTCTAGGTTCCATAACTATTTTAGCACCTATTAGCAAGGTCTTTACTTTTACCTCTCTAAAGAATATATCTTTCTCAGGGCACCTGGGTGGCTCAGTTGGTTAAGCACCCAACTTCAGCTCAGGTCATAATCTCATGGTTCATGAGTTCGAGCCACGCATTGGGCTCTGTGCTGACAGCTCAGAGCCTGAAGCCTGCTTCACATTCCATGTCTCCCCCTCTCTCTCTGCCCCTCCCCAACTTGAGCACTGTCTGCCTCTCAAATATAAACATAAAATATATATATATATATATATATATTTCTCTTCCATGCCTCATGATTCCATTCCTTCTTTAACCCTTACAAAATCAAGGCTGTGACAGGATAATTAAACCATCATCTATATACAAATATTTGTAAATCTTTTTGAATTTTTCTTTATTTTTATGAAAACACACTATGTAAGGAAAAGTACATTGCTATAATAGACACATATATTTAGTTTTAGCTACTATCAAAGAACTGAAGAATGGAAGAAGAAGAAAGGCAAACGTGATCATCTTTACCTGCAAAAGGAGATTTCAACATGAGCCTCTCCTCTACCATTATTCCTTCTTGTGTCTTGTGTCCAAGGCCTTGTTTGCACTGCTGCACAAGCTCTGTGGAGTGGATGGACTCAATAGGATTCACTTCATTTGACTGTGACGTCTGAACATTGCCTCTGTGTTCTGAAGAGTACAGCAAGCCCTCAGTGTACTGTTGGGCTTTCGCTAGGTCAGGACCAGACAATACTCTCAAGCTAACAGCAGGAAACTTCAGAACAGCAGGGTCTGCCTCACCAAAACTCAAGGCATTTGATATACCAAAGTCATCGTCCTCAGGAATGGGGTTGTACCATATTTCTCCTTCATCATCTGCATCATTTTCCTCATTAAAGTCTAAAGAACAATTTCTTGATATTGAAGAATTTGTAGTATTACACACCACATATGTACAATATTCTTCAGATGATTTGAGGAAAGGCCGTGATAACTGATGTTTAGGTGAGATGGATAAAGGACTTATGTCTTGGCATGTCTTATTTTCTTCTTCTAAGTTAAAAGATCTCAGAGTACTCTGATACAGCCAATTGCGTTTCTTTGACACGGTGATGCTATTAAGTGGCTTATGACTTCTGAATCCAATATTATCCTTAAGATCTTCAAGTTCTCTTTTCTTCACTGAAGACCCATAGACATTTTCAAATAAATCTGTTTCAAAGAAAAAGAAGAAAGTAAAATGTAATGCCTAATATACCAGGAAAAACAGGGCACTTGAGATCAGTTATTAAGATACTATTTTAAACAATGGAATATTACTCAGCCATCCAAAAAGAATGAAATCTAGCCATTTTCAATGAATAGATGGAGCGAGAATGTACTATGCTGAGTGAAATAAGTCAAACAGAGAAAGACAGATACCATGATTTCACTCATATGTGTAATTTAAGAAACAAAATAGATGAACATATGGGGGGGGAGGGGAAGAAAAGAGAGGGAGACAAACCACAAGAGACTCTTAATGACCAAGACCAAACTATGGGTTGACAGTAGGAGGTGGGTGAGAGACTGGCTAGACGGGCACTTGTTGTGATAGCACTGGGTGTTGTATATAAGTGATGAATCACTGAATTCTCTTCCTGCAATCAATATTGCACTATATGTTAACTAAAATTTAAATTAAAAAAAAGAAAAAAGAAAAAATACTTTTTTTAAAAGGATAAAAAGAAAGAAAAGTAGTATTACACTCTTGGAGACTAAAATGAAACAAGAAACATTGCAGCTTTTTCACTTAAAAATAATTTTTATTATTTAGACTACTAACAAAAGTGACATAAGAATTCTAAGAAAAGGAAAAAACAAACTCTGAGATTATTTTTATAAACATGATAGGGCTAACAAAGATGTACCCCATGCAAAACATACTTTATAAAAAGCTTATATAGAATGCTTTGTACATAGTATGACTTTAATTCATATTTTGAATAATCTTTCTTATTAAATTTTTTAATTTTATTTGAGAGACAGAGAGAGAGAGAGTACAAGCAGGGGAGAAGGGAAGAGTAAGAGAGAGAGAGAGAAAGAGAGAGGAAATCTTAAGCAGGTTCCATGCTCAGTGCAGAGCCTGATACAAGCTGGATTCCATGACTCTGAGATCATGACCTGAGCCAAAATCAAGAGTCAGATGCTCAACTGATCCAGCCTTGAGTCTGACTCTGTGCTAGGTGTGGAGCCTACTTAAGATTCTCTGTCTCTTCCTCTGCCCTTCCCCCATTCATGTGCTCTCACTCTCTCTCTCAAAAAAAAAAAAAAAAAAAAGAATGAATTAAGGAATTCATAGTCCAATGGTCCAATGAGGGTCATCAAATACTTAATATGTGTTTGTGTTAATGTAATGTGATAAGATTTTTAGAGAAAAATGTACATGTAACAACAATTCCACATAGAGAGGAAAATTTTTTGCACATCCAAAGAACTGCATAAAGCAGGCTTCAGTAAGAGTCAATAAACTAAATATATACCATAACACTAGCTCACTAGGCATAGAAAGTTAAAAACAAAACCACATTTCTAAAAGCTCAAGATCATGTCAGATTTCTAAATTGTGGAATTATAATCATGCTACTTTAAGTGTATATGTGGTTGATTCATCTCAGTAATATAGCAAATAAAATATAAAAGCCTAGTAACAGAGTAATAAAAACACATCAAACTATGAGGAGCTTAGAAACAACCACAAAATTAGGTTCATGGATAATTAAGGCTTTTAGTAACCTTCCTCTACTGAAAAAAAAATCCCTTAAAAAATGTAAAGCTGTTTTTTTATCCTAAATATTACCCAACCATGTAGATTAATTTTTAAAAAGTTAATAATAATTTTTAAAAATACCTCAAACACAAACTGGGTTTCAAGTTCAACTAGTTCCGGAGGCAGGAATGGACTAGGAATCAAAAGGGAAGAAAGTTCCCATGAATGTCTACTATGCCAGACCTCTAATCACTCAACAAATATTTTTTGAGTACCTATTATGTGCCAGGAATGAGAGATAAAGCAGTAAGAAAGCCTTTCACCTCCACAACAATGTTCCATAAGCCAAAAAATAAAAATAAAAAAATAATGAGCAATATGGTCAAGGTGCTGGCTGTAGTACTCAAATTTAAGTCAATTTAATCCTAAAATCCATGTTCTTTTTTTTTTTAAAGAGATTTTATTTTATTTTTTAATGTTTTATTTATTTCTAGGAGAGAGAGAGAGACAGCGTGAGCAGGGGAGGGTCAGAGAGAGAGGGAGTCACAGACTGAAACAGGCTCCAGGCTCTGAGGTGGCAGTCAGCACAGAGCCCGACGCGGGCTCAAACCACATGAACCGCGAGATCATGACCTAAGCGAAAGTCGGACGCTTAACCGACTAAGCCACCCAGGCGCCCCTAAAATCCATGTTCTTAACCTGTCTCCCCTATACCCTGTTACCCAGCAAAAGTAGGGAAATAGGCAAGCCTTTCCAAACATGGTGATAATATCAATCCAGTTTATCTTACAGGGTGGCTGCTGGTAAGGATTGAGACAATGTTGGAAATATCGTGAAAACTATATAACTCAGAAAATTCAAGTAACTTGCCCAAGATCACCTTGTTCATAAATGGAAGAAGCAGTACTCAAAATAAACTCTTATAACTCCAAAGTGTGTAGCAGTACACTTGGGCTACTTAAGAGATACACACCTCTACCCTCCAGGATTTAACATGCACACATGTAACAAATATTCGATAAATATCTTGAACTGATTAAGTTTAATTTAATTAATGAAAAATACAAGGATTCAAATCTTTCTTTGGTTCTATCTCCTTGAAAATTAAAGGACTGAATTAAGAGTTGAAAATCAACACATACTCTGGAATCACTGGGTCTTCTGGGTTTTTAGTGGCCACATCTTTTTGCCAAGTGTACTAAAATTCAAATCTATTTCACATTTAAGCCCAAATCCCATATTATTTAATAGCATTTCAGATGATCATGAGATATGACTTGTAATTTTTACACAATTATAAATTTGAAGCCAGAAGTATAAAATTATATAACTCACGATGGCTAGGGATCACATATTATTTTATCTTTTTCTCAGATGTCTCTCAACAGATCCAAAATTTTATATAGTTAAATAATTTTGAGTCCTATCGAGTTTCTTGACATACACTTTAAAGAGATAAACATGCTTCTACTTGTACTACATTCCAAGGAACTGCAATGACAAAAACAAAGCTACTAGCATCCCATATTTAAGCAAACTGATACAAGTATTTAATGAATGTGTAATATTAAAAGGAAAAATTATACCATGAGATGCCATGCAACTATTTTCCATGAAACTACAAACCACAAAAACTTGACACCAAATAGTCTTATTGCTATTGCTAAATAATTCAATATACTACGATACTGAAGTTAATATTTAGAGATAAATAGGTACACTATTATGATTTCTGAAAAAGGCCAAATTCATTCATTTATTAAAACTGAATATAAGCAACACATTCAGGACACCAAGTTTTACTTGAGCAATTATATATAAAGAATTTTAGTGGCACCTGGGTGGCTTAGTCAGTTAAGCGTCCGACTTTCGCTTAGGTCATGATCTCGCGGTTCGTGGGTTCGAGCCCCGCGTCGGGCTCTGTGCTGACTGCCAGCTCAGAGCCTGGAGCCTGTTTCAGTCTGTGACTCCCTCTCTTTCTGACCCTCCCCTGCTCACGCTGTCTCTCTCTCTCTCTCTCTCTCCTAGAAATAAATAAAACATTAAAAAAAATTAAAAAAAAAAGAATTTTAAACATTTCATTTTTATCTCAGGTAACTAAACAGGTGCATATGAATGTAAATTACACAGAAGGCTATCTGCAATCTTCCATTTATTCCCTTTTATGCTAAAATTAATGTTAAACCCTACTATTGGCATAAATTTAAATTACCTTCAGTTCCTGTTAGCTTTATCTACAGCTATGTTCACACACACACACACACACACAGAAAGAAAATATAAGTAAAAACAATATCAAAATAAGTATGCAAACTTGCAAGTCAAAAAATGTCTTTATTCTCTTATAATTACATATGTTGTGGTATAATTAGTAAAATGACTAATTAAAATCATTTTACTTTGAAAATCTGTAAGAGAATGCAGAAGTGGCAACTAAGTTTTTCACTCAGAAAAATACTCTACATAATAGTGAACTATTCAAGCCAATTTTGTGTCAACTATTATTTCATAATAATTTAAATGACATATATTATTAAACATTAAACTAGTACCCCAGCTCAAAATCATCAGCAAACTGAGAAATTATGGATTTCAAGCTTCATTAAAATTGTACAGTATATACAGACATCTTTTCATCACTTACAAAAGCCCTACTGCAGAAACAAACTCTGTTGCTTTTGCTTACTTCTCTCTAAAAAATCCTAAATGAAAGTATTCTTACAGCATTGTATTAGAGTTTAAATAAATACAAGCAACCCTGCTTAGAGTCAAACCTGGAAGCCCAGATGAAATGACTAGAATAAATGTAAGCCTTAGTTTTATGCAGGAGTGTTTATATACATGCCTTTCTCTTTTCCAGATATATCTAAATGGGGAGATGGGTACAATGAAAAAGAAGTAAATTATTTTTCTATCTTTTATATTTCCTCCCTGTGATCAGCAACAAAATCCTTAAGAAAAAAAGCTGTGTGCCAGCTTTTAGGGACAGTAGAGAAGAAAACTCTGAGACTCAGTTCCACAAAAGTAAGAGGGAAGAGCAAGACAAAGACACACACACACACACACACACACACACGCACGCACGCAGAATAAGTAAGCGTCCCTAAAGGGGTGTGTGCTAGCCCGATTCCCAGTGTTCTTCAAGGCAGTACTCTTAACTTCTGATCATTTCACGCTCTATCCAGAATCCTAATGATGTGGGTAAGGTAGTATTCTCACAAAGCCAGATTGCCTTTCTCTTGGTAACAGCTAACTAGGCACCAAGCATGGTACCAAACAGATTATCTTTTTTCATCCTCACAGCAACCTGAGGGCTGAGACTATGCAGTGCTGAGGAACCTGCTCAACGTCACAAGGCTGGTAAGTGATGGGGTGTGATCAGACAACTGGAAGCTCTCTTCTGTTAACCAGCATAGAGTATACTCCTCTAGTATATTCCACCATTTCACATTTATTGGTACAAGATAAGACCAATATGAAGGGAACTGCTTGAACTTGTCACATGTAAGTAGTAAGTATAAATGTACACATAATAAAACTGATGCTGAAAGAGCTCAACTGCTTTGTTCCAATTGAATGTAGTATAAGTATCAAGTATCAGAATAAAGTAGAATGCTTCTTCAAAACTTTAACAAATGTATCAAGATAGGTGACTGAGGCACTGGGAACTCTAGAACCTTACAACTCAAAGTACATACCAAACAGCTGCATCTATACTGGGAGTTTGTTAAAATGCAGAATCTCAGGTCCCACACTCCACACCTATAAATCCACATTTTAACCACATTTTCAGAGTTTGAAAAGCACTGCTCCATAACCACACTTTGGGTGGCAAAGGTCTAAAAAATAACCTTAGTGATTCTCAAAAAAGAAAACTCCACTTAGAAATGTAGAACTTTCAAATCAACACTCTATTTTCTGCTGAATTTGTCATTCTCAGAGTTTTCCTGCTACCAGCAACTCCAATGTTCCATGGCACTCTTCCAAAAAAAAAAAAAAAGGGAAACTGGACCTGCTTCCAGGGCCACAGTGGCAGAATTTCTCAGGGAGGGATTTAAAATTAGAAGACAGTCAAACATTACATGCCAATTGTTACTAATCGTGAATAGGGCTAATGCATAAAAGAATTTGTTGAAAGAATTCATAAAGATCATATAGATCATAAAGATAAGAAATTAGAGCTACAGGAGTGCCTGGGTGGCTCAGTCAGTTAAGCATCCAACTTTGGCTCAGGTTATGATCTTGCAGTTGGTGAGTTTGAGCCCTGCCTTGGGCTCTGTGCTGACAGCTCAGAGACTGCTTAGGATTCTGTGTCTCCCTCTCTCTCTGCCCCTCCCGCACTCACGCTCTGTCTCTCAAAAATAAACATTTAAAAAAAATAGAAATTAGAGCTACAAATACTTCAGGAAATAGAATAGAGGAGAATCTGCATTATAAATCTCAACCTAACTTAAAGTATAATGCATAAGATCACACCAGTTAATACTATTTTAAAAGAACTGCCTAAAATTTTTAGACAAAATACTAACAAGTTACATGCCCTATTTTTTTTTCTTTCATAGATTGTGTAGCAGCAAAAGTAGAATCAAAGTAAGGCAATTATTTTTTAAGGCAATAAAAGGCTGAAATAGTTCACCTGGTGCCTTTGAATTTATTTCTGAGTACTATATGCTAATTAAAGATATTTATAAAGACTTTTAATGAAGTATAGTTGGCAAATAGATTAAAATTCCTTTGTAATCTACAGCTTGCAGAAACTTGACAATATTTACCATGCGTAATGACCTTAGATTTCTTAAATAATCATCTCAATTAAGTACAAATTGGCCAATCTGTGAACACTATACACCCAAAGCACCAAATCACTGGCATTATTATACTATCTAAAGTGTTAGAGGTTCTTAGTAGGAGCCAGAAATCAAAACATAACATCATTTTGGCTTCCAAAATGAATTTAAAACTATTCTGAATCATTTAAAAATAACTGTATGTGGTCCAAAATACCTAAATATTAGGTAGACTACTAGATATCTCCATCCCATTATATAGTTATTCTGTTATAAATTCTGTAACTTCATCTTGAAAGAAAATATTCTTATGAATAATACTAAATAGAAAGTGTGACATAAACCTTTTGGATTTTTAACATCTTTATACAATCTAGAATGTACTACTTTATCTGGACTGCCCAATTAATTTTTTAAAAAACATGATTTAGGGGTGCTTGGGTGGCTCAGTCAGTTAAGCTTCTGACTTCAGCTCAGGTCACGATCTTGCAGTTTGTGAGTTCGAACCCCACGTCAGGCTCTGTGCTGACAGTTCAGAGCCTGCTTTGGATTCTGTGTCTCCCTCTCTCTGTCTGTCCCTTCCCTGCTCACGCTTTGTCTCTCTCTCAAAAATACACATTAAAAAAAACTTTTTTAATAAAAAAATAAAAGAATCTGAAAAAGATGTTAAAAAATAGAATCCAGGTAACATCAATCTTAGCTAAACACTAAAGGTAAAGGTTTAAAATAAATATGCAAGTTTATTTATTTTGAAAAGAGAGTGAGAGAGCAAGCAGGAGTGGGGGAGGGGCAGGGAGGGAGAGGGACAAAGAGGAAGGGAGGGGTAGAGAGAGAGAAAGAGAAAAAGAGAGAGGGAGAAAGAGAGAGAATCCCAAGCAGTTTCTTCACTACCTGCAAAGAGCCCAAGGCAGGACTCAATCCATGAACAGGGAGATCATGACCTAAGCCAAAATCCAGAGTCAGACACTTAACTGACTGACACCCAGGTGCTCCTAAAATAGATATATTGATTTAAAAATTATCTTGGGGTGCCTGGGTGGCTCAGTTGGTTAAGTGTCTGACTTCAGCCCAGGTCATGATCTCACAGTTTGTGGGTTCAAGCCCCATGTCAGGCTTTCTGCTGAAAGCTAGCTCAGAGTCTGGAACGTACTTTGGATTCTGTGTCTTCTTCTCTCTCTGACTCTGCTCTGCTCATGCTGTCTCTCTCTCTCCCCCTCTCTCAGAAAAAAATAAAAAACATTAAAAAAATAAAAATAAAAGTTATCTTAATAGGCCATTTGGGTGGCTCTCAGGGTGAAGCCTGGGACTCTTGATTTCATTTCAGGTGGTGCTCTCATCCTTCTTGAGGTTGAGCCCCAATTACCATCTCCACCCATTGTGGGGTTCTGCCCTGAAGGTGAAAAGCCTGCTTGGGATTCTCTCTCTCCCTCTCTCTCTGCCCCTTCTCAGCTCGAGAGCACTCTCTCTCTCTCAAAATAAATAAATGAATGTTAAAAAAAAAAAAAAGAAAGGATGAGAACTTCCCCATCTTCTCTGCAACTCTGAGGTAGTTACCTATCCTCTAAACCTTGTTGAAGTTCCATTCATCTTCTCAATCCAAGCAACTTAATATAATTAAATAGATCAGGCTTCTAAAGAACTTTAGCATGTGTTTAACCTTCTATAAATAGGGGTTTCAGAGTCATTGAGGCCTGAGTCTGAATCCATATAATAGTCTGAATCCCTACACTAATATATACAAACCAAATAATATTAGTTTGAATCACCTTGGGTAAACTACTTGACCCCTGGTTCTTTTGTTGTTTTTAAATGACAGATGTCATGGGGGAAGAGAGGGATATGCAGTGGGATTATGAGAACCACATAAAGTATCCAGAATGGTTTTGATAAGTTCAACTAACCTTCATGAAAAAGACTTAAAAAAAAAACATCAAGATTAAATCTATACTAGGTATGTAAACATTACACAAGTTATTTTTATCTTTCTTAAAAGATGATTTGAGGGGCACCTGGGTGGCTCAGCCGTTAAGCGTCCAACTTCAGCTCAGGTCATGATCCCGCGGTCCATGGGTTCGGGCCCCACATTGGGCTCTGTGCTGACAGCTCAGAGCCTGGAGCTTGTTTCACATTCTGTACCTCCCTCTCTCTCTGCCCCTCCCCAGCTCATGCTGTCTCAAAAATAAATAAACATTAAAAAAAAAAAAAAGATGATTTGAAAGGACATACCATCTGAGAAAGTTGGTTTATTTAAATCAGAAATTGTTCAACCATTTGCTTAGATTTCTTGTAAAATATCTAAAATACTATCACCTAGTAATTCTGTTTCATTTTATTTTACAGTGACTAGTTTAATTTAATTAGTTTCTCAAAGAATCAACAAATTCATTCTTAAGCATTATTACATTTATATTTTTTAATCCTTGAATGTTTATTTACACTATAACTGAGGGTCTTAAAGCCATCCAATAGCAAATGTTTAACCTTTGCAACAAAAGGGTAAAAAAAATTGACTAAAATTTTATGCAGATTTTTGTTATGGCTGAAATTTAATGATCTTACAAAGAGTTAACTAAACCAAGATCATGGAAAGTAAAGATATAGTAGCAATAAAATATAAAGATTGCAAATACTTTACTCTTGCAAACACATATTTTTAAAATATGAATTTAGCATCAAGCATACCTCCCTTTACAAAAAAAAAAAGTGTATATTCTGTTATCCTTTATTTAAAAGAAATGGAATAAATCTGGGGCACCTGTGTGGCTCAGTTGGTTAAGCATCCAACTTTGGCCCAGGTCATGGTCTCACAGTTCATGGGTTTCAGTCCCGCGTCGGGCTCTGTGCTGATAGCCCAGAGCCTGCAGCCTGTTTCAGATTCTGTGTCTCCCTCTCTGCTTCTCCCCCGCTAGTGCTCTATCTCTCTCCAAAATGAATAAACATTAAAAATACTTTTTAAGAAATGGAGCAAAGTGGAGGAAAAAATCTTACAGATGTGGATTAGAGATTTATGGACTAAAAAAAAACCTTTTCAAGTATGTATATGCATTAAACAAATCATTTCATTTGTCCTCACTATGTGATTACAAGTTTTGTGAACTTTGTTTCTCCCCACAGCTTGCTTGTATATATTGGTTAAACAAAGTTAGTATGTATAAACCCAGTCCTGGAGGATTTGTAATTCTTACCAGAGAAAATGCCAAGTGCTATGAATACTTTTTACATATCATCACTTAATATTTTTCAAATTAATGACATACATGTCTTTATGTTCACTAAAACTCTTATATTTAAGATTGTAGTTGAAAGGATCACGTTGTTTTGGACTCTGTTTGAAAGTACTGTACTTCTTTCAGAAATGAATTTTTACTACTGACAACATAATTAACAAATAGACTTAAGTTCACAAATGACTTTAAATGTCTGCACTTTCTTAGAAGTACCAGGCATCTTTCTCTTGACTAAAATACTGGTGCCCTGGATGAGCACCGGGTGTTATATGGAAACCAACTTGACAATAAACTATCTGTAAAAAATAAATAAATAAATAAATAAACAAAATTAAAAAAATAGAAAAAGAAAAAAAAATACTGGTACCCTTATTTTTCCACAATAAAAAGATTACTCACTTTGTTGTTGTTTTTGTTTTTGCGTGTGGGAGGAAGAACGAAGGAAAGGTGGAGAGATGAAGTATGTGAAATCCTAGTAACTAGAAAGAAATTTTAGTTGGTAGTTTGGTTTGTTTTTGGGTGTGTGTGTGTGTGTGTGTTTGTTTGTTTTTGGGTTTGTGTGTGAGTGTGTGTGTGTTTGTGTGTGTTGTGTGCACTGGCACCTGGGAGAGAGACGGGGGGAAAACGTGTAATGAGTATAAAATGACAATTTATGAAGCCCATAAAGTCTCCCTTGAATCAAATTCAAATTCACAAACTCCACAAAGTCTACGGATTTGCCTAGAGCCACAAAGAATAAAAATGAAGGCAGCACCGCCCAACTCTATACAAAAAGCGTGTGGTGAACTTAACCTTTACTCAGTGTAGTACTTAGAAGCAGGCACAGCGGTTTAGAGAAGAAAAAACAAATACCCCCAGTTCCTCTTGCCGCTGTCATTTAAAAAAGAAAAAAAAAAAGGCAAAACGAGCGAATGCATTATACTAAGTAATCTGGTGCATTCTGCTGCCACTTACGTGTCACTTACTTTGGCACCGGCACGTACCTGTCTGCAAAAACAGACCTTAGTCTCGTCTCTTGAGACAGAAGCCCAGATGGCAAACATTAAGGTTCAAGGTGTTAGCACTCTGATTGCAAAGTATCCTACCTGTTAGCGTAATTCTTTGGTCTGGAGGCACGGAAAGGACTTGGTTTTCACGCATTTTCAAAGCGCCCAGATTTGGAGAGTTCGCCTGCGCTCCCGAGATTTTGGGGGGTGTCCCCCGGGAGCGACCCTTCATTCCCAGGGAGAGCAGACGTCCTTTGTACATCCACTTCTGCAGCTTCTTGACTGTCACCGCAGGAGGCCTGAGGAAGGGGAGCCCCTCCTGGCCGTCTCCCTTGCCGCCGCGTACCATCGCCGACCCCGCACGGTCCCTGAAGGGGCTTCCCGAGGAGCGGCCGGGGTCCTCGGAGCAGGGAGTCAAGCGGCCGGAGGGAGCCGCGGCCGAGGCGCTGCCTCCGCTCCAGCCGTCCATCCCGCCTCCACGTGGCGGGGGCTCGTCCAGGTCCCCGCGCGCGCCGCACCTGATACAGCTGTCGCTCGGCCACCGCTGGAAAGGAGGAGGCTTGGCACCCACCCGGAGGCTCTCGAGGCTTCTGCTGCAGGACAGCCGCATCCGAGGAGTCCGCGGGCGGCCTCCCCCCGACTCCCTCGGAGGAGACCGGGGCGGGGACACCTGCTGCCAAGGGCGGCCACCGCCTCCCCGCTGCCAGGCTCGGGGGCAGGCTCGGCGGTCCGCAGCGCCGCAGGGGGAAGGCGGCTGGCCCAGAGCCCGGGCTCCCACAGGGCAGCCGCGATCCGCCCAGCCCCTGTCGCCCCGCCGCGCGCCCGAGTCAGGGGGCAGGTCGTGCATGGCCCGGATCAGCAGATAATAGGCCTCTCGCAACTGGGTCTGCAGCCTGCCTGTCTCCAGGCGGCCGCCCTCCGCCCCCGGGGAGGAGCCCGCCGCCGGGGGAGGCGGGGGCCACCGCTCCGCCTCCGCCCCCTCAGGCGCGGGCGCTGACTGGGAGCCGCTGGGCAGGTTCTCGTAGTAGTCGGCGTCGTCCTCCTGGTCGTCGTCCTCCTCTCCGCTGCCTTCGGAGCCCGGCGGGGCGTGCGAAGAGGCGCGAGTGAGCCCGCCACGCGAGGAGACGGCCTCCTTCCCGCCGCGCGGCCGAGGCCCGAGCGCTCCCCACTGCTCCGGGCGCCCTCCCGGGACGCGAGCCTCGGGACCCCACGCCCGAGGCGACGGCGGAGGCTGCTCCAGGCTCGGCCGGGCTCCGCCGGCGTGCTCGCACGGGGAGGCGTCCGGGGCACCGCCGGCGTCGCCCTCGGCTACCGCGGAGGCCGCCACGGTGTCTGCGGCCGCCGCCCGCAGCCCGAGCCCCCCGGCGGCGCGGGGACTCCGCCTCCCCCGGAGCCTGGACAGCGTCCTCCTCAGAGGGTCCGCCATCCCCTCCGCCTCAACAGCCGGGCTCGCCCTCGCTGCGGGAGGAGGACGGCGCCCCGTAGGGGAAAAATCTGCGCTCGCAGAGGCAGAGGCGGCGGCGGCGGCTCCCCATGACCGGCGCTGGCCCTCGCGGGCTCCTCACATACTTGGCATAACTCTGCCGCGGGAAGGGGTGGGGGAGGGCGGCGGCGCCGCAGAGCGCATGCCCCGGAGCCTCCGGCCGCGACGGGACGCGCCGTCTGCGGGCTGCTGAGCGGCGTTCCCGGGGTGGGCGCGCGGCGGGCGGCGAGGCCGGCGAGAGTGAGCTAAAGCGGACGCGGGGAGGCAAAGGGAAGCGCACGGAGCGCGCATGGGGGACCGGAGGGTGCTGGGGGGAGGGGGTGGGGAGATGAGGGTGGCGGCAGAGGGTACAGTGAGAGTTGAGGCAGAAAAAACGAGCAGGAAGGGGAATCGGGGCTGGAAGCCTGCAAAGTTTTGGAGAAAGAGAAAGTGCCCTCCTAGCTGCCAACCCCGTCGCCTACGCCACCCTCCCTATTGCCACCAGTGCACGAGGCATGTCTATTCTAGCAAGTCGTAGCTGGAGAGAAAACAAAGATCGGTTTGACGGCCCCAGTGTGAGTACAGGTGTATCTCCCTTAGTGTGATGTGTTCTAGAAACGTTCCAAATCATTTTAATGGCCCCGGGAGCTAGCTATTTAAAGGAAATTTGCAGCGATTCCTTTTCAGTTAGGAAGAATCCTTTTGTCCAAAATATCACCCTCGTGTGTCTCTTAAGTCTGTTTTTCTTATTTTTTATGAATACACGCTAACACAGAATTCTGATTATCAACCAAAACCTGTAAAATGCAGCATCAAAAATAGTTGCCCTCCCTTCACCCCGCTAACACTACGTTTTAATTAAAACTTAGTTGAGAAACGATGGGGTTGAAATTGGGAAACAATGTTATTTGAAAATACCAATTCTCTCTCAAAAACCTTAAATCCCTTGTTCTGTGTAACAGTTGCGAAGTACCATGAGCTGCCACGGGTGAATGGACCTATCCCTGATTGGCAAGAATCAGTGCTGCCCTCACCTCGGATTTCAGTTACATTTGTTAATGTTTACATGTTAGCAAGGGCCTTTGTCTGAGCAGCTCAAGAATGTACTCCTAACTCCCAGCACAGTATCTGCACATAGTAAGAACTCAAGAAATATTTGTTGAATAAATGAATGCTTGCACAACTAAATAATAGCATTTAGTCCTGGGGCACCTGGCTGTCTCAGTCCACAGAGCAGGGGACTCTCAGGGTGGTGGGTTGGAGCCCCACGCCCCACATTGGGCATAGAGATTACTTAAAAAAAAGGGGGGGGGGAGGAGAGGAAGAAATTGTTCTAATTTGATCTGTTTCCAACTACGTTTATTTAACTTTTTCTTTCCCGGCCAAAGCCTCCAGTCTCTAAATGTGCTTTGATGTATATACCACCTTCTTTAGTATCTAGTCTCGTAGTCTCTGCCTCCTGGAATAATTTCACTTGCATCTCAATTTGCAGAAACCTTACCTGTCCTTTAAGACTCCGCTCAACTGCTTTCTCTCAAGTTGTCTCTGATATTCCAGACAGCCATGGTCTCTCATCTTTCCCAACTCCAAGAGTGCTTTAGTCATATCCACTCGTAGTATATTTACTGGGTTTTGTTTTGTACAAAGCATGCCTTATCTCTGGTACAAGAAAATTCATAAACTCCTTCAGGGCAGAGACTATAATGGACTTTGGTATTCTCCACAGAGTCTAAGTATAGCATCTTATATATGTATGTGATAAATAAATATTTTTAAATTAATGTCCATTTTAGTCTAGAAGAAACAAACAGCTTCCCTTTCCAGTCTGTTGCCTCTCTCCGCTAGTCCATATTGTGTTACTGTTGTTTAAAATTATTTTAGTGATGGGGGTGCCTGGGTGGCTTAGTCGGTTAAGCGTCCGACTTTCGCTTAGGTCATGATCTCGCAATTTGTGGGTTCGAGCCCCGCGTTGGGCTCCGTGCTGACTGCCAGCTCAGAGCCTGGAGCCTGTTTCAGTCTGTGACTCCCTCTCTCTCTGACCCTCCCCTGCTCATGCTGTCTCTCTCTGTCTCTCCTAGAAATAAATAAAACATTAAAAAATATATTTAAAAAAATAAAATTATTTTAGTGATGAATAAGAAATCATTTGTTAAATAATCTTAACCCTCTTTTAGTAAAATACTGTGAAATGTTAAACTGTAATTTGCGTGCTTTACTATTTATAGTTCTACAGTATTTTTATTCCATGGAGTAAAGGCTGTTTAATGAATAATCAAGGCAAAAAATTATGTCCCAGCTAAATATTCCCACAGGAAATGACTGATAGTAAATCTGCCAATAATGGTGTCTATAAACACAATTTGATCTCTATCTCAGAAATTGTTTCCATTCCAACTCTTGGCTGCAAAATCTTTTTATTCTTTGTAAGTGAACAGAGTTGTTAAGAGTGCTGTAAATTGCATATATATGTAAAATTGAATACAAAAATATAACCTTGAAGGTCTAGGTTGAACTTCATCTTTAATTCAACTTGTCAACTTGTTGAGTTCAGCAGTTGTAAATACATTGGCCAATATCAAATACTACACATTGTTCTACACATTACTCAGAACTAAGTGTGATGCTGCATAGCACAACTGAACTTAATGCCACTTTGAAGCTGAGAATGGTCTATCGCATAAATTAACAGTTTAAAGAGGTGTTTTAAAGGGTCACAACAGACATTAATAAGGCACTCATGGCTATATGACACTAATGACCTTACAAATGCAAATCCTACTTTACGTGTATTACACTTCAATAAAAACTTTATAAAAGTGTTATTCTATGAAGGCATTACCCCCAGGATTTATGTTACCCACAGTATAATTAAGACAGTGACAAGATATGAACATAAGTTACACTTTATAAAATCCTATTTGAGTTTTAACAGTTTTACCCTATTCTCTTGGTTATCTCAATTTTTTCTAATCAACAGATTCCTATGAAAATTAAGGGGTGAGAATACATTTTCTAGTGTTTGTACTTGTTTCTCACTGACTTGGAAATCATTTTGATGCCCCATGAATTAACAACTATGTCGGCACAGCCACAAAAGATGAAACAACTATGGGATAATCAGGCTCCAGGAAGGCAGGAAGCCAAACTAAGGATGGGGTAGTACTGACTCAGTCTGGGAAAGGGGGTGGAAGCAGGGCAGGTCGAGATGGAGGGCTAAGTTTAACAGTAATACAAGGGAAATGTCTAGGTTATTTTCTAAGCAACTTGGAGTATATTTCTGTCTCGCTGCTGTTCAGTCTTCATTATACTCTCAGTGGAACCAAAGACAGATTTAACTCTGGCATTTGCCCAATTTTCTCTTTCTAAACTGCCTTTAGGGATCCCATAGTGTAGACCTGCCTGGTTTACCATGCAGTTCCTTCAATATTGAGTTAAAAAAGTGTTTTAGCCTAACACTGACCCCACTGCCACTGCCCTGGGAATAAAAAATGGCATGTTCACAATACAGCATTTTTTACTGTTAATTTTTTTTTGTAATTAACTATATTTGGCAGTTGGTCATGTCCCTTACCTTGTCCCCTACCTTTAACCAGAGGAATAAAAAGGAGGCTTTTGCCAAATACATATGTATTTTCTAAAGTTTTGGAAAAGTATAATGTTTTAGGATGTTCACTATTTCAGATTCTCTTATTATATATTTAGCATAGGTAGAGTAACTTCTCAAGATCACCATACCTTGAGGTGAAGGGAGGTTCAAACCCTACTATCTGCTTCCAAAGCCACTATAGCCTACAGCCCTGGGATGTTTCCCTGTAAAGAAAAACAATATACATTTGCTGTAATAGTACTTGCATGGACTTGAAACTTTGCTTTCATAAATTATTTAGCTGGTCACCTTTCAGAAGAGTTTAATATTTTATGAGCTTTTGTGAAATGCATCTGAACAATGGAAAGCTGCTTGTTGATTTCAGTGCTTTTCTGTGCAGTCCTCTTCAAGGTGTTAGAACTAAATCCTGTAATATGTTCCCATATAACTACAAATATTAAGCCACAATGTGCAACTGCATCCTGTATAATTTTAAAAGTAGGACAAACCACAATTACATACATTAAAGGCAAGGTATATACCTCCTTAAAACCATAGGAGCTCTCAGATAAGCTTCTTTTAGAGGTGCAATGGTGGTATAGCCTGTCCCTCCTAAATGACTTGTATTTCAGAGTGACTCATAGTTGATGAAGGGAAGTAGCTTTTTTTCAAAGCTGTTCATCTAATAAAAAGAACTGATGCAATATCAACATTTTTCATTCTGATGAAATAATGGCTCTAATTATGGAGCTAGACAAAAATCACCAATGGCTACTCACATCACAAAGAGAGAGTGTTGGCCTGACATTAATTATATGGCCACACCACCAAAAATGAACTGGGTTTGATCAGCCTCAGGATCTGACTACCAATTTTCAAGAAATGCAGAGAACAGAGGAGCATGTGAAATAACACCATGGGGGAGAAATGATAAAATCCAGACTATGAGAAACGATAGGCCAGAAGATTTGGTTTCTTCAACCTATCAACCAATTGCAATGTATGGAGTTTTTAAAATTTTATTTTAATAGTAATTCAACTTTTAAAATAGATCTTGGCAACCATTTAAAACAACACAACTTTGAGGGTAGCCAAATGATTTCCATTGGAGGGATAGCAAGAGAATATTGAAATCTAGGTCTAAGAACTGTAATTCTTTTTTATTTTTTTATTTTTTTAATGTTCTATTTATTTCTGAGAGAGAGAGGAGAGCAGGGGAGGGTTGTAGAGAGGGAGATACAGAATCTGAAGCAGCCTCCAGGCTCTGAGCTAGCTTTCAGCACAGAGCCCGATGCAGGGCTCAAACCCACAAACCATGAGATCATGACCTGAGCCGAAGTCAGATGCTTAACCAACTGAGCCACCCAGGCACCCCTTTCCTGCCCTTGTATATATTCTCTCAGCTAATAATCAAGAGAAATGTCAATGAAAAAGAAAATGTTTTTGGGAGCCTGGGTGAGTCACTTAAGCGTCCACTCTTGATTTCAGCACATGTCATGGTCTCCTGCTTCATGGGACTGAGTCTTGCTTCGGGCTGCCTGCTGACAACATGAAGATCCTTGAGATTCTCTCTGCCCCTTCCCTGCTGATGCTCTCTCACTCCCTCTCTCAAAATAAATAAACTTAAAGAAAGAAAGAAAGAAAAAAATTAAAGGGAACCTTTAAGAGAAGATTGTAGATGCAAATAAAAACAGTTTGAAATGTGTTTCCTTGGCTATTCACTGTCAGGAATGTTTTCTATACCAAATCCTACTTTTTCAATAGAACTTTCAATTCTGCATATTCAATAAATAAATACAAGTGGCTTCGTGCTTAAAGTTTACTTTTTTAAATCACTTAATAAATGGGTTCAAATCTAGACTTGCAAAATTAAATAAACAACCTCAACCTCTCACTACAACCAAGAAAACAAAAACAAAACATTTTCACCATTTAGAAATAACTTTCTTTCAGGGCCCTTGGGTGGCTCAGTCAGTTAAGTGTCCAACACTTGATTTCAGCTCAGGTCATGGTCTCACAGTTTGGTTCCTGAGATTGAGCCAGATGTGAGACTAAGATTGGGCCCTGGGCTGACAGTGTGGAGCCTATGGGGGTTCTCTCTCTCCTCTCTCTCTGCCTCTCCCCTGCTTGTGCTCACCCCCACACTTTCCTGTTTGTGTACTTTCTCTCTCCCAAAATAAATACATAAAGATTCCTTTATACATAAAATACATAAAACTTCCCTTCATCTCCTACTGGAAACTCATAGTTCTTTCATGTAAACAAAATGAAAGAGCATTACTTATAAGCAAGAAACTACCAAGAAAACCATAATTACACCAAAAGAGATAAGTAAGTAAACACATATTTAGCCTTTTGTGTTCTTTTACTGGAGGATTTTCTCATAAAAATGCATCAGGCTAAATATTTTACTGCCTTAATTTACATATCTCTAACCCTTTGAAAACATGTTACTTTAAAATTTTTTTTATTCTAGGGGCGCCTGGGTGGCTCAGTCGGTTAGGCGGCTGACTTCAGTTCGGTTTGTGGGTTCAAGCCCTGCATTGGGCTCTGTGCTGACAGCCAGCTCAGAGCCTGGAGCCTGCTTCAGATTCTGTGTCTCCCTCTCTCTCTGACCCTCCCCTGCTCGTGCTCTCTCTCTCTATCTCTCTCAGAAATAAATAAAACATAAAAAAAATTTTTTTTTTAAATTCTAGAAGAACCTACTTGCCTTTATCTGCTTGGGCTGCTGTGACAAAATACAACAGACTAGTGACTTAACCAATAAAAATTAACTTTCTTAAAATTCTGGAGGCTGCACATCTTAGGTCAGGGTGCCAGTGCAGTCAGTTGCTGGTAGGGCTCTCTTCTTGGCTCGCAGAGGATTGTGTGCTTGGACTGGGTACTTATGTGCCCCGCAATTCATATGTTAAATCTTAATGCCCAGCATGTTTGGATGGTATTTGGAGGTGATTAGATCCTGAAGGTGGAATGGAATGGGAATTTTTTTTTGTGTTTTTGTTGTTGTTGTTTCTGAGAGAGAGAGAGAGAGAGAGAGAGAGAGCTCCAGGAGGAGATGGGCAGGGGCAGCAGAGAGAATCCCAAGTTGGCTCCATGCTCAGGGGGCCCTTGATCCCATAACCTTGAGAACATGACCTGAGCCGAGATAAAGAATACAATTTTCCTATCTTATCACCACAGTAAATAAAATCATCCTTTTAAAAAATATTTTTAATTTTTTTTTTTTTCTGAGAAAGAGAGCATGAGCAGGGGAGGAGCAGAAAAAGAAGGAGAGAGAGAGAGAGAAAGACCCAAGCAGGTTCCTACACTATCATCATGGAGCCTGACATGCAGCTCAGTCTGATGAACCTCAAGATCGTGACCCAAGCCAAAACCAAGAGTTGAACTCTTAACTGACTGAGCCACCCAGGTGCCCCTAAATCATCATTTTCTATTGATTCATTTAAGATGAATCATGGTGACAGTTTTCCTGGGTGCACCTAGACATGCAAATAAGAACAGCTTGAAAGCTGTTACACTGGGCAATCATGGTTAGAAATGCTTTCACATACTACCTCCTAGTTTTTCAATAGAGCCCTCAATTCTACGTATTCAACAAATATAAGTGGCTCCTGAATTAAGATAAGAGTCTACAGAGTCATTATCAATACTGTGATGACCAGTGGGAGACCAGTACTATAAAACCTTAGTAATTACTCTGAGAAAAAAAAAACGAAACTAAAGAAGAATTTCATGCAAAGACAACTTAAAGTCACACATCTACAGCAGTGCCCAAACTTAGAGCCCTCCGTGATCTGACAGGTCCTCTCAATGAGTGGATCAATCCAGGTATAACAACCAGAGAACCCTGCCTGCCTATTAAAAGGAAACAACTGCTTTCTCAGCTCAAGGAATAAATAATGGCAAAGAACCACTGCCTCATCTTTGTCTCCTATTCCTTCTTTTAACCCTTTGGCTAGGGAAGTGAGATTCATATTAAAAAACAAAGTACTATAGAGACTAACTCTGGGTGGGTCACCCAAATACATATACTAGTTGCCTGTTTTTAACTTCTCACCTTCAGGAAATACTACACATTGTTTCCAGAAGAAAGCTTCAGAGGTGCCTGGGTGACTCAGTCCTTTCAGTGTCCTAATCTTGATTTCAGCTCAGATAGTGATCCCAGGGTTGTGAGATCAAGCCCTGCGAAGGTGTCCATGCTGAGCATGGAGCCTGCTTAAGATTCTCTCCCCTCTGCTCTTCTCCCCTACCCCTGCCTCTAAAAAAAAAAAGAAAAAAGAAAACTTAAAAAAAAGGGAAGTTCCATACTGTAATTTTGAATAATCTGTTGTTAACCTCATGACCCAATGGGCCAATGTCTATGGTGATAATGAAATGTTCTTTTCTTGCCTTATTTTTCATTATTATGATCTCAGAATCAGCATGAGTCTCATGAGTTTTATGAATGGTGAGGTGCTTTTACTTTATCTCCTAGTGTGATTCTCACCAAAAGCCTTTGGGAGAAGGTAGAACAGAGAGGGTTATAACCACATTCAGATGAGTAGCTGAGAACCAAAAGGGAGAAGCCACTGAATCATGGTTATTAAGGCCTTACAAGTATCTAAGCCCAATTTTCCAAACTTTGAATACAAATTCCATCATTTTTTTTAAGTCTTATTTTTGGAGGAGGGGGCACCTGGGTGACTCAGTCTGTTGAGCATCTGACTTTGGCTTAGGTCATGATCTTGCACTTCGTGGGTTCAAGCACCCCCCCCCCCATTGGGCTCTGTGCTAACAGCTCAGGGCTTGAAGCCACTTTGGGATTCTGTGTCTCCCTCTCTCTCTGCCCTTCCCTCAATTGTGTTCTGTCTCTCTCTCTCTCTGTTTCTCAAAAATGAAAAACATTAAAAACAATTTTTTTAAGTTTTATTTTTATTTTTGAGAGAGAGAGAACCCGCCAATGGACTGGCAGGGAGTAGGGGGATAGGGAATCTGAAGCAGCCTCTGTGCTGACAGCAGTGAGCCCAATGTGGGGCTCAAACTCATGAACCTTGAGATCATGACCTAAGCTAAAGCTGGTCGCTCAACTGATTGAGCCACCCAGGTGCCCAAATCCCTTTACTTTTAAAGGCATTTTTAACCTAATGAAAGTGATTCTTTCTTTAAGATCATAAATAACTTAGGGGTGCTTGGATGGCTCAGTCAGTTAAGTATTTGACTCTTGATCTCACCTGGGGTCTTGATCTCAGGGTTGTGAGTTTAAACCCCACATTGGGCTCTGCGCTAGGCATGGAGCCACTTAAAAAAAAAAAATCAAGGCACCTGGGTGGCTCAGTTGGTTAAGCACCCCACTGTTGATTTAGGTTTAGTTCATGATCTCACCATTGATAAGACTGAACCCTGTGTCTGGCTCTGAGCTGACAGTATGGAGCCTGCTTGGGATTCTCTTCTCTCCCTCTCTTTCTGCCCTGCTCACTCTCTTTCAAAATAAATAAGTAAACATTAAAAAAGATTTCAAAAGCACAAATAACTTAGAAAATATAGAAAAGCAAAGAGAGCTGACAAAAACCTCACATAACCACATTCCTACCCCAAACACACCCCCACCCCCACACTTCAACACGAAGGATAGTTGCTGCTGGAAACCATGTTTTTCAATATTTCAACAACCTCATTAGAAGTATTAAAATAATATTCTGGTAATACACAACAATTATCTTAGAGTGTGGTGTTTTATTATAAACACTGACATGGTACTTGCTAGTGTATTTGATCCAACATGTCTGAAGAAGGAAAAAATAAAAATTTATTTTGCAACAAGAATTTTAAATAACCCAATAGGGAATGTCATTTCTACCAGGATCTCTGTAAAATTACATTGGGAGAAAAAAAATGTCTTCCTTTAAATGAAAGAGAATTTTACTTATCTGAAAACTTTTTTTTAAACTATGCACACCAGTCAGTAACCTCATAATTACATACCCAAAGATTGTTCAAATAAAAAGGGAACAAAGCTCCTTAGCAAAGTTCAATGCCTATGTCAGGACTGCCTGGAGGTATAAGAAGTTTTATGTCTCTGTTTACCCCAGGAGTAAATTAAATAAATGCATATTTAATAGATGAGTCACAGTTATATTTGGTCCACATACTAGAGACAGGGAGAAACAAGAGAGTCATTTCTCAGATAAAATGTATTAATGAAAAGTGGACACACTCCCACGAGTCTAGATAATTCCCCTTAGAGTGCGGTCATGACAAGTACCATAAAATATCCACTGAGCAAAAAGTCAAACTAGGGCTGTGCATGGAATGTTCACTCTATCTCTTAATTATAAAACATGGACAGAATCCATATGGTACCTATTTAAGGACTCTGAAAAGTAAATAGTAGCCAGATTGGGAAGACCAGAGGACAAAGGACTAGCAAACTGGTGGTGAGTTTACCTTTTATTTTTATTTTCCTAGTATTCCTTGACCTGAATGCAATCCAGCTTCCCACTTGGAAGTGGCACTGGGGCCCCAAAGGGGGAGTTTCAGGAGAGGCCTTCCAAACTCTGCTGGAGGTGAAAGGGAACTTCTAATGCTCAGAGAAGGCACAGAAATCCCTGGGGTTTTGTCTTCTCTCTGTTCTCTTGCCCTCTGCCTTCCAAGCATTCCTGTGGTGGTGACGTAGAGGCCTAAAGGAGGGAGACCTTTCTCTCTGAATGGTGGAGCTGTGGCCTCAAAGAGGATGGGACAAACTTTCATTGCCTTTTTCTCTCTCCATTTTTTTTTTATGTTTTATTTATTTCTAGGAGAGAGAGAGACAGCACGAGCAGGGGAGGGTCAGAGAGAGGGAGTCACAGACTGAAACAGGCTCCAGGCTCTGAGCTGGCAGTCAGCACGAGCCCGACGCGGGGCTCGAGCCCACGAACCCACGAACCGCGAGATCATGACCCAAGCGAAAGTCAGACGCTTAACCGACTAAGCCACCC